>VXBU01017118.1:274353-311330 GCA_013400315.1 Bombycilla garrulus | reverse complement strand
ATTTTTTTTTTATTCCTTAAAAAAAAAAAAAAAAAAAAAAAAAAAAAATCAAACACATCCTGCCTGGGAGGAAAGCCAAAATGTTGAAAAGATATGATGAATGAGTGTAGACATTAGCTGAAGCAGGAACACTGAACAAAAAATGCCAGGCATTGGCATGGTACTTTTTTTATTGTCACTAGAGAATCTGAAGGCTGCTGTTTGTTAAAATATGTTGTTTGTAAAATATTTTTTTTTTTTTATTTAATATTTAATTCTGTATAGACTGAATGCTGGCTATTTTTAATTAAGTGTCTATCTCTGTCACACCGATCCCCAAACAAACAGGCTGGAAACCACAAAAGATACAGGAGCTGGTTTTGGTCAGCTCTTGAGATGCACAAGGGAGTTGCTCCATACTGGCTCCCAAAACAGGAAGCCAACATTTTCTTCTTCTCCATGCAAGCTGAAATCTGCAGTCAAGAGAGGGTAATGGGAATCTTTCCCTTGGTCACCAATCATTTGAAACTCGGCTCCAAAGCACAGCAAAGTTTGTTGTGATGTTTCCATAGAACTTCATGGTTTTTTCAGTTCTGCAAACTGAATTCTGCATTGTGAAATACCCCACCATGTCCTTCACATCCAGAGATGACGTGGGTCCTGGGGGAGACTCACAACCCAATAGAGAACAGGTAGGATGTGCCAAAGTCTAAGATGGTGCTAAGTACTGAAATTTAAGCAGTGGGTACTAAGTGAATTATGAGCAGAGTTTTGTCACGATCCCTTCACACTGCCCATTCCAAATAAAAAGCAGTTCTTTCCATCATGTAGCAGTAAACAAAATTTGCTCTGTCCTGCTCACTGTTACCTTGGTACAAATCTGTTGCCAGGCGAAGATGTGCAGCTGTGCCGGTACAGTGCTTCAGCAGGAAAATCAGTCTCCCAATAAATCCATGAACACACTCATAGATCCTGGATCTGACAGTCATGTGGCCAGTTTGATGACCCACCAGTGTCAGCTGGACTCTCCCTGTACATCACTCCCTGGTACAAACAGCAGACATTTTCTGTAAGAGCTGCCTGCCTGGAGCAGAGATAAAATTCCTGCTCACCTTTAATCTCAGAACTTCAAGTCTGAGCTTGGGTGCCACGTTTAACATCAAGGCTTCTGCAAGAACATAGGTGGATCTGTAGGCACACAAATGTCTCAAGCTTGCTGAGTGCTCTTTCAGCAGCCTCTGTATCTCCATGTCACCTACAGCTGTACCTGGGTGACCTGGGTACATTTCCTTGTCAACTACAGCTGTACCTGGGTGACCTGGGTACATTTTCTTGCTCTTGCCTCCCACCCCAGCTCCTCCAAGGAGTCACTCATGGCTATGATTTCATTGATCTGCTCTTTATGCAGATAAGAGATGTGTTCTGCGGAAGGGTGAATTGTTTCCCCTTTTTTTAGGAGTGTCTTAACAGCACTATGTTTAGACAGGTTTCCATAGGAAGGATGTCCCCCTCAAGGAAGTGTCAGAAAAGAAAAAGCTAATGGCACTAATCTACAGGGTTTTTAAAGCTTACATCTCTGCTCAGAATGAAAGATGCATATAGATTACAGCTATAAACAGAGCTCTTCCTGAGCTTGTGCAGAGCTCAGGGCAGATCTGACTCCTCTGCAGTTCCTTCAAAGGACATGGCAGCAGATCTATCTGCCCAAAGTGTCCTACTCAATTAGAAAGGGGGTAAATCCCAGCAGCAAGGGGATAAATTAATTTTCTATTGGTCTATATTTTGTTTTTATCAGCACTGTATCTGGAAATAAAAACAAAAACAAAACCAGAAACAGGTGCAGAACTTCTCTTAAGATCTAAATCACTAATGCATGGAGGTCAATACAAGCCAGAAAGGTAAAAATAATGGAAAGGCTTTAAGATTCCTGGCTCCATTGAAAGCCCAGGAGCTGCTCCTGCATACCTGTGCAGGGTTATTAATAAGGCAAACATGTCCAGAGCCATTTTGGCTGATGCCTGAGCTGCAGAATCACCACCTGTCAGCTCCATGACCAATGTGGCCCCTGATAGCAGACTCAGCTCAGGCACACTTAGATCACTGTCTGGGATGCATTTAGGCTCTTTGTTTTCTTTATGAGATGAGGATTTGCTAGTCCTAGTACTTCTATATACTGACAGCTTAACTGCTGATGTCAGATTTTGCTGAGAAATGAGTTAATTTATGATTGCATGAAATGTTTGTCAAAAAGACAAAACACTTGGATCTGTTGGCAGTATATAAAACTATAAATACTAGAGAACATAGTGACAGGAGCCAACATTTATTAAAATTATGGCCTGTAATGTTTTCAATAACCTCTTTCATTTGATTATTATTATTATTTTGCAGTGGTAGGTTTCTAAAACTATATGATCTAGGCAGACAGAACATGCCTAGAATACAGGTGGGCAGCAAGTTCCAGCATGAGGGACTCAGAAAAGGGAACAAGTAGAGATGGGAGAGAAGTTTGTGATCACACCTAGTCAGACTTCTCCACACGTAAGTTCCACCACTCCTGATAGAGTTGCTGATCCTTATCCAGTGACTTTCTGATGTCTTTACTGCAGATTCTTGGATAGTAATCATGTTGGATCAACACTTGGAAAGTGAAGAGTAGGCTGTCTTCCTCCCGACCTTCTGAAGCCACTCTGCAGAACTGAACCCTTCTGGGTTTTTGCCACGGGTCACAGATGCATTTGCCAGCCGCAGACAACTCCTGATGCATGAAGTCATAAAGGACCTTGGTGCACCAAACAAGGTAGGGATTCTTTATAACAAGCTGTTTTTGTTCACACCCTCCTCCTGCTTGTTATGGATCCCAGATCACTCCAAGATACAGGCTTCCCTTCAGCTGTGCTCTGTCCTTGCTATTTATGTCACTGACCAGGACTCTGATGGGCCAGCCCTCAGACAGCCACACAAGAGGGGTCCGGCTGTAGTGAATCTCACACCTAAGGGTCTTTAAATAAAGGGCAGAAAAGGAATTAGATGTCCAAAGAAAGCAAGTATTTACTTGAGAGGAAATTATGGCTGAACTGGTGAAAGATTTTAGGCATCCCGACATAAAACTTAGCTCCACATCCACCAGTCCTGACACTTAGTCTTTTTCTCCCTGATGTCACCTGTCTTCCATATTATTCCTAATGTATACTATTCCCTTTTTACTTTTGGGCCTTTCTCTCACTCCTAGGGAAATTTCCTGGACTTCATGCTCTTCTGTCGTGTTCTCTGCTTCATTTAAGTATTTTACTGCTACTGGCCCTCAGTGAAAATAATACTTTGGATTTCATTTCCTCACATTTTCTTTAGAGTTTGCATGTCTCATGCTCCTCTTGACCATTTTTGTCCAGAGCACAATCAAGGAATGAACTACCAGTATGGGACTGGAAAAATTCTGGACAGACAGCATAGCACAGTCACTCCACTGTCAGTACATGAGCCTTTCCACAATATTTGCTCCAATTCTCTGTTTATCTTGATTTCAAATAGATTGTCCAGTCTTTCCTTTGAGAGACTATAGCATATTGCTCAGCATTAGACCTTTGTTATCTATTGATACAATCTTCTTTCTGTGAAATATGCAACTCCAGTCAGGCTCCCCTCAAATCACATTCATGGCAATATCATGAAGATATTTCAATTATTGAGATTGCTATGAATTTTTGTATTGAACAATACTAAACTCCTCTGTTAATCTCAACATTAGCAAAAGCTTATACAATTATTTCTTTTACACTAAAATTTTGAAGTGGAAGCATGAGTTCTGGGGAAAGCCTGATTGGAAGATATATGTTTCTTTTTACATTTTGAATTTTTGGGCTCAATTCAGTTGCCCAAAAACTGTGTAGCGACTTTTAAGATGCCATTGACACCTTAAAAGGCACAGGTATGTCCCAGGAGCTACAGGACAGCAGGATGGAACTCTGAAGTGGTCCTAGATGCCTTTCATCAGGCATGGTGGCCCCTTTCCTGCTGAGCCTAAAACAGGAGTGCAGCAGGGCACAATTTCAAGTTTAGCTTATCCCATTTCCCAGGCTGTTATCTCCTGCATAGCTGGCAGGGAACAAACTGACATCACTGAGACCCCTCTGCCCCTTAGATCCTTAGTTGCCCTTAACTTCTGCTGAAGAGGAGGAGCAACAACTCAGCATCTGAAAATATCTTCTTTAATCCACACAGCCAGCTAGGGAAGAGATCTAAGCAAGAAAAACATGTTCGGACAGAATGTTTTCAAGGCTTTTCGGGAGAAATTCTCGCCATCACAGATCCTTTTCTGGCTTGCAGGAAAAAATTAGTAAGATAAATGGGCAGTATAATGATATGGTCCCTTGATCTTGAAAGCATGAGCAGTCAGGTAAAGAAATTGCATTAGCATGAAACAGAGAGAGCTGCAGTAGTTAACCTGTTTCAGCCCTTAGAGGGTCACAGTAATGCTAAATATGCTCTCCTATTGGGAATATTGTCATGAAAAGGCACTCTGAAGATATCATAAGGTTTGTAAGGCTTCCCAGAGACAGTCAGCCCAGTCAGGTCCTCAGGGGTGTGTCAATCACTCATGTTTTCCAAAGCATTCATGATGCCAAACATTACTCAAGAGGTCTGAGTGTCTCTCTGCACAAGCTGCTTTCCCAGCAAACTTTCACTTTTCCTGGGGCTTTTACCTTAATGCAGTAATGATCTTCAGTCATTCCATCTTACAGCACTGAGGAGATGGGATTTTACTGCCTGCAGAAGAGCCAACGCTGAGCAATTCTACTGGAGTTATGCACACTCAATTATAAGGAAAGATATTGCCTAAGAAGCCGATAAAATTAATAGGTGCTTTTAATTACATGATGGATTTGTCATGATGTGTCAGATTAGCCCTGGCTAAGGGCTGAAATTCCACCCTGCTGCTCACTCCTGCTCTGCCACTGCTGCCTTTGGCCCTTTCCAGAACTTGTTTTCCCCCCAGCACCCCCAGACTCGCTGATGTGGAACCACTGGAGCCCTCCGGGACCATCTGTGTCCTATACAGGGCAGCCCTGAGCTCTCCTCACAGAGAGCTGGCACCTGGTTCACATGAGAAGAAAAATATTAAGATAGACCTAAGGCATTTCAAGTTTAAGGAGAACTACATATCTGGTTGAACTTAAAAAATCAGTTATAAGAATAGGATAGTAGCAGAACAAATTGAAGTAAAATTATATAAGTAGAGGAAATAATTTCATAACTGTTGTTTAAAGACAGGACTGTGGGGTAGGTTCAGCTTCATGTCTTCAAACTGTGGTCTCACAGAGATGAACTCCAGAGGTGCCTTGTTGAGTAGGAAGGGCAGTGGCAGAGCTCTGATCATCTTTAGCTGGTGAAGGTCAGTAAAAAAAATCCGTGTGAGCTTTAAGCCAACACAAATAAGTATAAGTATTCTTCTTTAATGGAAAATGAGCCTCCTGCCCTTCACTAACCCTGTGAAGCCCAGCATCAGGGTATGGCAATGAGGCAAGGTAGGCAACCACTGCACAGCAAGTCCTTCTCCTCATGTGGACAAAGTCTGCTTGAACCAAGCGCAAGGATCAGTCATAACCTCTCAGCTTGCACCTCGGAGCAATGTGAGTCATACCCTTAATTTCGTTTGCCCAGTGTTTGGTTCCTGCTGTGTTGCTGGGGCTGAGCTGAGACGGATGCATGGCAAGTGGCTGAAGTATTTCTCCAGTGGAGAAAAAAAGCAAGTTTAAAACACAGCAGAGTGAAGAACATGTTTTTGATAGTAGATGTCTGGTTCCCCTTGCACTTGGAAACCCTATTTGATGAGAGGTAATAGATTGGCAGAACACTCTAATATCAGTTAGACAAGCTGGGTGTCATCAAGAAAGATTCCAGATGCTGAAAGCAGAAGGAAGGAAAACGTAGCAATGAAGTAAATAGCTCAGCAGTGTCTCCTTCCTCCCTCACAGTTCTGACAACAAGGAAATTAGCTTTGAAGGTTTTCAATACCATAATGTGACTGAAACTCAAAGAAAACAACTCTCCTCTGAAATTTATCACAGTGCTTGCAAATTCCCCATCCTGGATAGGGCAGACTTCATCTGCCTGCTCTTTTATCTGTCTCCTGTGCAATGGTGGATATAAATTCTGCTTAAAAAAAAAAAATAATAAGTGTTTTAGAACTTGTACTTCAGCCAAGATTCAATGTACTTTTCAACGTCAGCAAATTGGAAAATCTCAGTGTAAGTTGAAATAAATGAGCTTTGAGATCTCTGCTTTGGTGGGAGGATTTGTTTTGCCTTCTCTTTTTCTTGGCTGTTTATATTTTTTGTTTTTCCTGAGATATCTTGCCTCTTTCCTTACCGTGACACAAGGAAAAAGACAATGAAACATTTGATGGTGCAGTCTGTTAAGGAAGTTTGAGAAGAGGGCAAACTTACTGCCTGAGTACAGGCATCACAGATAGACACTTTCTAGTGAAAAAAAGTGGGAAAGATCCAGCTGCCTCTGCAGGTGCCAGATCCAAAGACTCATTTCGAGACACAAGAGCCTGGACTGCTTGCAGAGACTACATTGTGAGGAGAAAGCATTAAATTCTATGAGGCAGCCCGTAGGAAAAACAAATTACTCCCCCCACCCTCTGCACTGACCCTCTGTCACCAGCCAAGGCCTCCCAAAGGTTCATTCAGCCTCTGTGAGATTCAGAATGGCAAATCCTAATTTGGTGGGTGGTTTTATAGTAGAAACCTTGCACTTGGGAAAGTGCTCAGGGTGTTGTCACAGGGAAAGGATTTTTCTGAAAGGGATCAATAAAAGCCACACATGAAAGCCAAGAGCACACATGCTAGGAGATGGGAAATGCCAAAGGCAGATTAATCCCTCTCATCTTCAGGATCTAAGTGTCCAAGTGCAGTACTGACATAACCACCCTTGTTAAGATAGGAGCCAACTTTCAAAGACACTGCTGGAAGTGTGAGGCTCAGCCTGGAATGCAGATGTGGAACCACATGTATGAAACCTCTGAGAATGCAAGCCAAGGTGGATCCCAATCATTTTATTTCCCATGAGCCATTTTTTCTCAGTACAATCTTGTCCCATACTATTCCCCTCTTATGAAAGGTAAAGAGCCCTGACTGGGGCAGCAGCCAGGATTATGGAGTTAACACCAGGCAAAGCAATGTCAAAATCTTATCAGCTGTTCCAGCAATATGAGGATGTTATTTTGAAACTGTGAGGGGAAACACACAGGGGAAAAAAAGACAATGGTAATGAATTTCAGGAAGTAATTTAGTGCTACTTAGGAGAGCACAATCACTCAGACTGATGAAAAGTCTAATTAAGAGTAATTTATGAATAATAATTCCTTTTAAATAACCTGTGTGCATGTGTGCGTGTGTTTGTGCAAATAGTGAATCTGCCTTGACTCTTGGTAATCCTGTGAGTGCTTTGGCCAGGGGGATAATGAGCCATGAAGTACAGAGATCCAGTTGTCTGACAATGCTTCATAATAAGAACAGGAAACGAAGTGTAAAAAAGGGATGGGATATGAATGCATTAAATGTTGCTTGCTTTTCTGCACTCATATGAAAAGAGTGAGCCTCCAATGAGTGGAATTGTACCTGGCAGCACCAGAGGTATTTCAGATGCATTCTTTGATCAGTCATGCTCCTGAAGCAGAGAAGATTTTGTTTTGCCTTAGTTTTAAGGATCACGCACCAAATTCCTTGTTGCAAGATTATTAAAAATATTTTTATCTGTCATAGCAAAAGCTGTGAATTCCCTGAGAGGAGAAATACAGAAAAACAAATGCCTCCTATGATCTGTTGTAAAGCAGTGGTTGCAGACCCAGGATCAAGTTTTTATATATTTTTGTCCCTGGCTCTTATCTCTTAAACAAGTGTTTCTAAGGAGTATTAGATTTATAGTGGTGATAATGTGTAGAGCATTGCTTCTTGGAAAATTGCAGAAGGAAACAAAGTAAGAAAACATTGAGTGTTTCATTTTTCTTTCTTTGCAAGGAACACTCATTAAGAACTTTGCTGAGAGATTACAATGGTTTGGTTGGTGTATCTTTTTTTTCCCCCACTCAGTTATAAGATGTACTCATATGAGAACATAAATAGCAGTAGAAGTGAAGAATTGCGTACTTTTTACTAAGACTGGAGGAACCACTACAGCAGTGCTGAGTGGGGTTTTCTTGTCTCCATTCTTGGACAACTAGAACAGGGGCTGACAGATATGACGTGGAGAAACACCATAAGAGAACATCTAGGGAGGGCTTGGAAGTCAGGAGAGGCTTCTGTACAGGTTACATAAAGACTCATCCCACCTTCTTTTACTTCCGCTTCATATCAACATCTCCCACCTGCTTTTTCTAGTCACTTGGGAACATCCAGTTCCACTTTCTTCCATACACATAACTTGCACCCTCTGATTGCTCCAGACCTTCTGTCCTTCAGCCATTTACCTTCTTGCGACCATGTGATTTGTTTATTTCCTCCCCAAAAAGGCTTTCAGCCCAGCTTCTTACAAAACAGCCTCTGGTAACATACAGCCACCCTCAAATTCCAGTGCAACATCCAGCAAGGATTCCTGTGGCCCTGCACTCCTCTTACACCTGTCCAACCTTTCTTCACTTCCCACCTTCAGAGCTATCAGAGCACTCTTCCCAAGCTAAGCTTGTTCAATCTCAGTGTGGTAATAGAACAACCAAATGGGAAGAATATCTTGGGTTAACCCCAGCAGGCATCTGAGCACCACAGAGACAATCAGCCACACTCTTCTAGTGGGATGGGAGAGAGAATCAGAAGGGTGAAAGAAAAAATGTGGGTTGAGATAAAGACAGCTGAACAGACAAACATACACAGTTGTGTGCACAGGCAGAGCAAAAGAAGGAATTTGTTCACTAAGTCCCAACACCAGGCTGATTTCTGAATTTCAGAATCAGAATATTCTGAGTTGGAAGGGATCCACAAGGATCATTGAGTCCAGCTCTTAAGTTAATGGCTCACATAGGGATCAAAACGACAACCTTGGCATTATGAGCACCAGGCTCTGGCCAGCTGAGCTCATCTCAGCCAGTTCTAGGAGATGTGGAGAGTTCTAGATCTAGGAGATCTCACATAATGGTGACTGAGGAAGACAAGTGTCATAACTCCAAATGTCCCTTCCTTCCTCCTTGTTTTCTGCTTTATATGCTGAGCATGACACCACATGGTATGGAATATTCCTTTGGATAATTCATAAAATCATGGAATCATTCCGGTTGGAAAAGATCTTCAAGGTCATCAAGTCCATACTTTGACCAAACACCACCTCATCAAAAAGACCAGAGAACTGAGTACCACATCCAGTCTTTCCTCAAACACCGCCAGAGACACTGACTCCACCACCTCCCTGGGCAGCCCATCCCAATATTTGAACACCCTTTCAGTGGAAATATTCTTCCTGATGTCCAACCTGAACCTCTCCTGGTGCAGTTTGAGGCCATCTCCTCTCATTCTCTCACTTGCTGCCAGGGAGAAGAGCCCACCACCCCCCCTTTTAGGTGGTTATGAAACGTGATAGTTGGGTTCATCTGTCCTGGAAGTTTAACGTCTTATACCTCACTGTGTAACCTACGCTGTTGTCTTCACCAATCAAAAACATGACACCGAACCAGCCACTGTTAAAAAAACCAACATGGCACAGAGCAGAAAAATGAGGTTTCAGCCTATCTTCCCAATTAAGTGTCACAGATATTACATGGGTGTGGAAGAGGAAGAAGCTTTGAGAGAGGTAAACAGAAAAAAAAGTGCAGTAAAAATGCAAAACCCATATGGACTTTCATTACCGAAGGCCTCGACACATTTCATAGAGCACAAGAGGAATCAGGTTCTTGTACTCAATGCTTGAGAATCATTAGGCTAAAGAAACATCTACTAGCCTTTACTCTCTTCAAAGGTGTAATTAGGTAGCTTCTTATGATCTTTTTATGGCATTGTTTTCAATTATTTTGCTTGGGTTTGCTTTGGTTTTTTTCAGTGTCTGAGACTTAGGCAGCTCTATAAAGAAATACAGACAAATACAGTAATAAATCTGACTTCTCTCCACTTAGTCTCCTATCTAAAGAGTCACTTGTATAAAATCAATCAAAAATTTTTTTTGAAAACTAATTGACTCTACCAAGTTATCATAACGTGAGTAACTCAGATTTATTTCAAGCCACATTCTTCTTTACAGCTGCAGTAGAAGATGAGAAACAAGGAAAGGCGATATACATCAACCTGTTCACATGCAGTAGCTCATGGTACGCAGCAGTAGCATCTAAAAATAGTCTACAGAATGGGGAAAGATAAACAGATATAGATATACAGATGCATAGATATATTTAACGCTTCAGAAAAACTTATTCTATTAGTTCAAATAATACATCTGGGAGGGGTAAAAAAAGGATGCACCTGCATGATTTCTGGATTCAGTCTTCCTTAAAGCAAGAGAAAGCTGAGTTCTGGAGTACTTATTTTTTAAGGGAAGTGAGAAATGGAAGTGGCATAATGAGAAGATATCATAGAAAGAGGCTTCAGTGGCTGGGTACCAGCTTGAAATTGTGTTGGATAAAGCGAGAGACAGCTCATACCACACTGACCCCAGAACAAACATACACAGGGAATGTTCAGTATTAGCAATGCCCTGGTGCTCTGCTTTCCCTAAAGGTCTGCTGGCATTAGTGGGATGATAAAGCAGTTTATAGAATAAAAATTCTTCTGGGGAAATATTGATCAAAAACATCTGCTGTTCTCATTGCTTACTGCTGAAAATAACTGCCTGCTTTGTAACCAAGCAAAGGAATTTGATGAATACAGGATTGCATAAGGTCTACAAAGGCATATTAAATGTGCAATAGGTAGTCAGTATGATCTACAAAAGAACCTAAAAAGAGAATTGTAAAGGATTAGGCATCCATCCTTCTTTGTTCTTTGGTCTTTTTGCAAGTGCTGTGTGGCACCCTTACTCATTTCTGTGTGCAGAAATCCCTTAAGAAACACCCCAAGCTTTAATCACAATCCTTTAAATGACATTTGAACCTTGGATTTCAAGTTTCAATAACAGAATTGAATCATGAGCAGAATTTTCCCTTAACTTCTTAGCTCCTCTACAAACCTTCCCTTCCCACATCTCAACCTCTTTGGTGAGATACAGGCTGTACTTGCAGAGCAGAAAAAGGCACCTTTCATTTTCTGGAGGAAAGCAAGGAAAAGTGAGCCATTGAGGCAGGACAGGACATGTTCACTGATCTTACATATTTTGACTGATCTCTCCTCTTTGTCCCTTGTGTTTCTGCCTCAGCCTTCTCTCTTTGTCCTCAACTTCCATGAAGATCAACAGAAAGTCTCTTATCACACCCTGTTATTTGCAAACATCAACCTTGGAACATTTAAACATTTTCCCTTAAATATATGCTCTGATCGCATATGCAGGGTCTTTAGGAAATTTCAGCAAAATTGCTTCCGCTATTTGAAGGGATAACACAAAGGGAAGAAGCAGATATGAAGTAATTTAAAGTCAATCTCGGGAAGTAAATCTTCCATAGACTTCAATTATTTCACTGTTTTCATGGCAAATCTTTAGTATCCTCATGCTCACCTCCATGCTTCACTTACCAGCAGTCTCCTGTCCACTCTCCTTGTGCCTGGTGAGCTGCAGATTCAGCAGAGTATATTGCACAAAGTCTTTCGGTCCTTCTAGAACTTTCAGTCTAACAAGGACATTCCATCCCATGTTTTGAGCCAATTTTTTTCTGAAGTTGCTTATTTTGGCTGGTAGGAACAATTATGAGACTGAAAATAGGTTGGTGCCTAGGCAGACAAGAGGAGCAGAAGGGCCCAGAACCCAGCTAGGAGTGAAAATATGATGAGGAGCCAGAGGACTGTAAGGAAAGAGAGGGGGAAAGCACCAGGATGAGCAGAGGATTGATTTCAGGCAGTGTCACAGTCCCCAGAACAGTAAATACAATTCCCTGAGTTACAGGATTGCCCTGGGATCCTGCAGCTTGCTGTCATAGTCCCACTGAAAATGGGACAGAAGGGCAAACATGCAGCCCACCTACCACATCATCACCAGCCCCTGCAGAACCCTCACTGGAGGATGCAGGCTGGTTCTCTGCCATCCCACACAGCCAAAGGTGAATCTCTCTCTTCTCCTGCGAGACAGAGTAGACTACTGCAAGAATTATGCCCTGAGGGCTTCTGGCAAATTACAAATGAAGTTTTCAGATTGACAAGTCTGTAAGAGACACAGACACAATCTTGTGCTGGGAGGGAATGGCAATAAAAAGCAATCATGCTTTTATATTTCTGAGCAGAGGCAGTAGGCATTAAAAAAATGCTCAGCCAGCAAACTGAAACAGCAACAGCAAAACACCACACTTTTTGTAAAAATTCAAACCACCTCAAGGAGTAAATTAACATTAACCAGTCCTGAGCTCCTCACCCCATCAGAAATGGCAATGTTGCCATATTTATTGTTTCAGTAAGCTTCAAAACTGGAATAAGGACCCCTTAAAAGAAATTAGAGAATTTCAAGATGTGGTGGTTGTAAGTGTATTAGTTGTGTAGATGGGAAGATTTTTGCCTGGGCTATTTTTAAAGACCATCAGAATTACTCATCTATAGTTAGCACTGCTAGAAAAATTATCTGTCCAGTATATTTCAGACATCAAATCTAAAAAGGAAAGTGAGTGCCATGGAGAAAGTAATGAGTGCTATTTTGTACTCCACTCTGTATTTCAAAATAATATTTGGTCTCACCTAGTTCAGTGACCAGTGAGAATAAATATTTCTTAGATACACTTTGAAATCTCAAGACTTGAGATGGGTGAGTGATGATTTCAGTCACCATAACCTAGGGTAAAAAGAAGCCCTGAGGAACCACATTGCCAATGCCAGAATTGAGAATAAAGATTGATGTCCAAGTGTTCTGCCTGTGGATGAAACTCAGTAACCTTTAATATGCACTTCAATAAGCCAAAAGACCTGGTTTACTCTTATTATTCCAAGAAACACATGCTTGACCAAGTGCAGGTTTTGTGAAAGAGCATTACATTGAAAACTAATATCACCAAGCAGTCAGAGCTACTGCAGGAAGAGCAAGTGTGTGCCAAAGTTCTCTTTTCACCTTCTTATGTGATCTGAATGGAGGTTCCTGCTTTCCTCCTTGAAACATATCAACTTAGCATTCCTGCTTTTCTTACTTGTTATGAGTCGTTACTATGACTACCAGTGTAGAAAGAGATCTGGGGCATCTTTTAGTCAACACACAAAATTCAAGTTCCTTAATGAGTACGTTGATTCAGGCTAGGATAGAGTTAATTTTCTTCATAGTAGCTCCTGTGGTGATATATTTATGATGAAAACAGTGTTGATAACACAGCAATATTTTAGCTATTGCTGAGCAGTCTTTACACAATATCAGGGGTTTTTCTGCTTCTCCTGTTGTCCCGCCAGTGAGTGGGCTGGAGTGCACAGGAAGCTGGGATGGGACACAGCCAGGATAATGGACAACGGGACAGTGACGAAACGAGTGTCCCATACCGTAAGGCTTCATGCATAGCAAGTAGCACCAGACAGAAGAATCTTAGAGCCATGGAATCACAGAATATGCTGAGCTGGAAGGGACCCATCAGGATCATCAAGTCAAATTATTAGCCCTATGCAGGACAGCCCAGGGGTCACACCATGTGCCTGAGAGCATTGCCCAAACACTTCTCAAATTCTCTCAGGTTTGGGGCTGGCACTTCTCTGAGGAGCTTCTTCCAGTGCCCAGTTTTCTGGGTGAAAGTTTTCCTGCCATCCAGCCTAAACTCCCCTCACTCAGCTTCATGCTGCTCCCTCCAGTCTTGTCACTGGTCAAGAGAGTGAGCTAATCAGTCCCTGCCCTTCCACTTCCCCTCATGAGGATGTTGAAAATCATAATGGGGTCTCCCCTCAGCTTTCTCTTCTCCAGGCTGGACAGACCAAGCAACCCCAGTCACTCCTCATATGGCCTCTCTTAGAGACCCTTCACCATCCTCATTGTTCTCCTTTGGACACTCTCTAATAGCTTAATTCCTTTTTTATATTGTGTTGCCCAAAACTGCTCACAGGACTCGAGGTGAGGCCACACCAATGCAGAAGAAGGAAAATAATTTGGCCATCAGGTTAAAACTTATAGTGGTTAGGGGGTACTGACTAACAGTGTGCCCACACAGCCATCATTCCTACTTATTTCAGTATAAATTTAGACTAAAAATTTTAAAAAAGGTGTCATGATTTCCACCCATTTTCCTCATTCTAATTTAGAGAAACTATTTTTGTCAGGACTCAGAAGATAACATCACTAATATCCAAGATCCTCAGGGTATCTTTTAGGGAAGAGTGACCAAACATTTGTATTTGGCATCCCTGGAGACTTATAGTCCCATGAAAGTCAATATCCAGCTCTCAACCTGTGTGAGCATATAACTCATTAGAAGTTAACAAAAAAGGCAAGCCATGGGCCTGATGAGCCATGAATACTCTTCCAGATTGTGTGGGAAGAAGAGCCATGGGACAGACACTTCTGTTTTTGTTCACAAACTTCTTCCAGTTTAGGTGCGTTTTGCCTTATACAAAACAAACAAACAAGCAAATAAATCTAAAACAAAACAAAACAAAACAGCAGCAAAATTAGTTTACTTTGTATGTATAGGGCAGTGGAATGAGGAAAGCACTAGGACTCAGGCGTCTACCCTACTAGCAGTGCTGCTCACAAAGAAATCACTCTGTTCTCACAAGATTATGAGCTTGGCTTTTAATAACAGCTTTTATGAAGTGCTGGCCCCTCTTCCCACAGGAAGGGACCTCCATCCATGTAAACTTTCCTTCACAACTAGCATGTGCTAGGAGTATTCGATTTCATCTTCTCTTTTGCCTTTTCAAATGAAGGCTGAAGATATCAAGTCTTTGCTGTTGATTCTGTCACCTGGGACTTGCTCTAAGAAAAGTCAAATAATATGTGACTCACAACTGTGTGGCAAAACTTCACAGGAGTACCAGTGCTGCCCTTCTAGCCTGTTTTGTTCAAGTAGACAGACCTTTTTTGAAGACATCGGGAAGATGTGTTTTCTTCCTGTGCCTCCATTTACCCTAAATCAGACCAGATGATGCCATTCAGCTGCCAGGTTTTACAATTCGGTCACCTGGTTACCCCACACCTGAAGCACATTTTATTACCAAGGAAGACACAGGTCCTCAACCTAAATACAGAAAATATTCAAGAAGTGAGTGCATATTAGCTCTGCTGAAGCTTTTGATTAGGCAATTCACGATGTTCTTTGCAAAAAGACCCATGAGTGTGTTCTTGTCAAAGAGCTGCCCGTCCGAATCCTTGCTTTCATAGTCCTCTTGTATTATGCAAGTCTTGAAAGCTTTCTGTCTTATCACAGCATTAGAATTCAAAAGATCTTTCTAGATTTAAAAAATGTATTAGTACTAATCTCTCTCTTTCCCTCTCAGTATCTCTCTTTCCCCTCACCTGTGCAGTTAGCCAGATGGTAACTAAGGCAACCTGGATTTATAGTGGGATGTGCAGACCATAAAGTCTTTTATAACTCTCTAATTCATAATATTTCTGTAAGAATCTGTACATAAACAAACTAGATGGATAAGAGCCATTCATGAATAATACAGCTAACCTGAACTTCTCCATTAAACCTTTACTGGGTTAAATGAATCTCCAAATCTTCCTCCAGATTCAGACTTCACATCTCCCATCTCCAGAGACAGCTCTATTTCAGGTCTGATAATTTCACCTCATTCTGCCTTTAAACAATGAGTTAATCTCCAGCTAATGTATTTTCAAAATTCTATTTTATCACTGTCAAGCAAATGTCTTTGCAGGAATCAAATCTGTTTGCCATAAAAATTAAACCACATAAAATTTGGAATTTCATCCCATTGTTACCTGTTATTGGACAAGACTTTCTGCGAGAGGTAGTTTGAAGTGTGATGTCTTGCACAGCACTAACACTAGAAGACAGAGGTGGGATCTGCAGGAGGTAGGGAAGTCATCCTTGCAGGCACTCGTACAGTTTTGGATAATATGAATAAATTTGGTCTCACAAGCAGAATACGTCATTCCCATGTCCTGAAGCAGTGGAATATAAACATCCCGTGAATGCCACAAGGGCAGTACCCAAAGCAAAGGAAGAAAAATTCATGTCAAGAGCACATTTGATGCAAGAAAAAGTTTCATTGTGTTCTTTTCCTCCTCAGTGCAGCTTTTTTTGAGACCTGTTTTAATACATCTTATGGGCCACAACCAGAGGAGCAGAAACAAAACACATGGTTTCCATTATCCATCTGGACAGTGTCAGCCTAGAACTAGAAACACTTGTCTTCTTTTCAGATTGCAAAATGAAAAGATTCAAAAGCAGGGAGAGAGCAGCCTGAAAAAGGTTATTCAAAGTTGTCCAGCTTTGGAGAAGGAGGTTGTTATGCAAAATATTGCAATGTCCTCAGCAGCTAATCCATTGTATATCTGAAGCCTAAGCACTTACTGAACTCAGCTCAGCAGTGTCTGCAGGTGACTGTGCTCAGTAACATGAGGGGTCCCTGACATCCTGCAGGCCTCATACAGTCCTAGGATTCCTGGGTGCAGCAAAGCTCACATTCAACTCAAATCTCCACAACAGCCTCCGTCACTCTTCACCTGTCTGCTGCTGCCTCATGTTGCTCTCCCCCTGCTTTATAACAAGGTCTTTATAGCCAAATACATTTGGTGTTGCCTTGCAGTGCTAAGCATTGCTTCCTGTATATACAATACAGATTTTGCATTTCCTTGCCCTGGAGAAAATTCCTTTGAGAACTGAAAAATGTGTGCACTGCCAGGGCACATCTGTGTACACAGACTTAGCCACAAGTTATCTGCTGCCCTTCCAGACTGTTCCCAGGAACAATCTTGTTGCCACAGAAGCTTGTAGAGCAGCAAGGATCATAGACTCATGGAACAATAGAATGATTTAGGTTGGAAGGGACCTTCAGGATCATCTCGTTCCAAGCCCCTGCCATGGGCAGGAACACCTTCCAGTAGACCAGGTTGGCTAGACCCTCGTCCAACCTGGTCTTGTTTCTCAGTTATCAGAAACTCTTCACCAGCAATATATTCCCTCCCAGGCACTGCATGATCCATCTGCTGACAGCAAGAGACAGCTCAGGTCATCACCAGCACACTGAGACTGTCTTCCAGATGTTTGACCACTGTACAAACAAAAGTGTGTGCAGAGATGCCTGAATGATTCCCATTAATGGATGAGAACACCGCTTTGCAGAAAATACTGAAACAAAAACCCTGTGGTCAAGAAGCCTCCTGTTTTTATGAATGTGGCAATATCCTTTCTATTGAAAAAAACCCTTGGCTGAATTTTGCTTGCAGAGACACCAGAGCTGGACAGAGCTTTGAACTCTGAGATGTCGATCGACGTCAGCAATGGTTTGATGACAAAGACTGCAGCTGTGATGCTCTGTGAACCAGGGAAATAAACCTGAGATCAGGCATAGAAATGAAGTTGGTTGAGAAGTGGAGCAGTCAGTAGTGTAATGACTTGAAAGCCTGGGGATCATGCAAGTGATGATGTCTGTGCTACACACAAGGAATTCAATCCCTTCTCCCAAATAAGGGCCCTTGACAGACTGTAACACTACATTATGGACAGAGAGATATTGTGCATCTGATGCCTTCTCTTTTATTGAAGACCAGGATTATGAACTGTAAGTCATTTAGCCCACTTTAGATAAGCATCACTTTCAAATCGGATTATAATTTGCAGAGGCACAACATGTTCAGGGCAAAACCGTGTCAGACACCAAGATAAGAATTCCAGGAGGCTCTGCTGCATAGTAGCTTTGCAGACAAGGAACCAGGGTACTGAGAATATTGTAGTAACACATGAACTGTCAAAAGAGGCCCTTTTTAATTCAGCTTGAGACAAAGGTGAGCTATTAGACCTCCCAAGGCAATTGCCTCAGAGAACTGGGGAAAGCTGTGCAACATGCAGCTCTTCATGGTTGCTCATGCTGCTTCAGCACACATATACATTATTAATGCTGCTATTTTTAAGTTTTATTTTCCCTTGTGCTGTGTGGAAAGCTATGCCCTTCTCCACTGTGCCAGGACTGTCCTTTGAATGTATTTTCATTTCCCATTTTCCCACATTTGCCTATGTCCAGCAGAACAAAAAAAAAGAGAAGAGTTACCAGCTCTGACTCAGAGGGGTGGGGGATGCCACAGGCAGCTTCCCACAGGAAGCAAAGGTGAGTGAATGTTTCTCTTGCACAACATGCAGGCGATCTCAGGCAATCCTCACCAGCTTCACAGAAATTCTGGAATATTAATGAAAGAATGCAAGGTCTCCCTCCTGCCCCTGCTTCTCTCAGAGATGTTGATGAATGAGTCAGTGATGAGCTGCTGCTGCATCATCACTGTAATCACTGGGGAGAATTCCAAGTCACAGGGAGAAGTTTAAGCCATGGAATTACTCCTAATCAGAGTGCTGAGGTGGGCAGGGCAGGATGACATTCAGCACTGGCCCCAGAAGCAATTCCCTGGTAGGATTAAGCTGCTTTGAAGAAGAGGTCTCCCCTTCCCCTGTAGGCCCTTCCTTGCCAAGGTTTGCATCCACAGCCTGATAAGAAAGGAGAGTTTTGACTGTGGCATTTAAGCCTCTGATGTCATTGAAAAAGAAGGATGAAGGTGCACAGACTCACAACCCTGGTTCAGTTTTATATCCAGCCAGATGTGCAAAAACAGGAAGATATTGGAAGATTTGGATCCAGTTGTTGGCTCTGCCAGAGCTTTGACTGACTAGCTTAAACCAACGGCACTCATTTCTCCTTAGAAGGAAAATCACATAATCATTAAAATTGAAAAAAAAACAACTTTGTCAATTAAACCATGGCACTAAGTATCACATTCAGTCATTTCTTGAACCCCTGCAGAGTTGGTGACTTCACCACTGCCCTGAGCAGCCCATTCCAATGCTTGACAGCTCTTTCCATAAAGAAATTCTTCCTGGTGTCCAACATGAAGCTCTCCTGGTGCACCTTGAGGACATGTCCTCTTGTCCTGTCGCTGATTTTCTTGGAGAAGAGACCAACATTACATGGCTACAACCTCCTTTCAGGTGGTTGTAGGGAGTCATAAGGTCTCCCCTGAGTCTCCTTTTCTCCAGGCTATGGAATGTGTTTACAGAGGTCTGCATGACTCCCATTAGTGGATGAGAACACTATTTTGCAGAAAATACTGGAAAAAAAGCTGTGATAGAGAAGCCTCCTGTTATTATGACTGCAACAATATTCTTTCTATTCAAAAACCCCCTTGGCTGAATATTGTTTGCACAGACACCAGAGCTGGACAGAGCTTTGAACTCTGAGATGTCAATGTCAGCAATGGTTTGATGATGAAGACTGTGATTCTCTGTGAACCAGGGAAATAAACCTCCTGGGATCGGGCACAGACACAAAGCTGTAGAAGATAGGAGATATTTCCCTCTATTCTTGCAAACACTTTTAACCATTGTTCAATCATCAGCATACTGAAAACCATTGATCAGGTCTCACCTAAACTATGTGACTTGGGAACATAAGTTTCCTCCAGAGACATGCTCCAAAAAACCCAGTATTTGTCCATCAGCTTCAGCTGGTGTGCCTTCCAGAGAGCCAGGACAAGGCAAGACTATGGAACTGGTGTCTGAAACCAGATTTGTCCTGTTCCTGTTATCAGTAGGTTTGAAGTCTGGATATGGCTTTTTTTTTTTTTTGAAATCTTATGGCACAGGATCACTGGTGAATGTTTAGGGCTTTTTGTAGGTACAAAGGGGAAGAGAAAAGAAACATCTTTGGCATCATCTACACCTTTCTAAACTCCATGGAGTTATTCAGTGGAGCAGGAGACTCCTGCTTCTAATATTCTGGTATCTTATATTCCTAAGAGGAAATGCTCAAGGGCTTATTATCTGACTAAGACATTTTTTTTATTATTTGAGCCAGGATTCTTTTCCTTGACCTGAGTTCTATCTCACTTTGGCACTTGCACTTCACTACTGATTTTTTCAAGGATCCTCCATCTCTCTTGATTTATGAGATGAGAAGGAGTGACAAGCCTGACTAATCACTGTGTATCTCAGTCTACAACTTCAAGCTTTCAGAAAGGTCAAAGAGCCAGAGAGTCATGGTCCCTTAAGAATGATTTTGACATGGAAACTGAATTTATATTAGCCAGCCCCACTTACAGCAGCTTGAATTCCTGCCTGTTCCAATTTCTGGCCTTCTGGTCCACCAGCAAGCAGAGTCCAGAAGCACAGAACCACTGTACTAAGTGTTTCTTCATATTGCTCCTGAATGGAAAAACCTCCTGTTTCAGTTCATTGCCTAAAGCCAGTATCTACTACAGGAGCATCAGAGTCCTGAAGTTTCCTGGGCCATCAAAAGCAGAAAACAAGACACAAAGGGGTTTGCTGCAGCCCAGTTTCCCACTCCGTGTGAGGGAAATGCTAATCCTTAGCCTTAGGGCAGTGTGAGGGTTCATTAACTCATGTTTACATAGTGCTAGGCATTAATTATTAAGTCAAGCTGCCATTGAAGGAAACAAAAGGCCTTGGCTTTCTGAATAATAGGGCAAGCATTTCTTGGAAGACTCCCACTGCCTCTTTGACAGATGCACAGTGTGACATGGCATGTGGGAAACTGCAGCCGTGTTTTCCTTTAAGTCACATAACTAATTAAACTCATGAGATAGCTCAAGCTTCACTGAGTAGTGTGGTGTTTTGGAAGGAATACTGCAAAGCTTTGTGAATAGCTGAAACTCTGAAGGTGAGGATTGATTGATGAAGAGTAGAATGACAACATCACTAGGAAGCAAGTGGTGAATATTTTTCTTCCAGCCAATTTTTTTAGTGTCAAAAAGAGGAGACACAAAGAAGTCAACATTTCCCTTTCATGAAAAAAACCCTAAATAAAATTAAGACTCCACTGAAGAATTTACTAAGCAATAAAAAAAAAAACAGCCCTTCTTAAGCAAAAAGTGAGTACCTTCACTCTGCAGCTGAGGAGAGCATGTCTGCAGGTTTCCATCTGCTTCAGATACCTGCTGACTTCACTGGTGGATGAAACCCTCTCATGACCAAGAGCACCTCATTAGCCTAAAATTTTCTGAAGACTTCCCTAAGTAACAGAATCAACTGGCATGGTGCCATACCAGTAGCTACCATTACTGCCCAGTTCTGGGGTTACCTCCTTTAAAGTGAAAACAATCAGTGTCAGGAGTCAGAAAAGATCCTGACCTGGCTGTTCTATGTATGCACCATGCCTCAGCACAACAGGTGACTCAGAGTACTGTAAAGGCAAATGTTTTACAAAACAGGAGTACATTTCAACTTGAAAACACAGGGAGCTACCAAGTAATTGCCTTCATGGGCATCATTTCTGCTCTGAAAATTTTAAGTGCTCTTCAGAGACATATTCCACATCTTTGTGAACATGGCTATAGCCACAATTTTATCACAAACTCTAATGGTTTGATGCAATTCCTTACAGTCCCAGCACCACCTCTCCCATTTATCTTCACACACAGCCCCCCCTCCACCCTCTTCAACCTCATTTTAAAGGCAACCCCACTTTAAAGGCAGCCCCACAGCAAAACTTCAAAGTGAAACTCCCAGAAACTCCTGTGTGGATAAACCACAACCATCAAAGGTCAGATGGGGCTGGGCAGTCAGTGCCGTTTTTCTTATTCTTCCCAGGGGAGTTTTAGTGCTCAGGAAGAATGTGGAAATGTCTTTACTATGATTATTCCTTGTTGCTTTTACCACTAGCACTGCTGGTTATGCTGTATCACCTGCAGTAATGGTATTATTGGCAGCAGTAGTAACAATAGTAAAAGGAGCATTATTCTTAGTAGCCAGAGTCATGACTTCAGCTTTTATCTGAAAAATAAATCCCTTAAGGGATCTTAGTTTAGTTGCCCTGGCAAAGCCAGTTCAGTCTGGGGAGGGGGGCTTGCTGGTGATGCATGTCTGCTTGAAACTACTGTGGCATTCCTGGTACATTTCTCACAGGTACCAGGACACTGTCAAACAGCAACAGCGCTTACAGCTAACCCAGCAACATCAGAGATGGAAAAACAAAATGCACTCCAACGAGTAAGGGAGGAGCACAAGGAGATCCTCATTTGAAGCATACAGGCTCTGCTCAGATTTACTGTCACCAGTTAACTGGTTCTGTAAGGCAACCACTTATGTGTAACTGATAGGTAGTAAAAAGAATTATTTGATGATTATCCCATTGCCTTTCCATTACTGGCCTGACCTGATAAGAAGCAGCTCTCCTATCCATCACTGCTGTGACCGTTCTAACTGAACTCATTTTTCAGACCACAATCAGTCAGCCTCAGCTATTTTTACTCCTGGATTTATGGGGCAAATTCATCCCCTAAATTCAATTTTCTTTGATGAAAGCTCTTCAGATTTTTTTTTTTCATCCTTTCTCCATTGTCTGTGAGTTATGCTTTACCTTCTCTGTCCCAGGTGTAAGCCCCAGAAGGTTATCTGCACCTGCAGGGATATTGGATTGCATTCCTATATTTCTTCTTAACTACTGAAGTTATTATTTTCAGAAATAATATTTTTCATTCAAATGTCACTGTAAGCTCCAGGAAGCCCTAAAACAAGGCGGAATCTATGTTTGTGTATGTAGGTGGGTTTTCCTCCTCCCCAGTAGACCTTGGACCAGCTGGTGATCTGTGAGTTTCTGTAGAATTGAGGACATCAGTCAATTACACACTGGAGGATGCTCCCATTCACTTGTATTACTGCTTCAATTATCCATTAATACTTGCAGCAGGCTTGGATACTGACATCTATGTTAGGCACTTTGCATCAGTTTAAATAGCAAGTGAAAAAATAACTTTCACAGAAAGGAAGGGAGTGCTTAGGGAAAAGAAATTAAATTCCCCAATAACTCAAACACCTATTCAGTCAGAAAGGTCCCACCCTCCCCACCCATCATTCCTATGCAGGGAAGTTGCTGCAAGTCCATTTCCCAGAGATGGGTTTGGCTCTTTGGGGAAAATTTATCCACCTACTAGTGCAAAAGCAGAATATTTATCTTGCAGAAGGGAGATGAACAAGGTAAAAATGCCCAAGTCTGGGTGAGGCACATGATACTCCTTGGACAACCTGTATTGCTCTTAAACTAGACCAAATCCTGGCTGGATAAAAAATAATTTTGAGGCAGAAAACTCAGCCCTACCCATAAAATACTCAGTGAAGGAGCAAAATCCAACATAGTCCAGAATTCTACATGCTCAGACACCCAAAATTTGGGTTTGGCTATGCGGTCTTGGTTTTAGCTCCCCTCTGCTTACAGTGCTGTTTGAATTATTAACTTAAAGTGCTTTAATGATTTTGAGTGTTGCATTTTACTCCTCTCAGGCAGCTAAACCTCAGCTGCTTCAGTAGTTTAACAAACACTGAAGGCAAAACACCTCTCTAAACCCCTTTTGCACCACATAATAAAGTGAGGAAACTGAGGAAGAATAGTATCCAGTGCTGCCAACCCTGACATTCAACAGTTTGGAGCCAGACCCAACTCCAGAGAACAGGCTGCTGAATCTCCTCTGATATTTGCATGGGTGCAGGTGACTTGAAACACAGGAACAAATCAGGAGGCCTTAGTCCCTGTAGAGACCTACAAAAATCATGTCAGACCTAGAATTTGTGACTTGGAAGTTCCCTGACACAAGAAATGCCTCTGTCCATTGAACCTGCAGCTGCTGTTTGGGGTGGATGGAGACCCTCTGCTCAGCAGTGCTGGGTGATGTGGGAGGGAATACGAGCACTGCATGTGCCCCAGGAGATCTGGCTTTGGCTTTTGTCTTCAGCAGAGTACAGACATTGAAAACCAAAGGACCAGGATCAGGGTCCTCTGTGGTTTCAGGGGAAGCCTGTAAGGTAGAGATTTATCTCCTCAGTTCTGAGTTTTAAAGTAGTTTATTTTATCTAGCCTTTTTTTCCAAAAAGGAGTAGTTTTTGTCTTGATTTTAAACATCACAGCTGCTTTTAAAGGAAAAAAAAAATCTCAAAAAAAACCCCCACAGAGTAATAATTCTCTACAGTGGCCAGATACTTCCTACTTCCATAGAAGATCTTAATTCTTTATAAAACTCATTCTCCAGCCCTGAGTGGTGGCAGAAGACAGCAGTAGAGCACCACCCCAAGCAGTCACCCATGATACCATGTCATTATAACATACTGCTGAGCTGAAACACAATAATGCCCCAAAATCCTACCCCCCAAACAAGATGTGGCCACAAGATAGACCTCATCAAAAATATTTACAAAGGTTACACGAGTCATGTTGATCTCCCTCTTCCACATGGCAGCAATTTGGTGGGAAAAGCAATGACTTTGAAAGCAGCTGGTGGGTGTGGGATGTGGGAAGAAGAGCAGGAACCATTTTGCTAGTGGGCACAGGTAAGTGTTAATTGATACCACACACTAAGAAAAGGCTTGTGATAAGGCGTTTCAGTGATGAATTGAGCCCTTGCACAAAGGGCCCTCTCCCCTGTTCCTTCTCCTTCCATCCCAGCAATGCAGAGCAAGGCTGGGTTGTCCACCAAGGAGCTTCCTGAGCAGAGCCCACCCAGCTGTGCTGGCAGTGAGCTGTTCCCCACCAAGAAAGGGGATGCTCTGGGTCTGGTGCATCCCTCCCTTGTCCCACCGCCACTCGTCATCCCGTGTGCTGGGTCCCACCCACTCTGCCCTGTATGAGGAGAGACAGACATGGAGTCAGTTCATAACCTCTCCAGTGCTCCATTTCCCTGGGGAATACTGCTCAAGGGAATTATTCTCTGCACCAGGACATTTGGTGCACTACAGGGACAGTTATCTGCACATCTCGTGAAGACCATGGGAGCTGGCTTTCTATTCTGCACTGTTGTGGACCTTTGCTAGGACTAATCCTCTGCACTGCACTGATCTGTTTATCGCTGAATTGGCTTTGACTGATTAAGGATGTAACTGTTTCTCACACTATCCTCAATCTTCTTAACCTTGGCACCAAGAAATGTTCAGAGACACTCAAGGAAAGAGCTAGAAGTCTCCCAGCATATGCATCCATAATCAGGCCTGATATATCCAACTACTTTTGTTTTAATCGTAACAGAATCTGCTCCAAGACTGCCTTATGGAAAAGCAGGACTGTTTCTGTGGCAGGTGTTGCACTCACTGACATTTTTTCTCAGGCAAATTGAAATAAATGAACTGCAGCCTCCCTAAACCCAGACTATTCATAGGCTGCTCCTGTTCCTTGGGCTCTGGGCCAAGCTACTCTTCCCAGGAGAGGACCATGTTCCCAGGACACTGTCTGAGTGGAAGAGTCTCTTCCTGCTGTATCAGCCTGTTTTCTATGCCTCTGCAGTGTTACCTTAGAGCCCTTGCAGATTCAGCGGTCCCAACACAGAGCTCCTGGATCTGCTGCACATCAAAGACCTTCTGGCTCACTTTTGGCCAGGAGAAGATTCTCGTTTCTCCCACGTACGATGCTGCCAGGCAGCCTGTGGCAGGTGAGGGGGGGGCTACATTTCCATTTTCTTGGGATTTTCCATGAATTGAGTACTGTTAGACCATCTCAGTATCTTCATTTTAAGGCCTGGCATGACAAAAGGATGGAAAGTCTTGGTATTAGCCCATTATCTCTAAATCTCTTTATTTCAAGCTGCACTAAGGTAAGAACAAATAGTAGTAATACCAGACAGAGAGTGCAGTGCAGGAATAGATAATGCAGTTCACAGAGATGTTTCTATAAATATGCTACTTCCTAGTCTAGCAAGTTTCAAAGTTTCTTTCACACTCTGTGATTCAGCTAATAAGCTGAAAGATGCTTCTCAGGCTTCTTATTCAAGGACTTGCACAACCCATTCACCATCTGGCTGCCTCACAAAAGGCAACCCATGCATAGATCCCTTTGCTCTTTCATAATTTAAGTTTGCAGTTTCTTCAGATCCAACAATTTCTTACTCAATCAAGAAGAGTGTTGCAGCATCCCATCCCCCACACCATGGCCTGGCCCCACTAGCATTAGATAGAGCAATGTCTTGGATATAGCCTAGTGTGACTTCTGTTTGCCCAAGATGGACAATACAGTAATTTAATGAATATTCCTCTGGTCAGGGGAGAAATTATTAAGTCACTGTAAAACAAATTTATTTCCCCCCACCAACAGCTATAGACAAATGCCAGAGTGAAGCCTCATCATTCCTCTCCAGATCCCACAGGGTCATGTAAATTGACGACCACATTTTATCCAGCTAAATAAATGATACTGACGTGTGTGGTCTACGGTTGCATTTTGATCAAGACTGCACTGAGCTATTAGGGAATTTGTGATTAAATGATCCATGAATTCTAGTTTTGAGGGAAATCAGCAGAACCATTCCTGTTCCACTCTACATGCCCCTGACCCCCCCATCACATGGCAGCCCAGCTGGTGACATTCTTTATGGCAAATATGAGAATGCCATCAGAAAATACTGTCTGAAGAGAAACTCTGACCAGGACTCTCACTGGAGAGACATTCAGTACTTTGAACATTGAGTGCAGAGTAGCCCATTACTGTCTCTGTGGGCATTACTCCTTCTTTTGTCATATTTCAAATGGACAGCTTATATCTTGTTACATTTGGCTGCAGTTTTGGAAACAGGCATACGAACACACCGAAGGTCATGCGACAACAGCCAACATTTATTGATGTACACCTCCTTTTATAGGGGGTTCAAAATTCCCCTGCTTAAACACCTAATTAGTTGATGTCTCAACATTGCCCAGCTTACGAGCTAATTATATGTCTGCATTCAGGATTGAATAAAATTAACTGAAGTCCCCTATTTATGTTCAAATCCAACCTGTCATTATTTTACCCAGAAACTTGTGTACTTCCAGGCTACTTAAGTTAGGGTTCTGTTATAGCCAATTTTTTTCTGTGCAGCTTACAAACCAACTGTAACTGTTACAATATCTCGCCTCTTTCAAAAGCGTATTTATTCTCTAAAATCTTGGACTTTATTGTCCATTTGCATTTTCAAAAGCTTGTTTCTCTAAGTCCATAAGATTGTGCACCATGATGCTAGAGGAATTTGCTCAGGGCCATGTCCCTTCAGATTTTGAATGCCTCCAAGGATAAAGACTCCACAGACTCACTGGGTGACCTGTTCCTGAGTCTGTGCTCCCTCAACTTCCCTCTTCCAAGATAAATGCTTTCTCTTAAACTTAAATGGAATTTCCTCTATTTTAGTTTCTATCATCTCCATTTGTCCTGTCACTAGACACCGCTGAGGACATCTTGGATGCTGCAAGATGGCTCCATCTTCTTTACTTCACCTCATCAAATATTTATACACATTCCCCTGAAGGTTCCCCCAAACCTTCTCTTCTCAAGGATGAATATGTCTCTCAGTTTCTGCTTGTATGTCAGGTGCTCCAACAACTAACCCCTCACTGTGGCCCTTTACTGGACTCCAGCACGTCCTTGTCTCTGCTCTGCTGAGGAGCCCTACACTGACACAGCAGTCCTGGAGGTACACACCAGTGCTGGATGGAGGTGGAGAACTGCCTCCCTTGATCTGCTGGCAACACTCTGCCTCAATGCAGCACCGGAGGCTGTTGGCTTTTTCTTTTTGCTGTAAGGGTACATTTCCGGCTCCTGTGCAACTCGTGCACCAAGACCTCTGGTTTTTTTTCTGCAAAGCTGCTTTCCAGCTACTTGCCCCCGATGCCTGAGTCCTACCCAAGGGGTAGGACTTGGTTTTCCCTTTGTTGAAATTCATGAAGCTCTGTCAGACCATTTCTTCAGCCTGCTGAGGTCACTCTAAAAGGCAGAAGAACCCTCTGTTCTCTCAAATATAACTCATCATTTTGTGTACATAATGTAGGACATCTGTATATCTCAAGCAGGACTTCTCAATTCTACTCTTAGAGCCAGAAGAGTGAAAATTTGATATCCCCCAATGTAACTTCAGGGGTCTAAATTCCTTATTAGTTGTGGTTCTGAGAGCTGCTCTCCCTGTCATATCTCATTATCCTTGACTGCTCACTGAAAAGACCATATTTAAATATCAAAGCCCTGGTGCATACGTTTTATTTCAGCTTCTGTGTGTGTTAATATTATTAGTATTGAAATTCTGAGATTTCAGCAGAGATGGCAAAGCTGTCTCTCTGCCTCACACTCTCTGCACATCCCTCCACTCACACGTCATTGCTTCTGCAAATATGAAAGCTCCATTCCAGTCCTCCACATGCCACAAAAATATACCAACAATGAACTTTGAAAACAAGCCACCTTGCAGCTCATGTCTTTTTATACAACTCTGTTTGGTTTTGTAATTGTCTAATTCGCTTGGTTCACTGAAAGAGGAAGTGAGATTTTGCTTCTCGCTTTACAGCTGGAGGACAGCATGAGGGCAGATGAGCACTTTATTGAATCTAGGACACATTGCTCTTCCTCCTCTGCCCTTTCCAGGAGCTCCTCTGGAAGGACCTCATTAGGAATTCTTACTCGTGGTAGCTTCAAGCCATCTGTTGCCACAGAAGAAAGTGTTTGCTGCAACCATTTCTTTTCCTAAATAGTTACAGAACAGTTGGTGCTGTCTGGTGTTTGGGGTACTCCTGGAGGGTGGTCAGTGTTCAAACAGGACCTGTCTAGCCAGATACTTCGGGCTTTTTGCTAAAACACATCCAGCCTCCAGATCTGGATGGATCACAGTGAATGTCAGCTGAATCTAAAAATGCCTTTCCTGAAATTAGAACAAGACCTGGGCTCTTTCTAAATTTCTTCTCAACAACTAAAGTGGTTTCAACCAAATCCTTTGCAGAACTCAGACACTGACAGTGACATGGATCACTGCCCACTTCAAAAGCTGAGGTTGTCTTTTGCACTAGAGGTGAAGACACAGTTCCTTTATCATGAGATGGAGCTGTGCCAAGTAGGTTTCATTCTCACTTTTCTGATGGGTCATTCTGCAAAGAATTTCTTTTGTCCTCCCTGAGCTTTAGACCCATGGGATCCTTTAGTGGTTCCTGTGACAGGTTAAAAGGCTTAGGCAGACATCAGACTCCAGCCAGTGTCTTCCTCCCTGGAAAAGTAAGCTCAGATTATACTTAAATTCTTCACTGTAATCAATGTCATCATTTCTTTTAGGATCCCTTCACAAAAGGAAGCATTCCCAGCCTGTGTTAGCCCACAGGTAGAAGCACAGGGAAGGTGGGAGCATCCCAGCCAGCTCTCTTCCAGGAACAGCTAAAGAAGGAAACAAGCTCAGTGATCATCGTCACCGCCCAAAGCACAAAGCAGTGGCTGTTCCATGAGGGACTGATGGGAGTACAGCAATGAAAACATGAAAGTAATAAATTAAGCACAATAAGAACAAGAACAAAGGGAATGCACCAGAGTTCTTGGGGCCCATAGCAGGACAGAATTTGACTAGTAGAGTTCAGAAAATTAGCTACTTTTCCTCAGTAGCCAGTTCAGAATTATTACAAAAGGTGGCCTATCACTATAGATGAATCTGTAAGGGCTGAGTAAGATCTGATCCAAGGACTTTATTGTGCGGAGAGAGCTACAGGTGGCTTCACATTGTGGTGTGGAGATTTTAATTCATTCATTTCATTCATTTTCCCCCACATTAACAGCAGGGACAGTGTTACTGAAGTCTTGGCCACTAGAAATCTTGGCCTAACTTGAAAGTTGGAAAAAAATACACATTTGTGGGTTTGACCCACTTAAAGAATAACCTTCAGGTTTCCCACATGCAACAAGTTAAAAAGAAATTTCAATCTCTTTCCCAACTCACAGGCAAAATCCTCTTCTTATCATCTTCCCTACTGAAGGATCCTAAGATTCTGTGAAAGCTGCTGGGGCGAACCTGCCCCTCAGAGAACAGAAACTATAATTAGAGAGAAGAGTGATCTTAGCTGTAAGGAACTGCCTCAGGATTGAGGGCAATGTGAATGTTTTCCAGATATGTGGTCAGGATGCATCTTTCATAAATATGGTGTGTGATTTTGTAAAATTTTCATTACAATATACTTCTTTTAATGTCCATTTTGTTTATTTCCCCACCCAGATTATAACAAGGAAAGATTTTTCTATCTAAAGGCTTAGGACTTTAATGCATACTACTGCTACTACTACCAGCAAAAGATCACTACATATATTTTCACTGTTATTAGAGAAGACAATCTAATGCCTGTTATAACTCCATTCCTTGTTGATTCTACTCCACACCCTTCCCTGAATCAGTGAGTCTGTATAAAACAACTCTCACCTTGTCCTGTTCCAGGCACAAGGCTGGACTGGATGATCACCTAAGGACCCTTCCAAAGTGAATTATCATAGGATGCTGTTATAGTGCTCAACTGACTAATGATGCTCGGGTGACATATTTTAACTGAAGAAATGACACATTTCTGGTTGTTGTGGTATCAAAGCCCTCCAATTACTGAAGTAAACAGTAAATACAGAGCTCAGTCAGGTGCATTCTGATGTGTCAGCCAAGGGCAACATTAAATCTGAGGAGAAGGGAGCAGTGGAGAAATTTGGCTTTCCTACTCATTATAAACAAAATCTATGAAACAGAATGACCTGCAAAAGGATGCAACAAAAGCAGGATCATTTAAATTACCTTTCCTACAGAATAGGACTAAATATACAGCATGAAAGGAAAAAGGAAGCTTCTTGAAGTGCTCATGACAGGGAAACATAAAATAATGGAACAATTTAGAGTGGAAATGGAACTTATCATCTAACCTCTGAATAAAGCAGAGCCAACTTCAAAATTAGATCAAGCTGCTGAAGAGCTTTTCCAGTCAGACTTTGATTATTTCAAGGTTAGCACTGGGGCAACCTGTTCCAGGATTTGACCATTCTCCTTGTGATGCCTTTTTCACTGGATTTCACTTTTTGCTGTTCACGTCTGTTGCTGCTCATCCTTTTGCTGCACAGCTCCAGCTGGAATCTGGTTCCATCCAACCACCCCTACCACATGGGAATGGTCCCATCTTTTTAATGCTGGTACAGCTCTACTGAAAATCAATTGAATTGCTCTGGGCTAAGACAAAGGGACAAATTTACATTTTCCTTCTGTGGATTCACAGGGTGTTGAAATTTTCTCCTCCTCTGTGTAATAATTCTACAGTGTCCCTATGTCATTCCCAATGTGCTTTTCTTTACACATGGATCTCAGCATTGCCTTTCATGATGCAGAGAGAAAGAACTGTTTAATACCTCATATCCCAGCATCTACTCTTGGTACCTCGCTGGGATATTGCCATGGAAACAGGGGAAGTTTGAAATAAAAGTGAATACACTCGCTTTTCTTATTTTTCAGTAGGGACTTCAAAATTTACTGCAGTATAAAAAAAGCCGCGTGCCATCTGCTTATTGAAAATTGAATGCAAATATTTCTTTTCTTTCTCCTGGAGCAATAAATCACTGCCATGGTGTATCCCCTCAGAAGCATCCCTAGAGGTGGTGCATGAGTTTTTGTGTAGCTTCCTGTCCAGAAGTTAAGTTGATAAGAAACATCCTTGTCCTTCAGCCAGGGATGGCACAGATGAGGAACAGACTGAATCCAAATGGAAGGCAACATGTACTGGAGACAAGCAGAACTGTGAAACCAGCTGCTGGAACAGAATTTAGGCTCTCTAAGTCACACAACCTCACAGCTATTTTTGGGGAAAGGTAATTTTTTACATATGATAGGGCCATTTAGGAGAGTCTTCACAAACACACCAGTATCACTTTTCCCTCTGTGGTAATTTTTTTCTGTGGATCAGTTGAGTCAAGCACCACTGAACTGGAGGGCTGAGTCCTCTGTTTGCAGCAGTGTGAGGCTCTCTTGTGACTATGATTTATTCAAACTGCCTTCTAATAAGGGGCACCAGAGTATAGTTCTCGATAAAGTCAGTGGAGATAAGGAGCTATAGCATCTAACTCAGCTAGCTGGAGGAAATGATGAGTCTGTGTAAGGCACCATTTCTTCCTGCTGAGATCTGTACAGGATCTCAGATTCCCTTCATGTTATGTGCCACAGTAGAGACCTAAGTCATGATGGCTAGAAGGAAGATTATCTCTTTTCACATTCTTGATCTCTCTCATTGTATTGAGATTTCTGCTGAAGAAAACTTTTGTCATAATTTTGAATAGTGGTTTTATGACCAATACACTTGCCTGTCAACAACCTGTCTCTCTGAGGTGGGATTTTGCTCTTTGCACAGGCATCAGTGTTTTGCTGTAATTTCCTGTCACAGGGGGGGATAGCCCAGACACACCACTGCACCTCTGACAGCTTTCCAGGGGAGAAAAAAGATGTGGCAATACTGATGAGTGCAGTTGTTTCTTTGCCCCTGATCTCAGCAGGCCTTTCCCTAATCAGTGGTTAAAGAACTTAAATCTCTTTACGAATTTCCAGGGGCTCAGGTTGGCCAGGAGAGGCTGACTCACAACTTTTCTTTAGGTACAGGATCACCACTTCCTCTAGAAGCAGAGGGAGCAGCACAGCTTCCTAGGTCTTGTACTCTGCATGTAGCTCTGCTTCACAAGCAGCTCACGGGGCTGCAGCCTTTGCAGGGCCATCCATCTCCTGTCTGACTTTGCCTCTCCCAGAGCTGTTGTGGGAAAAAGGTGGTCAGGAAGCACTTGCAACCAGACTGTATCTTCTGTTGCTGTTTTTCTGGTAATCAGACAGCTACACTAATTATCATGTCCTTACAACCCTGGCTCCTGCTTATCACAGGCTTGTCTGGGAAGGAAAGCCTGCTGTGCCCTGTTCACTCAGCCATCCGTCACTTGGCCATCCTCAGTGATTAATGTCTCCCTACCTGAGCCTGCACAGCTCTCCCTGGGAGGCCCTGAAGCTGCTGCATGTGCAATGTTTTGGGCCCACTGGAAGATGGGTATGAATGGTCATTACTAGGTAATTCCAGGATGCTATGAAAATGTCCATGAGGGACTAAGATTTTTTTTAAGTATGCTTAGATTATGCTTCATTTAAGCTTTCTCCTTGTTCACAGAAACTAGGTCAAATCATGCACTGTGTCCGTTTGGAGAGACAAATCCATTGTTTGTGGAGAAGTGTTGTTGATACTGAGAGACTAAGTTGCTGCTATTATATCCATGGGGTAAGACTTGTTTGCAGGTGTCTGCTTTGTCTTACACTGATTCAAACAGAGTCACAGTCTTGTTCAGGCTGCGAGGTACTTTAGGATGTCTCTAAGCCAGACTGATGTTTAAGATTGGAACAGCACTAAAGTCAGACCAAGTTGTTTACAGCTGTTTCCACGTGGGTGCTGTGGTGGGTTAACCTTGGCTGAGAGACAAATTCCACTCAGATGCTCTTCCACTTCTCAACAGGACATAAATTTGGGGGGGGGGGGGTGGGAGGAAAGCCAAAACCAAAGACCAGAAATCTTGTGGATTGAGATAAAGACAGGATGATCACCTATCCATTACTGTCATGGGCAAAGCAGACTCAAACCAAGGTAACTAATTTATTCAAGTTATATTTGGATTATGAGAAACAAACTGAAACAGCACCTTCCCCCCATACCTTTCCTAGTTCCACCTTCACTTCTTCATTCCCAGCTCCTGAGAGGAATGGCAATGAGGCTGAGGTCAGTCCATCACAGCCTCTTTTAGTCACCCTTCACTCCTCACATCTCCCTGCTAGGAACCTGCTGGATTGGTTAAACTGACTTTGGGTTTTGAACCTGTGTAAGGATTGACCCTATGAAAAGGTCTTTGAAGGAATATAATTTCTTATACACCAACTTCCTACAGAGGATTAGCTGGAGCAGAAACAGAAGAAACACACACTCCATCAGAACTGACTGGAAACTCCACACAGCATGGCCATGGGCTGAGGAGAAACCAGAGTCCCAGTTTTACAGCTCACGTGCTACACAGCAGCTCGGTAAGACCTTGACCTCATGATGGATGTGAGCCCTTGTGCTGTCTCTCCAGTTGTGGGATGTCTGGACGGAGCTCAGGAACATCTCCAGATCATCACTTCCTTCAGCTGTTCCACTAAAAGCCAAGATCTACAAAATATGATGATTTTTAAATTTTTTTTACCGCAAGATGACTGAATCCTTCTGTCTTTACAACTCATTCAGCCTTGGACCATGTCAGATTATCTAATGAAGCACTGGGAAGAAATAGTAAATTTGAAAATTCATCTGCTAGAAGAAACTACCTGAACACTCAACGGTGAGACCCTTGCTCCCACTATCAACATGGGATGGATTTAAATGATCAAAGGCAGGCCAAAATCATCTTGAAATTATCCAAGTGCAATCAACTGTGTTTGGGATTCCACTGCCCAAGGGGGAGTGGAATCTCTCTTTCACTTAAACAGCATCTGGTCACCTCTTGTTCTCCTTGTCAGCAGATCTGCCAGACTTGATTGACTTGTTTGCATTAGGACTCCTGACAAGATCAAGTCTGGCAAAGCCCTTTTGGCCTACAGGCTGTTGCAAGAAGGTGGAGAATGTCCAAAGGACAACAAACACGTCGTGATTTGATGATTTTTGTTCTAGATTCCTCCCTCACTCTCTCCATCCCTCTCCCTCGGGGGAGCAGACACTAATCATTGCCTGCAGCGCTGGGTGATTAATTTAAATGATTTAGCACCTGGGGATTAACCTTCACACAGAGATCGATGTTTTGGCTGTTTCCTACATTATTACCCTTACAGCAATTACCTCCCACAGATACTTGCTCTTGTGCTAATGAGCCAGAAGCTATTAGCATCCACATTGCTATCTGCATGTTTTATATTTGCAGGAGGGATCTTCCTTGATGACCACAACTTCTGGACAGGTAAATTTACAACATGAGTAGAAAAGACTTTTCTGAAGACATTTCTGGAAGGAAAAAAAACTAGGGAAAATTTTATTAGCATAGTGAAGTGTGTTGTGAGCATGAAATCAGAGCCAAGGAGAAGAGAATCAGGCTATGTTAACTGCTGCCCTACCCTCTCCTTTCTTTTTCTCCATATCTGTATTCAGCTGAATCCTATCTCAGTGGTGTTGAGACTACTATCCATCAGTTTGTCTCATAGCACCCCACAGGTTCTTGCACCAAAATATGGGGTATTTTAACCCATCAGTCCAAATATTCTTCTTGTTTGCAGTAATATAATTCAATTAGTTGATAATAAAATAATTGTAAAATGCAGAGTCCATACCATATTACCCAGAACCCATGCACAGCATCAAGACAGACTCACGAATACAAACTGGGATCACTTCCACTGTGCAGTGTTTCACAATGGCAACATGAACCTAGAACTGAGGGACATTTTCTTCCTGCTTCATCTCTGCTCCTTGTCTCCTTTTATCTCTTGGTAAAATAATTTCAACTGTCTTAGCAGCTCCCTTTTTATACATGAAATTTCTTATATTTTATGAAGTAGAAATAATAAAAGCACAGCAATAGTTGTGCTCACTAAACATGAGCCATCAAGAGGCATAACTCATAGCTGGAGATCAAAGACACTCGGGTTGCAAGTTGGCCTTCTCCACTCTCATTTCTGTGTATAACACAGCAAACCTCTGTCCTAAAACTCCACAGATGTCAGCATCTTGCAGTTTGCCCCTGCATCCAACTCTTCAAAATGCAGCTGGTAACACTTATCAGACACTACAACAGTGAAACAGATAAAAGCTGTTGTTCCTGATCCATTGGGTAGCACAGGACACCAGAGGATAGAGTAAACTCTTCTTTCTTGAAAAATCAGCTGCTGGCTTTTGTGAAGAGAAGGACCACGACATACCATATGTTCTCCTTTTACTCAAACCTAAGTTTGAATGTCACAGCTGTTGCTCCTTTGGAAATGCCAAGTTCATTCATATGACCTGAATTTCCAGAGTGAAATTGGGGTCTATTGTGACACAAGACCATTAGTGCAGGAAGTATGTAGAAGCAAAATTGGTATTAAAGTAGAGGGTTTTTTCCTTTCTCTCAACCTTGACTAGAAGGTAGAAGGGAAAGATTATCTCAGTATAGACTGGGATAGTATAGGTTAGTAGTTTCTGTCTCTAGCATTTCCACCTTCTTAGAAACCAAGTGACACATTCCCACCTTAGCCAGACCTGGGAGAAATAACCCTAGACCTAGGTTAGGACAGGTCATCTGCATCCATGACAAGTGTTGAAGCCAAGAGTTTTCATCAACAGCCACAGTGTATTGGCTTCATGTACAAAGGCATTTTCTTCCTTTTTTTCAACAGTCAGCATTTGCCAGCAGTAAAATGCTGGAGGTCAGGATAATCTGAATATAATCATAAAATCATCAAATTGTTGAGTTTGAAGGCACTCTAAAGATCATCTAATTCCAGCCCTCCTGACATGGGCAGGGACACCTTCCACTAGACCAGGTTGCTCCAAGTCTCATTCACCCTGGCCTTGAACACTTACGGGGATGAGAAACCCAGAGTTTCTCTGGCCAACCGGTTATGAACCACTTTAAATCCAGAAGAGCAAAGAAAGCTAAGCCTCTGTGAATAAAATGGATCAGACCCAGAAAGGTTTGAAATATACCCAAAAATGTAATTAAAACCAAATGAGGTTAGATGTTGGTGCTAAAAAATTGATATATTTTATTTGACAGTAAAAGAGGCAAAGAGAAAGAAAGAGAAAAAAATTAGAAATAAGGAAAGAAGTGTGCATGGAGGATGGGGGGACAGGGAGAGAGTGACAGGGGTTAGGTGGAAGCATATCACCCATTTGAGGGTCCCAGCCATGCCTTGTTGCTCCCCTCCATCTGATCTTTGTGGTGAGGGTCCCCTGTCACCGCCGCTGCAGCACTCTGTGAAGTACAGAATCCCACAGATTACTATACATTTTGGGCAAGTAGGAACACCCTGGTGCCTCCCTTAAGGGGGCTAGG
>VXBU01017118.1:175740-274160 GCA_013400315.1 Bombycilla garrulus | reverse complement strand
ATATATTTTATTTGACAGTAAAAGAGGCAAAGAGAAAGAAAGAGAAAAAAATTAGAAATAAGCAAAGAAGTGTGCATGGAGGATGGGGGGACAGGGAGAGAGTGACAGGGGTTAGGTGGAAGCATATCACCCATTTGAGGGTCCCAGCCATGCCTTGTTGCTCCCCTCCATCTGATCTTTGTGGTGAGGGTCCCCTGTCACCGCCGCTGCAGCACTCTGTGAAGTACAGAATCCCACGGATTACTATACATTTTGGGCAAGTAGGAACACCCTGGTGCCTCCCTTAAGGGGGCTAGGTTTGACACTGTCCCTTGCAACACTGCGGGTCTGTTGCACCATGTGAAGTGCTCTGGTGCAGGGTCTGGGAACACCTTTGGAGGGGCCTTTGACGGGCCATGACACCCCCTCTTCTGTGGATGAGCTTTTCCCTGGGTGAAGGGTACCACAGCTGGGCTGGTCTGCACAGTGGAGGGTGGGCAGTCACTGCAGCTCTGACCAGAGGCTTTCCAACACACACCCAAAACCTCTCCCCCCACCTTTGGTCTGCGGGAGCCTGGCAGCTGATAGCCCTGAGGCTGTGGTCTCCACCCCAAGGTGCTAAGCTTTTGCTCTGTGAATGCATTCTTCTCCCCCAACCCTCCTCCACCTTATCTCCACCAACCAGCAGTTCAGGGCCTCAGTCAGAAGGCCTATTCAGGGTGTGGTGGTCTTCTCTACAGCTTTTGAAATACAGGTTTACTTTTTTACTTTAAAGGCAGAGGTCCTTCATGAAGATGTTTAAGCAATGACACAACTGGTGCTAGGGCCTCATCACCCTCATGGTAAAAAAATTCTTCCTGATAACAATTTAAATCTCTCTCAGTTTAAAGCCATTCCTCCTTGTCCAATTACCCCCTTGTTCCTCTCCAGCTCGCCTGTACCTCCAGCTCTCCTGGTACCCCCTTTAGGTCTGGAAAAGGCACTAAAATGTCCTAGGAGCCTTTTCTTCTCCAGGCTGAACCACCCCAAGTCCCTCTTAACTTGAATTCATAGCAGAGGTGCTCCAGCCCTTTGATCATGTTTGCGTTCTCCCCTGGACTCACTCCAGCAGGTCCGTGTCCTTCTTATGTTGGGGGCTCCAGAGCTAAGCACAGTGCTCTATGTGGTGTCCGTGAGAGCAGAGTAGAGGGGCAGAATCCTATCCCAGCAGCAAAATAGTCTTTTATACCTCTTTCAGAGGATGAATTCGGACTGACACACTGATTCCAGGTCTTCAAGAGCTGTTGTTTTCTGTCTTTTAATCAAATAACAGGTTTTTAACATGCTCTGAAGATCCTAGAAATGTTTGGGGGTTTCTTTATTATTCCTAAACTTTTTTTTTTTATTTTTTTTTTTTAGTAACAGAAATAAAAATATTTCCTTTTCACAGTTCTAAATGTTTTAGTTTCTGTTTAATTGGATATTGCTTTATTGCTTTGTCCTGGGAGACTGAGAGAGCGCAACAGGGAAGAGCTCATTTTTCTCGTCTGTACTGCTCATTATTTTGTACACTTCCAGCACAATTCCCTCATTTGTTCCTTCTCAAAAGTCACTGTTTTTACAATGGACAAGCTGAACTAAAGATATTGCCTTAGGTGAGAAAGATGCAGAGAATTGGTCACAGCATGATTACAAATACCAACCTGTTTTCAAGTAACTGAAATGTGTGGTTTACTGTCAACCAAGCAGCTGATATGTACTGAGCAGGCTCTTGCATTTTGCTGCAGGATGCCTAATTCCTTTCCTCTTCTGAGACAGGACCCACACACATGGCAGCAGCCAAACCTTAAAAAATGAGACTTTGATTCAAATTTATAAAGATATCTATAGCCTACAGATGAAATATTGAAGGTTTTTTCCTTCATTTTTACTCCCTTCCCCTGAAATCTGACTTTTCTGTGGATGTTAAGCTCAACATGTAAAGTCTTCTTCAAATTCTCCTGCACTACCTGAAGCCCATTTAAATGCTGTCTTCTAGTCTATATTATTGATTGCTTAATTAATTACTCTAAAAGGTTTTTGGAAAAGGAGCAAATGGGGTTCCACAACACTTTGCCTTTTCTGTGCATGATAAAATATGCTTTCAAATATCACTCCAAAAAGAAATAGTTGATCGCAACTGCTGGTAGAGATGTTCATAGAAATCATAGACTCATTGGGTTTGAAAAGGACCTTAAAGGTCACCTAGTGTCAACCCCCTGCCACAGGCAGGGATGCCACTCTCTAGACTGGTTGCTCAGAGCCCCATCCAATCTGGCCTTGAATATTTCCAGGGATGGGGTAGCCACAACCTCTCTGGGCAATCTGTGCCACTCACTACCCTCTCAGTAAAGAATGTTATCTGATGCAGCCCAAAAACAATGTGAGATTGCTTGGGTATCTTTCTCTCTGTGGCTACTGCTCTTTTTCTCCTTTCTTTGCCATAAGTACTCCTGTCTTCACCAGAAAATGAAGATGTCACATGGATCTTTTTTTATTGTTTTAATGTAGGCCAGGCACAAAATAAAGATGTGTAGAACACTGACTTGTGTACCAACACACAGGACATCTTGGCCCTTCACTCATTTGTAATTGAGGCTAATGCACAGCAAGAGCAGATGAAAGCTACGACAACAAACTCGTTTTGCTGTTGCTGTAATGTCTCATGATAGTTGGTGGTGATGCTCTGGCACAGGTTGCCCAGAGAAGCTGTGGCTGCCCCATCCCTGGAAGTGTTCAAGACCAGGCTGGATGAGTCTTGGAGCAGCCTGGGACAGTGGAAGATGTCCTTGGCCTTGGCAGGGGACTGGAATGAGATGATCTTTAAGATCCCTTCCAATCCAAACAATTCCATGATTGCATCATAACTCGTAGTTGGGCTATGTTTTATCACTTCATCATGGTAAATTTGCTGCAACCAGATTTTTATTTTAATGGTTAACTATTCTCACTGTATATGTAGATGTTTCCTTTCATTAGGGCTGCTGGAAGGAAATATAAAACCTCTCACTCTCTGTCACTGTGCAGCTGGGATCAGCTTCTGGCCACAGCATAACCAAGAAGGAAAAAAGAGGGAGTTCTTCCCATTAGTGAGATGGTTTTTAATTGTGAAATATTAACTCTGGCAACTGTTACAATCCTTCCATTAGTACCAAGGTGTGGAGAAGCTTGTGTAGAAGCCGTTGTGGTGGTACCTCCTCTCTCAGGCCACATTATAATCTGAGAAAAGCTCATTAGGACTCAGCATTGATGAACAGCACCTGGGATGAGCCGCTCTTGAGTTTATCAGAAACACCATGTGCTCCCAGAAACTTGTGCTGTCTAATGAGCTCCTGCTTTTGTTATTAATGAACAGCCTTGGAAATGTTTTTTTTTTTGTCAGAATAACAACCCAAGTGTGATGATATTTTTGTTTCTTTTGTTCAAAGAAATCCACTGACCTGAATTGCAGCCAGGGTGAAACATTGTTATGACCAAAGCCCAAGAATCTATTGTGGCACAATAAACAGAGGCCTAAAGTGAGATTCTTTGAGCTCTCCTGGATCACAGAGGGCCGTGACCAGCACTTCCCTCTGAGTGGACACTCTGAAACAGAGACCTCTCAAGTTCGCAATACTTGGGGGATTACTGAACAATTTCTCAACCCATCACCGACTGAGAACATACAAAAGCATCTGAAGTGAGTATTTCACTACCTTCAAGGGGAATTTTTCACTGGTACTTTGTACAGACTCTTCATGTCTGTCTGCGTGTAAGTGTGCCTGTGCCATAGCAAATGTGGGAGAAGTGCTGCTCTCCTGGGATCTTAGACTCTTTGGAATTTTAGTGAGGCCTATAAATAAGTTACTGTTGTGGCACAGTAAATACTATGTGAATCCTTTGCTGAGTTGTTTAACTTAAGTTATAAGTTAAAGTGATAAGGTGCTGTTAAATTTAATTTAACTACTGTTAAGCTTAAATGCTATTAAGTGCTGTTGGGCCTTCAGGCATATTCCATTTTATCCTTACCCATTCTATCCTTTTGTGTCACCCCCCCACTCCATCTTCACATGGATAGTTTTGGGTTTATTTCAGTTTGGATTGATTAACTCTCGACTTTTTTGTTTGCTTTCCTTTGGTAGGCCTTAACCATCTAGGAAGTGAATCTTGCCAATGAACTTTGTCATGCTGTAATTTTATATCAATCCTATCTTTACTGATAGCTTTGATGGTGATTCTTTAAGGGATCTTAGAACATTTGTTGGTGACAAAATCACATTATTAGGACGAAGTGAGGGCCCGTTCCTGGCTTCCCTTTGACTTACCTGGATGACAGCAACAGCACAAGCTGCCCAACGCTCCATCCCAAACAAGGAATCATGCTTGTGCCTCAAGGCAATATCTGCCAGCTACAATTAGCACTGGGAGCCACTGCCCTTCTTTTATTAGGCAGCACCGGATTAATAATTTCATTAGAAGTCACGCTTTTCAGTTTGATATCCTAAGATCCTGCCCTTTAGCTCCACAGAGTTAAGATGGGGGAGCCTCAACAGCTGATTCCAGCCCACCATGCACTGACTCTGCCCTTATGCCTCCTCTAAGCAGTTTATTTTTGCTTATTCTGAACTGCAGTCATTTGGGAACAGCATCGTTGGATATTTGATGAAGGTTCATACTTCACTCTGCACATACTTTTGTCAAAAAAGCTTTTATTGCAATGCAAAATATCTTCTGTATATGACATCTTTCTGCCCCCCAACCCCCTTAAATTTAATGAGTAATCCTTTCTGGGTTTGTACATTGTGATTCTTGTGTGTATGTATGAATATATATACATATCTATATATCTATCAATCTATAGATATTATATTAATACAATCATATATAAATCTGGACCTATATCATTTAATATATACACATATCATTGGATGTATGTGTGTGTGTGCATATACATATACATACAGTACATATACACTATATACACATATATGCACACACATACATATCGTATAATCATAAACATCTGTTGGTTGTCAAGGGACGTTTCTTTAACAAAATAAGTTCCATCAGTGGATTTTACTTCTGTAGTGCAATTTTACAGGAAGTTAACATTTCCACATTCAATATAAAAGAAACAATATACATTTGAAAACGTGCCATAGGATTTTTAATGAAAAAATTAGAAAAGTGCATTATTTTACAACACTACAGTAAATGATTCCTTTTTTTTTTCTCTGTAAAGACATTGTAAAATATATACAGGGTTGCGTAGTGCATTCATTACAAAAAAAAGATGCAATCCCTTGCATAAATTACATATTGTACAGGGGTTCGCTGTCTACTTGGACTTGTAAACATTTGTGTGATACAGTTTTCATTCTTTAAGTAAGCTGCAATACATCTTATTTTCATTTGACTGTTGTTGCATTCTGACTCCAGTACGGCATTCTAAGGCCATGTGTGAAGGCATCCTCTCCCATGACGGAGAAGGCCAGGAAAAGAAATGAAAACACAAAAGAGTCTTTAATTTGGTTCTTTGTAATCAAGTTATCTAACAAATCACATCTTGATGCTTATGACCTGATCACTCTCGTCCACTAGGACAGCTCAACAACTATGTTGAAGTTTAGAGGTCTGAAATGAGCAGAAAAAACAGCTTCCAGGAGATAAATTCCGAGTGCAGTCTCCACAGCCAAGCAGCTCCTCTTTCTAGATGACCATGCCCCTAATGCTCTGTGTGCTGCACAGAAAATGTATCAACCAGGATAGAAATTTAGATTTTTGCTCTATCTCAGGCTGTTGAGGGCCTTTAGAATGCCGTCAATACACCGTCGGTAAGTCCGCATATGCACATTCAAAGAAGTACAAAAATGCACCAAAAAGTGTCAAGAGATCCAAAAGAGACACAGCATCAACACACACTCACAAACACACACATACACGCACGCTTCTGTCTGAGCAGAAAGGCTCAGTCTCCAAAGTAGGATTTGCAATTTAATTTCAACATGTATGTGTGTTTGGAAGAAATCCAAGAATTTCCATATAAACTCCTTAGGTCCCAAATTGAACACTTTTATCCCTGTTTCTCATAGATGAACAGTTTGTTGAAGTAAGAAATTGCACCTTGAAGAGACAGTATCCACATTCTTTTGGCCTACTGGAAACAACTGTTAAACCCCCCTCCCTTTCCCCATTGACCTACCCAGCTCCAATTCATTTCCTTTGCCATCATGTCACTAGGATCAAAAGTTTTACTTGATACTCCTCAATGGCAACAAACAACCACACAAATCTTAACAAGTCAAGGGAAGAGAAAAAAATAAAGCATTTTTTTACTCCACAGTTCACTCCTGACCTTGCAAAAAAAAATTAAAACAATAGAAAGAACAGATGGATTATTGGTTGTATTATAGGAAATGTGCATTCTGTAAAAAAAAGGCAGATTCAGTTTGCATTCTAAAGAAAAATCCATTGCCTCATAATTTATCTTATTTTCTTAGTTGTCAAATGTTTGTAGTAGACAGAACTCTTTCTGAAGCATATATTAGCTTTTTTTTCAGACAGACAAGGTCAACTCAACAGTACTTGCACCCAAACTAACTTTGTGTGCAGTAACCAAATTAGTCAAAGTCCAAAAAAGCAGTGCTCAGAGTGGTACCCAAGAAATTACTTAATAAACCAAACTGCTAGATTAACTATCTTAAGCCTCTTATGACCTGGACACTTGTGACCTCTCTTGTTATGCAGGTATTACACTTGTGCTCCAACTTGCTGAATAATATTCTTGCACTAAGAATTTATACAGAAGGTATCTGCCACAATGTAAATGCAGCTGAACAGTTGAAAAGGAGGGAAATTGCCATGAGAAGATCATTAAGTTGTCTTGAGAAAACCGTTTATGTTGGTCAGTGGTGAACCCATAGGATTCTGCTCTTCCCAAGAGAATAAAAGGGGCACAATATCAACAATCAAGAGGAATTTCCCACTGCTGCCTCTGACTGCAGTGTCTCTCCATGCTGAGCATTGAGAAGATAGGCTAAAAAGGATCTTTTTTGGAAAACATACATGGCAGTAATGAATTCTTCAAAGAAAAGAGAAGTCGCATGGAAGTACCAGTCACCATAGAGCAGCTGGAGCTTCAGTGCTGAAGAACTTGAAAGGAATGTACAATGAAGATAAAAAAACTCAACTAACTGCATTGCTAGAAGGAACTCACATACATGTCTTTTGCCCCACTTGGCCAACCTTTTGGGAAGACAGCAGCTGCTAGAGAAATCGGAAGAATTTGGCAAAGTTTCAGTGGTCACAACCACAATGAATTGCTGTGACCTGGCCCCCAGATCCATGTGGATGGCTGGCATGATGAAGACAATGATATGTGCCCACTGCTGCATGCTGAACAAGAAACTTCAAACCACCCATTTCACCATTCAGAAGGAGTTCTGAGAAGAGCTTCAGATTAGAAAGGTGAGGTAAATGTGGTGGATACTTCACAGGGAGCATTAAGAGAAACAGCTGTAGATCTATCTGAAGGCACTGCCACCCAAGTTTCATGACTTGATTTCTAAGGAGAATTCCTAAGGAGAAACCAGCCCCAAGCTCTTGCCCAGAGTGCAAGTCAGATATCAGCCCTGAATTCAGTGGGAATTATGAGCCTCACTGCATTGATGCTGAGCTAAAATCCCTTCCCCAAATTCTTCCAACACCAGCTCCAGTCCAGATGCCAAGATGATGCTTGTCAATAGGGCAGCTGAGGCATGATCCCCATGTCAGAAGTGGTATTATCAAATAGGCTTTTTGGAAATTGTTTTGTAGAGTTGCAGTTTCAGACTTTCTGAGGCCAAAATCACTTACACAGTCTGCTCCAGATAATCTAATTAAATACTTTTGTCAGATTAATTATCCTCAGAACAATAATTATGATTAAGGGGCTTCATACCCACTCTATAGGGAGAGCCAGCAATAATGAATAAATGTTGCTTCTCTAAAGGTCAGTTTTGATGACATTTTGACATGTAGAAACTGTCCAAACACAGTCAATACAAAGAGATTTCTTTGCTATATTGTGATCTCCTGAACTCAGCTAGAGAAGCTTAGAATTTCCCACATATTCCTATGACTCTGGGGAGGTGCTGTCAAAGATGGACAAGGATACCACAGTTCAGGTCTTTTGGATTTACTGCAGGCAGTAGAAGGGCTGGTGTAACTGATCTCTTTCATGGAATAGGAGAGGGAACATGCTCTAGAAGACACAATTTTCCTTGTTTCCCTTTGACACCGGTGTTGGTAAGGTGGTCTCACCACAATGATGCACTCCACTATGAACCAGCCCTGGTCCATCCTTCCCACACCTCCTGCCACTCCTGTGGGGGAGGATGCTGGCAGATGACTAGAAAATAAACTAAAACCAGAAGGCCATGACTCTTTCTTAATCTGAAACTATGCCATGGACCTCACCAATGATCTACAGACAATGAGCCAAACCACTGTGGCTCTTTACCTGCTGATATAATTTGTGCTGCACATAATCCTGATGACCTTCTCCCAAATAAACACATTTCTAAGTTCTCCTTGTAGGCTAATGCATCGCATCCCAGCCCAGGAAGAAACTGATCTCACCCATTCAAGGTTATGCACATTGCATTTCCTACTTAATTCCTTACAGATTGCTTGTAATCAATCTGTAGATTTATTTTGTCAGTCATAATTAGAAAGGAACATTTCCTTTCCCAGGGTGTAGTTGTATAGCATAAAGCTTTTTGTTAACAGATGAGGGGGCAAAGTACAGAATATGGTGATCTTGGGCCTGAACATACGTCCATGAAACGGAAAACTAATGAGTTAATGTCTGAGTGGGAAAGGGGGAAGAGAGTGTAGAGAAAGCCAGGGGGTGGCTGTTTGTGAAATGGATCTCTTCTAGCCTCAAGTGTAGTGCTCTGGATACAGCAATTACTGCAAGCTGTTCAACAGGCCAGATAACAATGAATCAAAGCTAGGACAGTGGTATCAGAACTCATGCATGAGGAAGATGCATTATGGAGCATTGTTTCAATTATTATATTTGCCAGCTCCACTTGTGAATTTGCCAGCTATGATAAATGTTATCATCCTGTTGTTTGTTCTGCATTTCTCAAAGTGAACTAAAAGACAATGCAGCTTGGAACTGTGAATATTAATTATCAATAAAATTGCAACATTAATCTTTCCCCCACTACCCCTCTTTTTTTTTCCCCCAATCTCTGGTGGGTGTTACTACATAGCAGCACTCCTTACCCTTTCAGAAATCAAGGTGAAGGAGGGCTTTGGGATATTTATTAATTACAATATTCACAGAAGGAGAGACAAATGAAGGCTGAAGGCTCCAGGGATAATATTTCCAGCCTAAAATTAGCAGGCAGCTCTGAATTACTGGATCCCATAAAGCAAAATACACTTGCATAAATTATGCAGGTTGACTGTTGGTTTTAGATCTTACTGCTTTCCCTTAGGTTTAAGAAAGACTGTTCGCAGTGAACAGTAGTTGGAGGCACTGATAGAGTATCTAGCAGTAAATAGAAAAAAAGGATCACTTTCCAGTCTCAGGAAAAGGGTATAAATCAGACTCACTGCATGGCACCCAAATCAATTGGCTTCAGAGGAAGGCCCTGCCTACCCAGGCCTTAGATAAAGAGAGAATTTTCTCATGCACTTGGGAGCACCAGGAGCAGGAAATAGCATCACTAATATAATACACCCCAGAGACCAGCACTGCTTAGGATGGGATGGCTGAATAAAATCTTAGTTTAAATGGAGACAGCAGCAAAAACCTGACTGGAGAGTCGGGAACTCCATGAATCTCCCCATCAGCACTTATCAGTGGAACCCTGGGGTAGGCCTTGACTGAGCAGAGGACAGTCAGTCTCCCAGACTGATTCTACAGAGATGAAAGCTCAACAGTCCTTCAGCATCACCTCACGGCCATTTCAACGGGCAATAACAGAACTACTCCTGCTTCTGAGAACAATTTATTTTTTCCCAACTTTCTTTTTGCCTTCCTACTGCTTTTTTGGGGGTGAAAGCTCTTTTGCCATATTCATTATATGCATCTTAAAGAACTGAAAACTGCATTTTGGCAAAGGGTTTCTTCAGTTTTTCATGGTTTTAATTCAGCCTCTGAGCTCAGACTAACTGGCATAAGGGTCCCAGGGCACCTTCCATCCATAATCAGTTTCGCTGTGTCCAATGTCATTATTCCATTTGTTTCAATTTTGGTGAATTGTTATGATAGACAGTCTTTTTTCTACAATTTATCTTGCTGAAGTTCCCAAAATAAAGTTTTATATAACAGTTAGATGACAGCAAGCTGGTCAGAAAGACATTATTTTCTTTTTCAGTTCTATGAGTGTTACACATCTTTGGTTGATGAAAGTAGCAGTGGTGCGATTCTCATTGTAATTTCTGCAGTATTCCAGTCAGTAATAGCATCTTGTTGAAATATGCATGAAAAAGTCCATAACATTAATGTAATGGACACACTCCAACACATCTCCCTCATCCGGCTTCCTCATAAAGATTTTAAATGACTGTCTTAATTAGATCTTAATATTAACGGGAATATTACATAAAGCTAAATGAGGACATAAACTTCAGCTGAAAGCTACTTCTATCCAAACCCCTGCCCTCTGCTCTGCACACACCAAATAGTTTTGGAACATTTTCATGCTCCATCTTGGTTCCACTGACTGTTCCTTTTAAAGCTTTTAGCAACAAATCAAGCTTTATTTTTTCCTTAACAAAAACTTCCAAATCTGTCAGAGAAAACAAGGAATTACCTTGCTTAGGTTGGATTCACAATAATCTTGATTACTGCCCTGGCATTTCATTGATCAAAGCACTAGGGAACTAATGAGAAAATGTACAATACAGTAGATTAACTTAGTTACTTCCCTCTTTTATTTTTTCTCTTCTTTTTTGGGTTTTGGTTGGTTTTTTTTTTTTGTTTGTTTTTTTTTTTTTTTTTTGTTTTGTTTGTTTTTGGGGGTTTTTTTGGTTTTTTTTTTGTTTTTTTTCCTTTTTGGTTTTTAATAATGTCTATTTCATCCTAATAAGCTGTTACAGAGAGTTCAAACAGAAGTTTATTGCTGAATGTCACCGTACATCTTCTCCACTCATTAACAAACCAAGAAGCTATTTTGGACTATTGAAGGAACATCCAAGCACCCCTTCTAGGGCTGCCCCACCACAGGCATCCCTGTAGAGTGGGTGCATTTACAAAGTTCTGGCAAAGCAGTGCCTGTTAGATCAGTCAGGATATTCCTTACACAGTAATGAAGACCAAGTGGAGACCTGTGTCTGCATTGTTCTATTAAGTTTTCTCTTGTTTCCACATCACAGCATGCTCAGTCAAAGCTACTTTGGTGCTTCACTGATCAAACTGATTTTTAACTTTGATGATAATATGAAATATTATTGGATAATAGGGTTGTTATATAATCAAAGTCAACAGCAGGGAGCTAAATTTGTGTTGTTTTGATGAAGAGCACATTAGTGTGACATAAATAGACTAATCTGATTTATTATTATTATTTCTAATGCTTAATAATAGGGAAGGGTAGGGGAAATGAGACTGGGGAAGGAGAGTGCATCACAAATTGATAGCAGACATTAGGATGTCTAGTCAAAAGCAGCACCACTACTACCTGCTCGTAGCTGAATTTCAAAAGAGTGAGTAGTGAGCAAGAGAAATTGTTGTGAAAGAGATAATATCTTAAATGGAATAAACCCAATAATGTACTAGTGAAAATATTCTGTGAAAAGCAGTGCTGTAAGAAGAAAACATGTAGGGCAATAAGAAGTCAGAGACAGAACTGACAAAAGTCAGCTCACCTTTCACTGACTGATTTTTCATGTTTAACTGAAAAGCTGGAATTAACCTTGGACAAAAGCTTTCCTTTCATGATTCAGACTGTTCCAGTTCCAGACAGCCCAAGCCATTATTCACACATCAGTCAGGAACCACGAAAACAACTAAAGAGGGAGATTTTGCTTTGTGTTCTGATGTGCACACGTGAGAGTTCTTGTGTCTGGCCGCTCACAAATCAAAGACCTGCAAGAGTTTCCTTGCAAATGAAACATCCTGCTATTTCAAAATCCCATGTGTGGCAAAAATACAGGTTGGATAGAATTATGGCCTCTTATAAATAAGCCCACAAAATCCCAAGGAATGCAGATACATTCAAGAAAAAAACACTTTAAAACATACACACTCATTATAGCTTTTAAATTTAAAAGTATGGCTACAGACATCTACTCTGGCTCCTTCATATCAACATACACAGATTTCTTCTACTACATCTACAAACTTCAACTAAGCTAAAGCAGAGCTATTATATAGCCATTGAGTTTCAATGCAAAGACTCTAAGTGGCAGATAACCCATGACATGCTGAGGTAAGTTTCTCCCCTGGTTAAACACCCTGTGTATTAAAATTTACTCTTCATTTATGGTTTCAGAGGGAAGATTTATGAAGAAATCAGCTAGAGTATGTAAAGTTTTCAGCCTCTCTAGTTCAACGTGTTCTATAGGACATTTAATGATGATTTTTATACACAGCAGAAATAATGGTTTCTTCTTTTCTTAAAGGAAAAGAGAAAAAAAAATCTATGCAATGTTTTATAAGATGAAACTGCTATTTTCTTTTTAAAGGTTTTGCCAAAAGTCCTGTTATGAAAATTCTCCTTTGCCAGGCACAGAATTCAAGCTGAATTCTGCAAAACCCCAAAATTTTCCTGCTTCTCTCCAGCGTCAAATGCACCGAGCAGCTGTACATGATATAGAGGCGCATATTCCAGGCATACTTCTTCTTATCTTCATAGCAGGAAAAGAGACATACATTTATTTGCACTTCTAGGATAACAAGCAAAGATGAAAAAAGTGAATTTGGAGAGCACCGTGAACCCTATGGGCTGTCACGGGAAGCAGCTTCGAGGTGTCAAACACTGAGGTGGTTTAACACATCCTGAAACTACTTTTTTAGGTATTCTTGCTTCGATCCTTCCACCATCAGCATTTGCCCTAGGATATGGTACTGGCAGCAGAGCATTGATGCAGCCAGCATGCCCCACACATTACTCTGAAAAAAATCCATCCTCATCCATCCTCATTAACAATCCTGTTAGTTCTTCACCAGTCTTAAAGGAGAATTTTATGCCACAGCAATTTCTACACCCAAAGAAGCTGTGTAACGGAGACAAAGTCATGGATAACTTGCTTGTCATTTACTTATTGAAAGACAGATGTGGAGAACATGAGCATATTTGATAGTTAATAATTTAAAGTCAAGGAGAAGACAACAGAAGAGGAATGACACTCCTTATTTCTCCCCTATTCATGCTCTTTATAGATGTCTCTTTGAGAGGGTATCAACATCCATCAGCACACAGAGCTCAGAGCGGGGCACACATTGTCTAGTTTTAAGGGTAAAAAGGGATTATTGCTTTTACACTGAGAGCACAAAATGGTAGAATCAGCAGGAGATGATTAGTGCCAAAAAGAAATGGGCTTTGTATGGCAAATTAACACAGAAAGTGATTTAAAAGATAGAATTAAATTGGAGACAAAGGTGCAGGTTCATAAAACTCCCAGTCCTACCCTTGTAAAATCAAAGATAAATCTCCAAAAGCACTAAATCCCATGTAATCACTGAAAATTCCTATTCTCTTAAAAGGGAGCTGGATTAGGCTTCTAATTAGGTTCTGTAAAGTCTGTTTGGTCCAGATGAACAACTGAGAGATGGACAATGTCCAAGGAACAACTCTACGACACGATCTCAACATCCTCCACTACAACTTGCCAACACAACTGCTCCCGCTGTTACCCTCCAAACACTGGAGTAAAGCTATTTTTGCCTGTTACTGCTAAAAGCATTTTGCCTTTGCCTAGCAAAAAAACCAATATCACATCTAATCTCACAAGTTCCCAGTGAGCCAAACACAAGATACTGTCCCTTGAATTCTTCCTGAGACCAACAAAGGCTTTCCATTATTTACAAATCAAAAGCATTTAGAGACAATCATCTTTATTTTTTTATTTAAAACAAGGAATGCCCGGTCACTATTATATAAGAAAAAATATACATCCTCCTATTTATACCCATCTTAACCAAGCATTCCAAAAAATATAAATCCTATTCATGCAGGTAATTGCTGCACAAAATAATAATAATAATAATAATAATAATAATAATAATAATAATAATAATAATAATAATAATAATAATGACGACAAAATACTGTTCCAACAATTCTCCCAATTTGTCCTAGAAATTCTGCTTGCAAATTGTTGGAAGAGTTGAAAATTATAAAATGAAATATAGTTAAATTAATATGATTATTTGCTTTTGATTATTAATTCAATTGCTAGTTTTTCTTGTGTTTTTATTATGCATACCAGTTTTACAAAGTGCATGCTTTATTAATTTTTTTTAGATTTTGAACTGGCAAGCTAAAATGATCCATCTTCTCCTGCCTTTTTTTTTTTAATGTTAGTACAATCTAAAATCTAGCATTAAAAAATTTACCATGATACACCTGGTATATTGACTGCTTATGGCGCATGCTTGTCTTGGCAAACAAAATACAAAACAAAACAAATTGGCTCCCCTCCCACCCTCCCCGCTCCTTTTGGAAGCAATCTAAAAAAGCAGGCTGGAACACAATTGCTTCAAGGGCAAAAGAAAAAGTAATACCTGATGCTTTAATTTTTGTCACATGGCACTGGTTGTGGAATTGCACGCACACACACACGCACACACACCCTGCACTCACACAGGCACACGCACACACACTGCAACCTGCTCGTGAGGAAAAAAGTTTGTTAGGTCAGGAGTGCCAGTGGCACATGAAGGCTCCCAGCTGTGTGTGCAACTTTGGATTTGGTACCCACTTCACGTCACCTTGAATCCTCTGACATCCACCAAGGGGGTAATGTAAGGCATACTTTGCTGGAACAGTAATAATCCATGCTTCATGCTCAAGAGCTGAGTCTCAGAGGAGGACTGGCTTGCTCCACTCCCTTTGGCCTCGCTCCGTCTCACTCAAGGAACAAAAAACCCAAAACAACAAAGAACTGGGAAAAACAAGGAAAGCAAAATAAGACAAATCCCTTTAAATGGACTTTCGCCGTTTCATCAGCCTGTGGTTATCTGTAAAGCTGTGCAACCCAGGTGAGATGGAGCTGACAGGAGATGGGAAGAGGCTGTTTTTTAATGTGCTTGGTGAGATCTCCTCTATCTTGTAAGAGATGGAGTGAAAGTACTGGGGGTTCAGCTTCGAGCTGAACGAATTTTGGTGGGACACCACCCGGCTGGTGTACTCGTGGGACCTGTAACACATGCAAGAACAAACTGACTGAAGGTCTGTTACTTCGGCCTTGTACCGTGGCCGACCATGCTGGGAGTCCTCTTGGATGTGGATAATCATGCTGTTGCGGTTCCCTGCCAGGGACGCCCGTTCCTCGGCATCCCTCCTCTCATCCTCACTGTTCATGGTCAAGAACCTGAGAACAACCAGATTTAGAAATGCCCCGATGACTGTCAACCCCACTAGAATGTACATAAAGCTAAAAGCCACATAGAGAGGCTTCTTTTGAAGGGCCCCTTTGGTCTGCAGGGCCACATAGTCTCCAAACCCTATCGTAGTCAATGTTATAAAGCAGTAATAATAAGCATGGAAAAAGCTCCATTCCTCGTACTGGGAAAAGGCTGCTGCTCCAATGCAGAGTGTCCCCATGCAGGAGAAGAAACCCACAGTGACCATGTTTTCCATGGACACCTCGGTGCTCCTCATGCCACAGCACTTTTTGATGCGTTTCAAGAGGTACTTGACGAAGGTGTTCATGCGCTCGCCCAGGCTCTGGAACATGACGAGTGTCAGTGGGATCCCCAGGACTGCGTAGAACATGCAGAAGGCCTTCCCCGCGTCCGTCCCTGGGGCAGCATGTCCGTAACCTGGGAGGGGGGATGGAAACACAGGACAGTCAGCAGGGCACATGATGGCCACGGTTCCCCCATCATGCAAGCCACGCAAATTGCTCTGACACCACAGCCAGATCCAAAGCTGCAGGGACGCTGCAGTCACACCATCTTCCCATAGCTCCTCACCCACACCCTGAGTCTGAAGGATATAAGGTACAGAATAACGACGCTCATGCAGGAGTGGGGAAGGTGAAAGAATGGGCAACCCATTCTACCTCAAACAATGCTGAGTCTCCGAAACAAGGTTATAATTGCATTGTTTAACTGAAGAAATTTCATGTCTGTTCAGTTTCACAGGCAAAAGTGGAAATTTTGGAAACAGATGGATTTTCCCAGAGTGTTTTTGAGAGTAGTTGGTGTAGCTCTATCCCAAAACCAGAGTGTAGTGATAGCATGCAAATTTTGTGTCTGTTGACAGCATGGAGTTAACAACATCCATAGGCCCACCAGCCAAAGAAATTCCTTTTCAAACTCTCCCGTACTGAATAAGCCTTTCTCCTAGACACCTAATGAAAGTGACTCATTGCTGGAACAGCATAGGAATTTAGGGACTTAATGCCTGTTCTATCTTTACTTACTGGAAGAATAAACAACCGGCTTGTGCCATAGTTTTAGAGCTTTGACAGTTAGTATGGCAAAGGCAGTTTCATCAGGATGTTAAACTAATCCAAGGACAGAGGATGTACCACCTTTCACAGAATAGTTTTCAGATGGTAAGGTGTCTAGGAGAAAGGCTTATTCAGTACGGGAGAGTTTGAAAAGGAATTTCTTTGGCTGGTGGGCCTATGGATGTTGTTAACTCCATGCTGTCAACAGACACAAAATTTGCATGCTATCACTACACTCTGGTTTTGGGATAGAGCTACACCAACTACTCTCAAAAACATGGCTAAGCCTTTATTCTAAATCAAACCATAAGCAGGGGGCTGTTTTGATATTGTAATTACACCTATTCAGATTACATTGCTTTAAAAATCTACATTTCTTACAGCTGAGATTTTAAGAGACTGTACCAAAGTCTCCAAAATAAAACGGCTGGGACTCACTTGACCATCCTGTCCATTCACCATGTGGGTACTACTATCTAGAGTCCCTTTTCAGTCAGGGAGTAGAACTATGTAGTTCACAAGGGCAGTTCCTGTCATGTACACAGAGGAATCTAAAACAAGTCAATGAGTTATTCTTAGGAGACAACTATTTCTCTGCAATCATAGTGACAGAAATCTTGGGACAGAATTCTGTTCAAGATTAATATACCTGCATTTATGTATCTGCACGTGTTCTCTATGTAAAAACTCCCATTATAGTCAACAAAAATTCTACAATGGGCCGTAGTGAGTTATTTCACTGACCATCCTAAGTCTGGCAAGATGAAATGACAGATCTGACTGTCCATTGATCATGTTCATTAGGTCCCCATTAGACTGACTAGACATCTGTTGACCGCAGAAGAATTTATACACCCACAGCACTGGCAGACAACTACCTGTAAACAACCAAATGAAGATATCCTAATCATGACAGTCACCTTGAGTGACTGTCTCCAGTGTAGGTGCCTGCATTAGAGATATTGAGGGTTTAAAACAGTTTTTCAGAAAGAATCATCTAGCTTTATACCAGACCCCTGAGGTATCACGATAATATAGATGGCTGGCAGGTAAAACACAGGACATTCAGCAGACCCACACTCTTACAGATCTGAAACTGGAGGACAGACCTGACATGAGATACCACTGAGGCAGAACCACCGAGGAGCCCTGCCTACCACCTTTAGACTCAGATCATGGACTGGCTGCTCTGAATTTGTCTAATCATTTTTCAAAACTGTTGACACTGCACACCTCCTCAGTCTCCTGTGGCAACAAATTCCAGAAGTTTACTATCTGCTAGTAAAAAAGGTACATTTTAATTTCAAGGATGTCTCCTTGTTTCAGCTAGAACATCTTAGTTACAGAAGTGAAGTTCTAAATCTTCCTTATCTACCACCTTCATGTTTTCAGCTAAGCTCAGCTTTATCTCTGCTCTCAGCTTTTTCCTGTCTAAACTGAAGCCACAGCCTTTTTAACTCATATAGCAGAAGTCACATTTCCTTAATCATTTCCATGTCCTTCTCTGGACCTTCTGTAGATCTGCCACACCAGTGTGAAGTGCAGACCCCAGAATTGTGCCTTCCTCTCAGGATGGGGCTGCATCTCAGAGTCTGCACTTTTACTACAACTAAAATATGAACACCAGGCAACCCTCAAAATGTAAAGCAAGAGTAGACAAGGAAAAGAAAACAAGAAAACCATTAAGAATCTCCTTCAATAAGCAACAGGTTTATTCTTAGATCAGTTGGTATTTGTTGATGGATGGTTGTAAAAACCACTTTACAAAAGAAGCACAAAACTCAAAATAGGAAGTTCTTTTCCAAGTTATAAAGGAAAGAGATTCACCTGTTGTATTGAGCTATTGTAGTCTGTTCATCATAAAAAACAGTTTCCAAATTACCTGGAAAGGGAAGTGTTTTCACCAGATTGATGCTGGGTTAGTTCCACCTGACTGTCCCTCAAAAAAGGCTGTAATTGCCTCTCATTACTAAGATCAGCTTTTGAACGACAGGGGTATTAATTAAACCAGCAACGTCTTCCTATTTTATAGCTTTAGTTATAGATGATAAAGAGAAGGAAAGCTTCAGAAAATGTGATTTTTCCAGATGGTTGCAGAAATGGCAGTTGGCAGAAACAACTTTTACTTTGGGTTCTAAAAAATATATTTGGGGTGAAAAAAGGTCTCTTTTGATCTCATTATATCCTTCTCATTAAAGATACCCCCAAGAAACAGTTTAGGGACATCATAAAACATTAATATTATGTGCTTTCATGCTATCTCACAGTTGAAATTCTAAGATTCATCATGGACTTTGTAATTATATATCCCATAAGATACAAATATATCCATATCCCCGTCTTACAGATAGGGAAGCACAGACACCAGCAGGCTTTAGTTTCTCTCCAATTCACATATGTAGATAGAAAATCCAGAAATTCTGACTTCTATTCGGCCCCAAGTCATACTCACATTCCAAAATATCAGATAAATGTCTGTTATTGTATTTTCACCATGAATCTGAGATAAAGAAAGAACTTTATTCATGAAGCTGGAATAATATTCTACAAATAGATTAATGTATAGAGGATTAGAATCACATATTTATCCCATACAACATGGCTTTAAGGAATAGACACCTTAGCCATTGCCTTAAAAACTCTGAAATGAGGTGTGTGAAAATGCACCAAAGACAGACCTAACTCTCCATTACTTAAGCATTGCAGAACCTATACAGCACTGTACAGAGTAATATATGGAAAGCGAACTGCAGCACTGCATGTTCTCTGAAATTCAGTATTTTTCACGTCCAAAACAAACCACTGTCTTCCTAAGATCAGAGACTGCCTCTGGGAAAAAGGGGAAGGTGAATAATTGCCAGAGGAAGAGGAGCACAATCCAACAATGATGTTGAGAAAGGACACAGGTCTACCTGGAGAGTCAGTCTCCAGGTAGTTGGCTTTTACTTCCATCAAGTAAAGGCAGAAGCAGAAGAAACTGCCTTAGTAGCAGGTTCCAGCTACCAAAATTCTTCCTGATTTCCTCTACATGAATGTCACTGCCCTTTAGCAGGGTATAAAGAGATAACTTTGTGTCATCATTAAGAAACACAAGGCTTAAAGAAAACCAGAAATGTTAATGATGACATCAGGGATTCTCTCTTCTCTGGTGAAGAAGAAAGATGGAACAGAAGACCTTAGTGCTGGGTACAGGAAATGCATCCCTTAGGAAGCCACAGAGCTGAGACAAGAGTTAGAAAGCTATAGATGGAGTTTACACTGGACCACATCTAAGCAAACATTGCCCATCCTACTCTAGTATAGTAACTGGTTTGCTGAAGTACCACAACACAGCAATGTGACCACAGCAGGCAGTTCTGTCTGGTGTTTAATGAGGTACCATTTGAATGACCAAGGAATGTCTGAGTAACTCTCACCCTGATTGGAAGCAATGTCATAGTACGCTCCCTCACTTTCAAAACCCCTCCCAGCTGCTTAGGCTTTCAAGACGGGGCTCGTCTGGCCTGGCACCAAGAATAGCTTGGCACGAAGAAATGTAGTGTTTCACAGTTACTCCATTTCTGGACTGTGAAGCACCAATACACCACGAAATCCATCTCCTCCCAGTCACGGAACAGCTGGGCTACAGACACAAAGCAGAACTGCAGAAAGGTGTAGGCAAGGGAAGAAAAGAATCACACTGTAACGACTGGCACCAAATCAGTACTCTGTTGGGGTCTTCCCTTCCTTTGTTTTTTCCAGGCCTTGTCCATTCTCTGATGAAAAACTCTCAAAGAACATGTGCACCTACATGTAATTCTAGAAGAAAAAAGGAATTCTATTTTCTTGTTTGCAGGAGTATAGCTATAGTGGTCTAAGGAAAAACCACTTAGAGCCTTCTTCAACACTTATTTTTCTATGATCCCTTTCAGATGAGACACAGAGAGAAACTACTCATTACAATTTCTATGAGGTCCAGCTGAGGACAACCCCAGTACTTTTCTCTGGGTTGTAAAGAGACATTGTCCTGGTGTACCATCCCACAGCCAGAACGTGCAGAGGAAGTCTGTGCACAGCTATCCTGAATCCAACAGCAGATGGCTGAGGAATGGGAATGCTATAATTATATGTGAGTTTTCCCCCAAGAATTCATGTACCCAGCTTCATTAGTTGCTGCAGCAAGAAGATTCGTAGAACAACCATGTGTTCTCTAAAAAAATTGTCATTGCTCCTTTACTTCCCTTTCATTACTGTCATTTAATGGCAATGGTATCTCCTCCTCTTTGGAAGAGACCAGGAACAATCATTCCCCATTCCCCTTCTTTATGTCACTCATGATTTTATAGACCTTTTATCCACAAAACTGCCATGTTGAAGTCAGGCCCCAAGCAAGTATCTCTGACACTTTTCAGCCTCATGTGGACAGAGCATCTTGCTGAGATCTACATCAGTGATTTCTGCACCACACTCAGCTGTAGGGTACAGACAGGTCTGTAACATCTGTCCTGTCCTCCAACACAAATTCCCTGAAATAACACTTTGCTTCTAGGGCAAAAAGAGTACTAAACAAATTCATGCTATTGTAATGATACAGACTGCTTGGAATGAGTAAATACATAACCAAAATAAAACATTATGGGAAAAAAATCCTGAATGTATTCAGTGTATTGCATCTACATAGTAGCCATCTCCAACACCGCAAGGCAATATCTACTCTAGCAAACAAAACTGGGGTCAAGTTCTGCCAGAGGAGCTTTAGGTTAGATATTAGGGGAAAAAATTATTGAAAGGAATGTAAAGCATTGGAACAGATTGCCCAGGGAAGCAGCTCATTGTTCAGAAAACATGGGAATTTGGCACTTAAGGACATGGTTTAGTGGTAAACGTGGTATTGGTGCTGGGTTGACCATTGGACTTGTTCTTAACCATCTTTTACAACGTTGGCAATTCTGTGATTCTGAGGATGAATTCCACCACCAGCCCATGATGTCCACACTCTATCATCAGCCCAGCCCATCATGGTTCCCCCCTGGAATAACCAGCACTGTCCTAGGCAAAGTCCATGCCTGGTCCACACATGGGGGTTAACACTGGCCAGGGTCCACTGGAACTAAGCAGCCTCCCAGTGTAGTACATGTGTCTATCTATTTCTGGCACTCAGTGTGTCATCTTTGTTGGCCTTTGTGTCCTACAAAACACAGGTCCTGCTTCATTTAGTAGCACGGATAGAACCTGCATGGGTTTTCTGAGTGTTTTTCTATGTTGGGCTCTGTCAGAGATTGAGAGATGTACATTGGTACCAGGTCAACCACATGGCCAGTGTTAAAAAATAAAAACTGTGGCACTGGTGAGTTAGTTATAGGTAATGCTCAGGCCAGAGTGTATCTGCAGAGCAGCTGAGCCTCATTCACATTCACATTCAATGCAACAAGTCTTAGATGTCTTGCATCTCAAACAATGTTCTACATTATTCATGAGGGATGCTTTATTTCTCTTAGGAGGAGTTTTATCCCCTCATTTATCTACACGTCATTCATCCCCATGATGGGCATTTGGGCCAGGCTGTCTCTGACAACCGTCCCCAGAAAAGAATTAACTTCTCCATCCCTGTGACTCAAACCTTTCTTACTCATGCTGGCAGCAGTCCAGGTCAGGAGATAATGGAGAGGATAATGGCACCTGTTCTTCAGATGAGCAAGTGTAATTCAGATTAAAACATCTTCCTGATGTCACACACTTCACTTCAGAGGTTCATCTACGTCAGAGAAACCGCCACAAGGATCAGGCTGTGTCTGTGCTGGATCTGCTGCTCGTGCTTTCAGCTTTCAGCAGGGAGAAGAAACAAGGTGGCTTATGTGGTGCAGATGAAAGAGATTTTCAGGAGGGATCAGGGAGATACTTTGTCCAAGTGGTAGTAACTCATTCACCAGGACAAAGACTTTCTCCTGTACGGTAATCAAGAGCTGCTCTTACCTTCATGAGAGCTGCTATGTAACTACACCACCCTCCTGGCACTTGGGCACTGCTGACTACTCCCTCTTCTCTCTCCCACGTCTGGCCTCTCCCTGAATCCTGCTGCCTTTCTCCTCAAACATCTCCAGGACCTCTTTTTTCTTTTATTCCCTTGTTGGCTGATCTCACTGATTGTTCAGCTGAACAATCTCTCTTAGTTTTGCACATCCCCTTCCATCCTCAAAGACATCCTCCACTTCCATGCTCAAAAGACAGTCTCTAATGGCAGGATAAAGCATGGCACATGTCTCCCTGCAGGAGCACATAGCAATATGCGATAATATCATCTCCTGTTATGAAGACAGGGACATCACAGGAGAGGAAAAAAGAACCTGACATGCTCAGATGCAACCTTGAATCTTTAATCCCTCAACAAGCTTGGCACGGCCTCTCATCCTGGCTCATCCTTGGTCTGTTAAAATTGTTTCCATGTCCTGGCTGCAGAAGTAAGGTCATGCCACCTTGGAGATTGCACTCACTGCTTTGTTTTATATCAAACCTGCAGAAGATCTCCTGGCAGGGATGCAACAGGCTTCCACCGGTTATTTTCTCCCCACCACAAGGACTTCTTTTTTTCCTGATCTTGAAATTAAACTTCCAAGATGCTCAGGGAAAACAGCTTCAAAAGCGGCCCTGATGGGAGAGGCAGGCTCAGGACACATGCAGCAAGGAAATGAGGAGGAAAAGGAAGAAATGGCTTTTCTCAGTGATCTCTGGGATCTGCTGAGCAGCAGGTGAAGACACAGCCGAAGCCAGTCTTACAGGTGAAGGGCCTGCACATGGTGAGTCATGCACACAGTTAGTCAGGACAGACAAGTGTTTGGCCTCAGGAGCTGCCTCCGCAGCAGTGGTTCCTGTAAGCTCACCAGGGATGCTGAATCTACTGCCTGTCGGCACAGCCAGCTGCAGACCTGAAGGATTCATCCAGAACTGATGAGACTGATAACTACTGCTGCCACTCATTCCTCTACCACATTTCCTCACTCCCTCTACTGTTCTGGTCTGCAGCCTCCCACATTTTCTCCTTTCTTATGGAACATGAACCTCCTGCTATGGAGCATTATTGATAGCTATTTTTCCCCATTGCTTCTCTTCCAGCCACACCAAGTTGCAGTAAATACTAGCATGGTGAATGTTCTTCATCACCCAAAATGCCTGTTGACATCAATTCCCAGCCCTGACCATTACCAGATGTGGCTAAACCATGTTCCATTGGAAGATTCAACTATAGGAAAAGTACCAAGAGTGCTTGGGCAAATGCTTAAGAACATAGCCCTGAATTCTTATAGCCTCAACGGAGCAGGAACTGAAGCTATCAACTGTAACAGCATTCTGGGTAGTCCTCTTGTGGGTGGCACTTGTGAAGTTATGTTTCTCACACTGACTGAAATTATAGAGATCCAAAGGCAGAAATTTAGTGAAACACAGCCATGGTCATTTCTGATTCAGGGTAGGACTTGGAACTTCTGGTTTGTCTGGATTCAGCTGGAGATCACATGCAATACAGTCAGGTGTTCTCTGTGAGAAGTCAACTCCCTTGAAGATATTTCATTTGGATTCTCAGAGGATCAAGGCAAATAAAGTGTCCCAGTCCCTGCAAGGCTCTCAATAAGGTGATGTTCATGAGACCCATTGGAGAATTGTGTTTCAGAGGTTCTCAGACTGCATAGACTGCACTTTCCTCCTCATTCCCTCCCTGGACTCCACCACTAGCATGTACAAGGGAAGGCCTCTCCTCTTCCCGGCTGGATGCTTCCCTCAGGAGGTGAGGAATCAAATCTATTCAGTTCCTTGGGGCAGAGCAGTTGGAGGTGCTGCTTATTCAACACTCCTCCTGTCAGAGCCTTGTGCTCAGGTAGTTTTAACCCTCCCCCAGGTGGAAAGACCTGGGGACTTCTTTGGTTCCCCTGGAAAAGATCTCGTATTCCTCCCCAGCAGAACACAGCTCCTCTCTTTTGAGACCTATTGTTTCTGCATAATGCAAAAACATAGATTTGGTCACATTTGTCCCTTTCAAATACCTACTGGGTTATGGCAGTCAGGAATAGGTTTATGAGCTTAAACCAAGGCATAAAAAACTTTCCTCTTTCTAATTAGTTCTATGTTTTTCTCATTTCTTGATAAGGATGAGCCATCTATATCCATATCTCTGCCCATCTGTTTTTCCTCCACAATGACTTTGAAGCTGCTCACCAATTTACACCACTTAGAAGAAACTGTAATGTGAACTTGATAGTGATCTGTTCTGCTGGGCCTGCCATCTGGCCAATCTGTGAATATACATAAAAGGGCCTAAAAATCAACACACACATAGTGCAGGCTCAGCTGCAGTTGGGATCAGCTCCTTCTCTGGCCAGTTACTGGAAAGAAACAGGAGCTGGAGGTCCTGCAAGATGGGGTGAGATGTAGAGGCATGGGAGAGAACTGCAGAAAAAAGATGTCTTCATCACCTTATAAAACAGCCTGTGATGGAATATCTATCTGCCTGCAAGAATAAGGGTTCAAAAGGAACTGGGGATGTTTTTGAGTTCACAGGAAACCAGGCTTGGCTACTGCTGCTCATCAAGGAACATCTTATTTCTAGCAAAAGACAAAATTTGGAAGATGTTGTTTTGAATGAAAAAAAAAAATATTTGAGACTTCTGTGTTTGCTTGTGCTTTTTATTGTTTTTCCTTTGAATGTGAACGTTTCCCTTTTTTTTTTCTGTTTAAAATTTACACTATAAAGGGGTTTACTAAAAAAGTAAATTAGAGAAAGTGAAAAATTTCAAATGGCTGCATGAAATCACAATCTTCCTGCTCATCTTTCTGACACAGAAAATTGGATTGTCTCAAACCTCCTCTTGTTGAACATAGCCTCTATTTTTACTGCTTAGATAGGAGATGTTTGCAGTCCCTGGGAATTCTTTTGAATAAGGTAACAGAGCAGCTGAGGTAATTTTCACCTGGTTTACCACCTCCCAGGAAATCAAGGATGCCAACTCTTACCAGTTCCTTTTGTAAAGATAGAACAGTATCTCAAATCATCCCTAAAATTTTCTCTTCTTCAGAAAAGAGGCTGGAAAGAGAGGTGAGGTTCCTCTCCAGCTCCATGTGGAGACAACGATTTAAACAGCAGTAATTGAGGTATACCAGATTTGTGCCTGGTGTGCCATTCCTGACTCCTCCCGAAACCAACAGCAGCTCTGTGCTGGATTTCCAGCTGGGCAGCAGTTGACAGTTGACTTCTGAGTCAATATATTCCCACAAGCTCTATTTTTGACCATCCCTGCACTCTTTTCCTCCCCTTCCTCCTCTCTGCTGGGTTCTCTGAATCAATCAGAGGACTGACCTGAGGCTCACATCATATCTAGTCCCAAGACAAATCATGCCCAGAACAAGTTCTCAATCTGAAGAGAATCATTGCAACCACTAGAAAAAGACTTTATCAGGTCATGTTATCCATTCCCAGGGGATGGCATATGATTTTTCCTTACAATCTGTTCTCCAGGGCTTTGTCCAGTTTTGTTTAAATGATTGAAATAAAAGGGTTTCTGCTCTCTCCCTTAGGAAATTGTTGCCCTGTCCAGTAGATCCAGCTATCAGAAGTTCTTTTTTGATACACAGCCTGTACTTTTCTTGTTCTATGCTGCCTTTTATCACGATGTTCTTTTGTAGCCCTCAATCCAACATCCCCATTTCTCTCCATCATTGCTCACTTCTTTATACTTCTTGGAGATAGTCACAGCTTCATTTCTTTGTTAATATTAGTTATAGACAGAGCTAATGGAGACAGAGTCCTGCAGCAAGAAAGACAAGAGGCATTCTATGACAAATCCATATGTACATATATGATTCAGATTTTGCCTCTTTAGAAGCAGCTTCTTATATGATCACTTTTATTGTACTTGTCTGAGACCACTCTTGCTCTTCAAAAACATTCAGGATCTTTGCTAGAGCTGTGCACAGCCCTTCTAGCTGCAGAACTGTGGTAGCAGGGTTATCAGTTGCCTGGACTGCAAAATATTATCCTTTTTTGCATATGTAGATGTGACTGACCATCACTATAATATTATGTCCTCACTGCATATCAAATATTTCTTAACATCACAAAGTATTTTTGTACTCCATGGATGTGACTGCATTTTAATAAGCATTGCATCAATAAGCATTTTTTTCCTTATTCACCTCTATAAATTGACTTCTTGGGCAATTTTAATAGTTTTCTATAACTGATTTTTGTTTCTCACAGTTTATTGACAATGACCTGAATCTTCTCCATGAGGGGGGAAGATGAAGGACTCACCATTTGCAAAGCTGGCAGGATGATCCAAACAGCACTCTGAGGGATCAGGGGAAAATATATCAGGAAGAAGCACAGGGAATCATGTCTTAACAAAAGACTGAAAATTAATGGGTTTCTTCTATGCTGTGACGATGAAAAAGAAACATGAGAAACTTATTATTCTACTTTATTCAGAGAGTTAGTTCTTTTCAAACTAACAAGTTTGAATCTTCACAGGGTTAACAGGACCCTGCGCTCAGCTCTCAGTCTGACACTGCCAGGGCTTGAGAAGCTGTAGCTGAACAAAAACCCTATTAAACAAGTATTACCAAAGGCCAGCACACAGCAGAGTGACTGAGGTCATTAATGACGTAGCACTCACATCCTCCACAGATGTGATGTCACTGTCCAGTGCAGTTCACAGAGCAATGTTCATAAATCCGTGTGACATCAAACGCTGTCAGGGCTGGTCTGGTAAAAACAGCACACCCAGCAAGAGACATGGGGTGACACTCAGGAAAGTGGTTCAGATGTTTTTGCACTGAAGTAATCACATTTTTCCTTCTACAACTTTTCCTTTTGTGCAACTAAGAGACACGCAAGAGCACAGACAACTTCCCATGAGTTTCCTCATGTATCTATTTCAATTTTGTGTTGTTTCTACTGCAGATTTTTCCCATGTGGAAGATAAAAAAATAGTACTTTGCCTACTTTTTTAAAAATATTAATAGGTCCATGGTATTTTAAGCAGATTCTCCTTTCTGCTGTTGAGAAACCAAGAATTTCCCCATCCTAAAGGGCAGGTAAAGGGAGGGTTAGTTACTCCCACTGTGCTTAGGTTCAGTCCCTGCTAGAAAAACATGCCAGCAAATCAATTTAGAGACACAACTTTGACTAAAATAGAGAAAGTTCTGATCTAGACAAAGTTATACAGACACAAAATCACTTCTTCCAAGGAAGTCTCTGTGTCAGCAGGCGAACAGCCAAGTGTAGAAGAACCAAAAATTCCTCTTTGCTTGTGATTCTCTGACTCTTAATGACCACGATAGGAAATTAGCCAGAATGACACAAGTTTTCCTGCTTCTAGAACTTCACAGTCATAGACTTCTTTACATTTGTTACAGCATTTATTTTACCCTTCTCTGAAGAAAAGCATCCCCAAACATATCTCCTGGATCTGTCTGGCTGCAGTTTTGGCCAAGGCTATTTTCCCTGCAGACACTCTAATTTTGAAGCAATTTTATTAATTGAAACCTGCCTTCAATGATCTAACAGCAAAAGTCAGTGGAATCTCATAATTTCCCCAATTACATCACATACAAGCTAAGCAGTGATTCAATTGGATTTATAGATAGATTTCATTGAATATGGTACATGGATTTTATTAAAAATAAAGAAAAAATAATGTTCAAATGCTTTGGGTTCAGTTTCTTTTACCAATGTACATGGCTTTTTATTTCTCCTGCTATTGTTCCCTTAAAAAACCCTTATGCTTGAAAATACAAACAAAGAGAGATGCCTCAATTATCCTCTACAAATTTTAAAGTAAGTTCTGTCAATTATCTTTGAAAAACTGAAATCATTCAATCAAAACTTCTGTGAATCAACTTCCATTCTGTTTGAGAAAGCATTTTTCAAAGCTGAAACCAAGAAAGTTAATGGAAATATATTGCCCTATGGTGCTGTTCTGTCCAGCTTTCCACTGAGCCAGTACTAACTTTGAGGCACATCTGTCCTTGTACTTTGAAGACAGAAGAGCTGAGCTAAAACATGAAGGTCAAAGTTTTGCAACGTTGTTCAGCTTTGACTATGAGAAGATTTGCTGGAATTGCTGTATCAGGGTAATTACACCAGCCTAACTCACTGGGCTGGCACTTTCAAATGAAACAACCTCATACATTTTTCTGATAGCAACTTTGATCTCGCAGAAGCAAGGACACGCCAGGAGCGTAGAGACCTTGGTACCTTTCCCCAACAAGACCAAGCCAGAAGCACTTCTCATGGGATGCTGTTCCAGCCATCAGAAACTGCCCAGGAAAAGTCAGGAAATTGGGCCTAAGCGATATTAAACACAGAACCTGAGCTCATTGCGCATTGAAAATCTCCTTCCTAAAAAGACAGAGGTACACCTCAGTTAGGGCTTCCATCTCCACTAATCAAGCTATAAGGCTGTCCCTTACTGATCTAAAAGCTAAAAGTTTTCCTGTTTCCAATCCAAACTTGTTCAAGGCCTGATTCTTCTCATGGAAGTTCTCAGCTCAAACAGCAACCCACCCAGCTTTCCTTTCCTACAGACTAATAAAGATCAGCCATATCTCACCAGCCTTTGTTTCTCCCAGGAGGAATAAACCAGTTAGTCTATTGCATTAGACAGGCTCACTTTGATAGCATTTTGCACCTTTCCAGCTTGAACTAATTTTTCTTGTACATCAACAACCCAAATTTAGATACAGAACCACAGAAATTCAATGCTTCATTCGTACAGACTTCAAATTGTATTTCATACAACTTCAAGACAGCTCTTGTATACAGTACTGACACAAAACCCAGAATGAAGTACTGCATTTCAAACCTGTCCTTGGTTCATAGCTAAAAATCCGTAGGATCTTATTTTGTCTTACACTGATGAAAATAGAGCAATTTTTCTTGGTGTCTGTGAACTCACAGCACTGTAACTCAAGTACACATGAGTTCATGATTTAACCAGAGACAAGCATGTGAGCTAAGCTCCATGGAGCATTAAACAGATGGATGCTAAAAAGAAACTTTCCATATACTGCAAGCATCTCTCCCATGAAATGACCCATGAAATGCAGAACGGGGTTCATGTGCACTACTGAGTCTTGAAGCTGACAGACATATCCCAATTAGTTATTCTAAAAGTGTATCTGTTCGAACTCCTCAACACATTTCCAGTGCCCAGAAAATCCTTTTGCTGAGACCGATCTGAGCTCTCTCACCTCCCCTTTTATATCTTTATTGTTTACAGACATCTGCCTTTTCCCCACCAGCCCTGATAAGCTCAGCAAGCAGCGAGATTGCGGGAGGCAGTAGAGTGAGACACCGTTTAATGCACCTGACTAGGCATAATCAGAGCCATCCATCACTTCAGTTTTTTTATTCACAGCCAATGGGAATAGTCAAAGTGAGTGGGAAGAAATGGGAAGTCACTTCAAAAAACTTCTTCAAACCCCTCACCATTCATCTTCTGCTAGGTGGAAAACAATGACCTACTATATTATTTTAATATCATAACCAGTGTTTTCCATTTTATTTCATCACCGAACTCCTCCATACAAGGTGGCTCAATGAATCAGACTGACAAAGTACTTCATGGAAGATTTCTGAGCAGTCATAAACATCATTTGCACAGGTTTTATACCTGAGAACTTCCATTGTGATCCAAGACCTTGCAGTGGCAGGGGCTATACAAATGACACATGAGATGGTTCCTAAATATTCACAATTCTGCTCTGACATGCAGAATTGCTATCTGCACTTTCCAAGTATGGATACCAGAGAGGGAGAAGGCCTAGTCATGAAGAATACAGATCAGACTAAGAGTTTAATATACCCCCTAAAAATGGATAATAAATTATATCTAATTTTTTGAAAAAAAAAATCTAATGATAGCAAACATCTCTTTGCAATGAGAGAAGTTATTAGTCTATTCAACAGGAGAGAAAAAAAACTTAGAAGGCTCATTTCATAAAACCACAGAACGGTTTGGGTGGGAAGGGATCTTAAAGATAATTTCATTCCAATCCCCTGCCATGGTAGGGGACACCTTCCACTAGATCAGGTTGCACAGGACCCCATCAAACCTGGCCTTCAACACTTTCAGGGATGGTCATCCACAGTTTACCTGGGCAACCTTACCACTCTCACAGTGAAAACTTTCATACTAATATCTAATCTAATCTACCCTCTTCCTGTTTAAACCCATTCCTTCTTGCCCTAATTAACTTCTTTGAATAAAGCATTCCTGTTGTGATTTAAGTCTCTATTTCAGCTTCACTTGCAAGGTTTGAAGCTTATATAAATAAGGAGCAGCACTGCTGAGGGTCTACTGGAGACCTAAAAGACACGATGTCCCTCCATACGTCCCATGCATCTACAAGGAGCCTGTATTTACAGTGGGATTTGTTTATCATCTTACACTTGTCAGTCTGGGATTTGAGCTGCAAACACATGCTCAGTCTTGGACTATCAGCAAGTTTATTAGAACAGTTTTGTGGAATTCAAGTTTCCTCAGCTGCACATTTCTGGGAATCAATATATATTATCATGTGGTGGGTTGACCTTGGCTGGCCATAAGCTTGCTTTCTCACTTCTCCTCAATAGAATAGGGGAAAAAAGTAGGATTGAAAAATTTGTGGTTTGTGATGAGGACAATTTGATTGATCAACAGTTACCATTCATGGGCAAAAGATGCTCAACTTGGGGAATAGTAATTTCATTTGTTGCCATTTACTCTCTGATGAGGTCAGTGAGAAAAAAATGCTAAACCAAAAAGCCCTTATCCCTACTTCTCCCTTCTTCCCATTCTCAAATTCAGTCCTTCATTCTCAACTCTTCTCTCTCCTCCACCTCCTCTCCCAATTTGACACGAGGGACAGGGATTGGGGGTTGTGGTCAGTCCATAACACTTTGTCCCTGCCATCTTTCTTGCTCACACTCTTGTCCTTGCCCTAGTACAGGGTCCCTCCCATGGGGTATAGTCCTTACCAAACTGCTCCAGCGTGGGTCAGTTCTCTGGGCTGCAGCTCTCCAAGAACTGTGCTTTCCACAGGGCACAATGCTTCAAGAACAGACTGCTCTAATCAATGTGGATCCCCCATGGGCCACAGGTCCTGCCAGCAAACCTGCTCCAGGCTCCTTTCCAGGAGCTGCCATTCCTGCCAGGAATTCCTTCTCCTGTGTATGCCTGCCAAGGGCTACAGCTTCATTCAGGGCAAATCCTTCTGCTCCAGCACAGGGTCCTCCAAAGTCTTCGGGGTGGATTATTTGTTCTGGGATGGTTTTCCTACGACTGCAGGTGAATCTCTGCTCCCCCATGAATATCCATGGTCTGCACCAGGGGAATCTCAGCTCTGGCACCTGGGGCACCTCCTCTCCATCCTTCTGCACTGACCTTGGGGTCTGCAGAGTTGTTCCTCTCTCATATTCTCACTCCTCTCTCACAGATGCTGTCTGGTATTTTTTTAGCCTTTCTTATATCAAGGAGATGTCACCAGCATTGCTGATGGGCTCAGCTTTGGACATGGTGGGTTCCATGCTGGAGCTGGCTGGAGCTGACTCTGTCCAACATGGGGACAGCTTCCCATGTTTTCTCTCAGAAGCCACCCCTGCAGCCAAATAATTTCTACATAAAACAAGTACAGATCAATAACTATTTTATATTTATGGTTGGTTGCTTGCAACTCTTGGAAGTAACAACTTCACTTTCAGACTTGTTGCCTCATTCATTGATGGGTCTCAATTTGCCTTGTAAAATCATAAACAGTTTGATAGAGCTGTTGTCAGCAGCTTCAAGTGCTCACACTGAGTCTGAAGCTGTTCCTGAGTCCTGAAGACCTCTGACTCCCCGGCTGTGTAGCAGCAGCAGCAGCATTATAAACCTGGCAAGGTTTCATTTATCTCTGCAGAGGACCAGCTCTCAGCTTCAAAGAACCTGTCCCAGGGAGAAGACTCCAGTAAGCACCAGCACAGCTACTGGGTAACCAAACTGCTTTACTTACCAGGCAGACAGGGACATGGCCTAAAGACAGAAGCTGAAAATTTCCTTTAAAACAACAATAACAACAAAAAAGTCTTTGACTACACTGAATCTCAGACTTCTGTACTCACTAGCCTGATTCTCCCATCAGTTCCTTTCTGTTTCATTTCCACACTTCTCCCACTTTGTTGGTCATATCCATTCCTCTTCCTTGCCTTCTCCATCAATAGGTCACTCCATTGCTGTTCTTGTGCCTTCACCCTACTTGATTTCATTTGCTGTTATCACCTTTTTTTGGTTCTGTTTTATTCCTCTCTGTCACCCACTTTCTTTCATTCCCATCTGCCCCTTTTTCATTCTTCTCCGTCTAACTACAGCAAACACCTGCCTGTAAAGGCAATGCACAATATTTAAGAGACCTCCATAACCTGTAATCACCCTATGTAATAGTTCTCCTGTGATAATTGCCAACTATAAACCATCAGCCTTATCTCGGCCGTCAAGATTAATTCTGGCATGGGGCATTATAAAATTAGCCTTTCTTGGCAAAGCTGCTGGCCTTTAGTTTCCACAAGAACACAATTAAATGGTATTTGTGTAGTCAAGCTACAGCAAAGATAAGAGGAGACAGACATCAGGAAGTTATTAGATTAGGAAGTAGAACAACTACTCCTTGGTTAGATCAAGCATTCAAACACATTATATAATATTTCAAAGGCAATACAGGCAAAACAAACCTCTCAGGCACTTTGCCTCCTTCCCTCCCCCCTTATCTAGGCTGTGAGGAAGTACATATCATAACAGCAAACAAGGAAAGTCATTACAAGACCTCCAGATTTTGGGTTTGTTCACAAGGTTACTTGTGCCACACTGGGTTAAGTCAGTGGGGACTCCAGAGCACAGACACAGCTTGAAGTCCTTCCTAATTAAATACACACACATACACCATAATCAGAGCTCTTTCTTCACCCTAGGGCAGGATCTTTGGCTCATATAAGTCAGCAGAATGCCCTGAGGAACTACTTTGATTTATATTGGCTAAAAATCCAGTCCCAGAGCCTCTGTGCACAAGAGGATGTTTTAGAATAACTGGTGAGTGTCTGAGCTTAAAGAAGCCTTTTCACACACAGATTTACACCCTGCAGACAAGCACTTGTATGTGCATCAGTGGTAGCCCAAGTTTTACCCGTTCTTCAAATCAGCTTTTAATTGGAGATGGGCAATGCTCTGAAGCTGGTGTCCATCCTGCTGGGGCAATCACCCCCTCATGCAGTGGAACACATGAACACGTGTCCCAAAGGAAACAAAATGAAGGAAATTTGTTGGGCGTGCCCTACTTTGTCCTCACAGATATCCCCCTAACCGTTGCATTTGCTGTGATTTTGGAGGAAAGCTATAAAACATAAACCAGTGTCTACTCATGTACTTTTCTTTCCTCAGAACCTGTGATGGGGTTTGCCCACGTAAATTAGAAAAGTTAAACAATTGCTCAGCACGTTCTAAACACCTGTGCCATGTCAAAAGTTAAGCATTAATATCACCATCAGGGAAACAGGGATCTTAGTGAGGTTCTTCATTAGAGGAAAGGAGGTGAGAGACACCAGCTTTAGGGGAGGATCTGCAGTCCTTTAGAGTCTGTCAAGGCCAAGTGTCCCAGGCACTCAAATCATTATACAGTGAAAACACATCCTCTGGGAACTGGGTTCAACTTTTGACAACCCACACAAGGTCTACATGCAAATCCTGCTCAGCACAGCCCTGTTTCTCCACCCACCCACAGCCAAAGGAGCAGACAGGCTTAATTTACTGCTCTTTAAAAACAGATGCTGGCCTTCAATTTATCTCCATCAAGAGAAAAAAAAAAATACCCAAGCTCCTCAAATGAAATACCCTGCAGGATTTTGCCTGAGCAAATGTGAGATGGAGATTTGACAATAAAAAAGACATTTCATTTGTCTTATTAGTGGCTGACTACTGTGGAAGGTGTTCAATCAATTAGACTGATCTTGGCCTCCTGAATTATTGATAGAGAGAGCTGGATTACACTCTAAAATGCTTTTAGTTTAATTGCCCAACCCATCCTTGCTTCATTTTCCTTTTCTTATGTATATAAATTTTTGTTGTTGTTGTTTTGTTATTTAACCAAAGCAGTTTGCCAGCAGCTGACTCTGGCACTTTGCTGCTGTTGGAGGCTTGGAGGGTGCAGCGGGCAGGGATTGGTGCCAGCACCCCCAGAGAGCAGGTGGAGCCTGCGGGGAGAACAGTGGCTTCCCACGATGAGATGATGAGACGTGCAGGGGAGTCATGGGAACCTTTCCCGTTCCTTTATCTTCATATACTGGCTCCTCTTCACTTTCTGCCCACTTTCCTTCCCTTGCCTTGCATGAAGAATCATAGAATCATTGATCTTGGAAAAGGTCAAGTCCAACCTTCAACTAAACACTAAGATGCCCAGTAAACCCTGTCACAAAGTGATGCATCTACTCATTTTTTGAACACTTCCAGGAATGGTGAATCCACCACTCCCCCGGGCAGTCTGTTCCAGTGCTTAACCACTCTTTCAGTGATGAAATTTGTACAAATATCCAACTTGAACCTCTCCCTGGTGCAACTGGAAGCCACTTCCCCTCGTCCTACCGCTGGTTGCATGGGAGAAGAGCCCAACTCCCTGGAATGCAATAGAGCATAGGACTGTCTTGGCCATGGCACTACCCCCAGCACCATTTGGGTGCCCAAATGGCTCTTCTTACCCCATCCTGACCATCATGGTTGCCCCAAAAAATTTCTTAACTTTCTTGGCTCATTACCCGTTTCCACCCTCAATATCTTCCAGCCTCTTCTCGTGCCCCATTCTTCACCAGCTGTTAGACACTGTCCTCCATTTCCCGGGCTGTGCACATCACCGGTTGTTGAGGCACCAGGACATGAGCAGAGACAGAATCCCTGTGTTCAAGAGTGCTCCATATTTTATAGACTAAGAACAGGTTAAATGCCTTTAGAGCATGATTCTCTGCTACACTTTTGCAGGCTAACATAAAGTAGTGAGAAAAGCACAAATGGAGTTATAAAAACAGAAGATTTTCACAGTGAGAGGGGAAAAAGGGAAAGGAAGGTGGGGAAAGAGCAAAATAAGATGAGATGGGAAAGGGTATAAAAAACAGATCAAATGGGCAGAGCAAAGTGGAGAGAAAGAGAAAGGAGGATATGAAGAAAGAGGAAAATAAAAGGAAAGAAAGAAGGAAATAAAAAGATGAGGGAACCTTGCCTACCAAAAATGGCAGATATGCAATGTAGATTCTTGGAAGAACAAGAATTCTGGGTACCAGATGTGAAAGAGTATTTTTGTGACAACTGGAATATGATATGGTCAGTACACAGGGCTGAGGGATATGATCTGAGAGGGAAATAAAGGCAGTAACCCCAAAGGTGCAGAGCAGGTGAATAACACAGTACATCATACAGGTTTAAAAGGTGAGACCATGCATATAACAGGATCCTTCTGAATATAATTAATGTCGCAGGAAGTCATTGCAGATTTCTGCCACAGGATCCAGACATGATATGAGATCTCTTGGAAACCATTCAGAAGATAAATTCTGAGAAATGTGTCATTTTGTATTTTTCTAGATGGCAAGTGAAGAATTACTGTTATGAGTGATACTTTAGTTCAGCCCTTCCTCGATGTAATAGGCAATAGATATTTTTCCCCCTAAAATAGCATCAAAGCAATTTTATTTTAGACTTGGTTTAGATAAACTGTGAGGACACTATGGAAAAGTGTTTGATCAGATGTTCACTACTATTCTTGAAATTAAAAGAAGGATAAGCAAAAACAGGTATCAAAGCCCTTAATTTCTGAAGCACAAGGATAAAGAATTAAAGGGATTAGTAACTGATTCACTTGGTATTAAGAATGCAGAGATGGCAACAAACGAGCTTGAGATTTCTCCATGACAAATTCACAAAGAATACCAAGATCAGAGAGTAATAGTGCTTATTGCAATACATCTTGCAACTTATTGCAAGATTACAGTAATACTTATTGCAAGGGAAGAATTGTCAGGGACATTTAAGAGGAGTGGGAAAATGATAAATCAACAACAGATCCATCTCCAAGTTTTTATATGTAGGAATAATATGACAGTGGTCCAAGAAACATTAAAACAGAAGAAGAATCTTCAGATATGTAAGGAAAGAAGGCAGCTGGGTAACAAGGGTAGGATGAGTAGGAACTATACATTAGAATAAAGTGTTGCTTTTGTATCCAGCAGAAAGAAATTTAATTATTGTTGGTAACTAGCAACAAGTCCTGAAAAACTCCCCCTGTTTTCAAATGTATAAACTAAATATCCCTATAAAAGAGAGAAAGAAAGAAAGAGGAAGGAAGGAAGGAAGGAAGGAAGGAAGGAAGGAAAGAAAGAAAGAAAGAAAGAAAGAAAGAAAGAAAGAAAGAAAGAAAGAAAGAAAGAAAGAAAGAAAGAAAGAAAGATTGCAGGTGTGTGGTGTGTTTCTTATTGTACTTTAGTGAGATTAATTATTATGCTCTACAGGGAATCGCTCCTGAAAATGAAGAATCTCAGACCTCAGCAGGCTGCAGACAAGGGACAGTGGTTGGGCAACTGGCAGAAGTGCCAAAGCCTTGCAGGAAAGAGGTCCCATCCCTGCAAGAACATGTGGAGTTGCTCACAGTGGGACTGATTTTAATTAATGTTTCCATTACTGGGACAGAAGCAGTATGGCAGGGATGAGATGAGCCAGATAGCAAGCCATGAATACATGTGCAATAAAGGAGGGGTCTGTGGCTGATATCACCAAAAAGTGAAGTGAGCACTGAGGAAGTTTGCCCAGTCACCAAGTACCCCTGACCATACGGAAGGTATCTTTGGGGAGTTGACAGCTCCCTTCCAGGGGGTTCCCATTCTACTGACACAAAGAGACAAATCGTGTGGAAACAAGATGCTTTGCTTACATCAAGGCATCCCAGAGAAGGATTTCACTCACAATAAATCTTCTTTCTCAGCAGTGGCAATTGCAAGAGCCTGGCCTGTTCTTGCATTTAATTCCCCTGACTGCCATTAGTCCCTTTTTACCATGTTTTAAGCAGAGAACTGAGTTCAAATGTCCTTTGAAACTACTGTACTGTCCCCTCCTGTCTAAACCTGGCTCTGCCTGAGTTTGATCAGTGCTAGGACACATCCTGAGTGATTCAGTCTCACACTGCACTGACCTTGGCCACTGCCTTGGGCCAAGGACCATGCAACCTGGCAACATCACCAGACTTGAGTTAGCGTCAGTCTTTGTGGCCCTGTAATACCATAAAGGCTGGTGCATGTTCAGGTCTCAGATCCTGGTGTATTCCCAATTCCATACCTTTCTCATGGCAGAAGTGCAGAGATGCTAATTGCCTTGTCATTAAGAAACTTCCTGGAAGTAGATCAGTCTCTGCATTCTGAATTTGAGGGGGGAGTGCAGGTATCTGTGGAACAAAAGCCATTTGAAATTTTTGGGGATTACATTATAGTATATTAGATATATAATATATATATAATATATATCATAGCACATCAATTATATATAATAGATAATATATTATATATATATTTGGGCGTAGTATATCACAGCTTGGACAGGGGTGCTCTTTCCTGGGTAAAAAATTGACCAGATGGCCGGGCCTAGAGAGTGGTCATGAATGGAATCACATCCAGTTGGCATCTGGTCACTAGTGGGGTTCCTCGAGGCTCAGAAGTGGAGCCAGTCCTGTTTAATATCTTTATCAATGATCTGGACAAGGAGACTGAGTGTATCCTCAGTAGGTTTGCAGATTAAATCCCAATGGGCAGGAGTGTTGTGTGGTCGCACACAGCCTGACAGCCTGAGAAACCTGCAATTCTTCCCAGGCCCAGCCTGGGAAGTTGCAGAGGGCTTAGGAGAAGAAATCAGCTCTCATGCTATTCTGGGAGAGCAGAATGTCAGGAATGAAAAAACAAAGATAGGCACCTGTGGTTCCTGTTCAGCTCTATGTGAGCTACGTGATGTTTCACTTTCAGAGGATTATTTTCTTTTCTTTACCAATTAGTCCCTTGTTTGTTTTTAATTGACCAATACGATTATATCTAACGATGTGCTCTATAAAAAGAGCACAGCTCCTTCTTGCTGTAGAATATAGTAGGAGACTATAGTAGAATATAGTAAATAGAATATAGAAGAACATAGTAGATGATGTAGTATAATAAACTCTCTTCCTTGATGCACAAGCCTGAATTATTGCAGTCTTAATTGTGTTGCTTGGAATCTGGGAGCAACAGCGTTGATGTGCAGGAGGGTAGGAAGGATCTGCGGAGGGATCTGGACAGGCTGGATCGATAGGTTAAGGCAAACAGAATGAGGTTCTGTTCTTGTTTCAGCTGGGATGGAGTTCATTTTCTTTCTAATAGCTGGGACAGTGCTGTGTTTTTGATTTAGTATGTAAATAATGTTGATAACACACTGATGTTTCAGTTGTTGTTAAACAGTGTTTGCCCCAAATCAAGGACTTTTCAGTGTGTCTTGCTCTGCCAGGAACAGGTGCACAAGAAGCTGGGAGAGTGCATAACCAGGATGGGTGACCTGAATTGGCCATAGGAATATTCCTCACCATAGAACATCATGACCAGTTTATTAACTGGGGGAGATTGGCTGTGAGGCACTGGTTGCTGCTCAGGCACCGGCTGGGCATCACTCAGCGGGTGGTGAGCAATGTTGTTGTGCATCACTTATTTATATTGAGTACTATTTCTCTCTTCCTCTCCATTTCATTACAATTACAATTGTAATAATTGCAACTTCATTATGATTTTTATTATTATTGTAGTTGTTCTTATGATTAGTGCTATTATTATGTTTTATTTTGTTTCAGTTACCAAAGTGTTCTTATCACAACCCTTGAGGTTTACCTTTTTTTCTTGATTCTCCTCCTCACCAGGGTGGCAGGAGCAGGGAGTAACGAACAGCTGTGTGGTACTTAGTGGCCAGATGTGGTTGAACCATGACAAGGTTCAACAAGGCCAAGTGCCAGGTCCTTCACTTGTGTCCCAAGAAACCCCTGCAGTGGCGCAGGCTGGGGACAGAGTGGCTGGAAAGCCGGCCAGCAGGAAAGGCCCTGAGGGTGCTGGCCGACAGTGGCCAAACACGAGCCAGTGTGTGGCCAGGTGGGCGAGGAGGGTGGTGCCCTCTTGGCCTTCTCTGTCAGCACTAGTGTGGCCGGCAGGAGCAGGGCAGTGATTGTCCCAGTGTGCCGGGCACTGAGGAGGCCACAGCTCAAATTCTTGGCTCAGTTTTGGGCCCATCTGGACAAGAAAAACATTGAGGTGCTGGAGCATGTCCAGAGAAGGGAAGAGAGCTGGGAAGGGTCTGGAGCACAAGTCTGATGAGGAGCAGCTGAGGGAGATGGGGCTGTTTCATCTGGAGTAAAGGAGGCTTAGGAAGGACTTTCTGACTCTCTACAACTACAGGAGGTTGTAGCCAGGGGGGTCAGTCTCTTCCAAATAACAAGTGACAGGAGGAAAGGAAGTGGCATCAAGCTGCACCATTGCGGGTTTATGTTGGGTATTGGGATACGTTTCTTCACTGAAAGGGTGCTCAGCCTTTGGAAGAGGCAGCCCAGGGCAGTGGTTGAGTCACCATGCCTAGAACTATTTAAAAGAGGTGTAGATATGGCACTTGGGGATATGGTTTAGTGTTGGGACTTGTCAGTGTTGGGTTAATGGTTGGGTTCAATGATGGTAGAGGTCTTTTCCAACTTAAATGACCCTATGATTCTATTAATCTAGTGATAAAGAAGAGCCTGAATGAATGAATGTATGTTTGGTTAAAAATTACATAAGTATGTTTTTTTCAAATTGATCTTTAAAGAATATGAGCCACATTTTCCCATTAGCATCTTTCAGAATGGAGTATGACTCCCTTCTTACTGGTTTGAGGTTGAATCATTTTGTATCATGGGGGAAATCCACAGACAAATATATATTTTTTTTTTAGCATTTAATTTGCAAACTGAAACCCTGATCTTGGCACAGTGCTCCAGCTGAGTTCACCAAAGGATCCCTCTGCAAACCCAGGTATAATAAAGGCAGCTTGGTGTCACCACATGGCAGTGCAGCTCTGTCACTACAACACCCCAAACACCCATATCCACTCTTACCCTGAGAGCACACAAAGAAGCCTGACACAGACCTAAACTCCTCCTTGTGCTCGAAAATCAGTGCAGACATGCAGGAGAGGTTTTCTTACACAGAGCTACTGCCAAGCATCTTCCAACACATATCTTCATATTATTTAAACTATTATGGCCATGACCAAAGGCATTTCCCGGGGATCAGAGAACAGCTGAATGTACTGAGCACACAGACCATTAATCCCAGACTGATAATGGTCAGTCTGAGCATCACAGCATGCAAGATTCCCTACATCCTTGGTCAGGGTCTCCAGCTGCTACCACAGTATATACAAATTCTACAGAAGCTCCTTTTGCATGAATGAACACAGAAGAAAAAATAATAGGGAAAAGAAAAAAAGAAAACAGCACCCTCTAGTCCTTGTGGGGAAAATGAGGGATACACAATGGATTGGCATTGGGGAAATGGTGCAAAGAGACATCAGGACTCTGGGGAAGGCCCAGGATTTTTTTTTAACACCCATCCTCTGCTCTCTCACAGCTTTGTGCATCACCCTCCCGGGATGCTGAGGGAAGCAGGTGTGTGCCATGAATGGCAGCCGCCTGGGGACCATGCTGGGCTGTGCTCCTTCAGCTTAATAATCCCTGTCACTGCAGTGCCTGGATGGGAAAGCTGAGTTTGATAAAGTCCCAGCAGCTGAGATGAGGTCTTCTCCTGCCAGCCTTGGATTTTTCACTCACCCTCAAAGTAGATGAGTGGAAATCTCAAAGGAGTGAATCTCTTACCTGCACTGCTCAATGAGGCTTTTACGATATTCTCTGTTCCCCTCAGAGATGCTTAGTATACTCTGGGGTGTTGAGATACATTCATTTCCATTTCCAATTCCCTTTTATTTCCCATCCATCTCCTGGCTGCTATAAGCACACACTCTGTTCTTTCTGCAAACAAAAAGCCTTCCTCCCCAGCCATTTCTTCACAAAATGCCTTCCAGTGACCCCCAGCTGGCTGCTCCAAGTTTCATCAGCACACCTGCGGTAGGAATGCAACTTTTCAGATTTCTCTTCCTCTCCTCCATCACCTCAAACAACCTTGCAACTACTTGTACTGGAGCACCTTGTGTCTCCAGAAAACTCTGCTTCCAGCCCCCTTTTCAACATAGACATGGTTTATTGTCCCCTAAGTAGCCCTTCACAGTTCCTCTTCTCAATCAGCACTGGGTAATGGTTTCCTAGGGATCATAATACTTAGCAGCACAGTAATTGAATGATATTATTAACAGCAGTAGCATCTGTGTTGTCTGTTTAATTAACTGGAGAGCAAATGAGGCCCTAAGAGTCATTAGTCTGATCCTTTATTGTTTTTCTAATGATGTGCTGCTTCTTACTTGATTATTGGCTAAGGATCCCCTTTACTAAAAAAATGCACTTTTAACAAAATAATAACAAAAAAACCCTCTCTACACTCCTGAATGACATTTATTACTTCTCTCAAGCTACAGATTAAATAACTGTAAACTTCTGCTCTAAATACTCCAAGTCTACCACCTCTACTACTCCCTAAGCAGCAGAAAGGAAAGAGGTGACACCATCCCATGTTTCAAGGAACGAAAGAACAAATCTCTAAAACACATTTTACTGCTGAAAAGTTGATAACAAAAGCAAAGCTCACCCTGTGGTCATGCCTGAGACTCTTCAGCCCCCAGTAGGGGGCTGAAGGAAGAAAGATCACCTTTAGAGACCACTGGACAGGGAAAAAAAAAAAAGAGCTACAATATCCCAGAACTGATCACAACATTTCATTCCACCTCTGCACTGAAAGGGATGAGTACCAAAGGAAGCAGACATCCTCTCTATCCATAACTGGGCTAAATTAGTGGGCAATCTGACAGCAGCAATTCCCATTTCTCCTCTTGGAAGCTTCTTGCATAGGTGGGGCAGCCATCCCACAGCAGCCCCGGCACTCATGCAGCCCTGTCACCACATAGAGGCAGGAGTCAGATGTGGAGTCATCATTCCCTCCACACCCATTTAGCAGCCATCCTGGTCGGATGTTTGGGCTGAAGTTCACTGCTCGACAGCTGGTTATTGGCTTCTCTGTAAGGGGCATATGGAAATTTCCATGAAGATGATCCCAACTTCAGTTATTCAGCTTATCAAGAAGCACAGGCAATTGGCATTAACCAAATTAGGAAAAAATCCCGCCTCAGACAGGAAGGAGCTCTTGTTCCTTGCATGCCTAAAATATTTGCTCCTGCAAGGTCTGTATGTTAAGCTGGGCAGTAAAGGATGTCAGATTCAGCCATTTACAGATCTAGGGACATACAAATATGTGTTACAGATCCTCTTCAACAGACTGGTGTGAGAGTTTTAACACTATGTAGCTTTTCTTTAACTTTACCTTGTATAGCTGGTTAAACCCTGCTCTGGTGGCCACAACACCAACCACCAACCCCCCTCTGCAGCAGGTGGCTCATGGAGGCGGCAGCTGAATGTCTGCCAAAGCCTGTCTTCACACCAGCATCACACTAGCACCTTTGTATCCTTATGAACTTGGGGCTCTCTCTCTCCAGCTGCTGATTTGGAGATCATTGTGCTCAAACATGGGCCTTAGGGAAGAGAGATACTGCCTCCTTTGATGTCATCAGTCAGCTCCACCCAGATGGAGAGGAGGGGCTTGGCTCTGTGGTTTAGTTCAGGTTTTGGTGTGGTGCTTGGGAGGTCCTTTTCTACTGACATTTGTGGGTTTAGGAATCAACATGGGCTCTCTGAACATCAAGTCCATGCTTTGTTCCAAGTCCCAAGTGCATCTCCCTGAACAACACCATCAGTACAAGAGGACAAAGCTCATGAACGTCACACACAGGTGTCCCTCACTGTGCTAAGTTCTCCAACAAGACCTCCCTTGAGCAGGGAGGTTGGACCAGATGATGCCACTGGGTCTCCTTTCAACATCAATCACTCTGCAATTCTATGTTTAGGACCAAGGATGAGGCTTTGAGTGCAGCTGTAGAAGGAGAACTGCCTGTAACTCCATGATCTCAATGCAAAATCCTCCAAGAGTCATTGCCTACTTATCTGAATTGTCATTAAGGAGAAAAATAAACCCATTTTCTCCTCTGAAGGCCTCATTCAGTTCAGCAGTATGTTTCATCAACCAACTTCTTCTTGCATATATTAAATAAATACAGAATGAAGAATGAGCAGAAATGGATCCTGGGGCATTAGAGAGATTGGGGAAATGACTGTGCCTAAGAATAAACAGGCACATCAAAAGAGCGAGGAAAAAAAAGAAAATGTAATATCTCTTGTCACCACTGGACCTATCAATTTCAGGACAAATTTTCAGCTACTCCAAGATTTGCAGATTTTAAATGGTTTTGTTTCTCAGGAAATTTCTCTGGAGCTCTGGGTTGACTCTTCATGAAATGAACTTCTTAGTTAGGGACTACTTTTTTAACAGTTACAGATATTTCTGTCTCTGACTTGTTCACCTGGAAATTTTGCTTCTCCACAAGGGACTTATTTGTAATCCCTGATTTGCTGCCATTCTCTCACTCCCTGAATCCTGGTGCAACAGCTGTTGGCTGACTCCTGCTCAGTGCATGAATGAAAATTAAATGAATGAACACATGAACTTGTGGCTTCCTCTAAATTCAGAATACAGCAACTCCTTCATACTGATTATAACAACAGGCACCATAAGAAACCAAGAAAGCTGCTTTGGTTGAAGTTGCCAAAGCAGCACTGAAGAGACCTCAGAAATTTCTTCATTTGGGGCTGGAGAACCATTACAATGTCAAATATTTTTGAAAAAGTGTTTAAAAAAATCTCCAAAGTTGTGCAGTAAATTTGACAGGTACAATATCTCTTTGATTCAGTTGGAGATGGAGATCCCCAACCATGAGACAGCTTCCCAGGAAAACATTTTGGGTACAGCAGGTTCCAGTACTCATTGGGAAGGGATAAAAAGGAAAAGGATATAAATTGTTTATGTATATATGAGCTTCAGAGATGGTACACTTCAGACAAAAGCCTAAATGATAAGAATAATTTATTTCAAGTCAGTCACTAACCAACTAAGTGACTACAGTCTTGCCTTTCCAAGTCTTTTCTTTATTGTCTCCATAAATTAAGAAGAGTGGTGTCTGTCCATCAATAAGTGAAAACAGTTGTGGGATCTCTGAACAGCAAGAACTAGACATAAAAATGGCCAGATAAACCCTNTGATCCTTAGGACCGGAGACCGGACCCACCACGCTATCCGGACGATTCTAAAACGGCACCGGGGGCTTTGTCTGCCACCCAGGCTGGCCACCCGGGCAGTGCGGTCAACCCCCGGTACAACCGTTTTACCTGCTGACTTGTGGTTTTTCTCATAAGAATCTTCCTTGTGATAGCTGCTTGGAAAGCCATCCCACTGGATTCTCCCAGCTCTTCTCTCCATTTTATTTGTGGACAAAGTACCCAAGAGTCCTCACAATACAGCTTCACATGCATTCATATCCTACCAGACTTGCTCACACACATTTCTTTCTCCAGATGTCCATTTGCCCTTATGCGTTCTGTGCACTAACCCAGCCACAAAGTGCCAACCAAGTGCCACACATCTCCATGGGAGCTTATTCTCCAAAGTAAGACATCTGACCGCATGTTTCTCCTGTACTCAGCCTGGTTTTGTTTGAAACCTTCCATAATTACCCCCCTCCCCTCAATTACTGCAAAGCCAAATCATTCTCCCCTTTCCTTGGTTTTTACACCCATTAAATTTTTTTTAGCTAGATAACACAAGCCCTTTAATTCATCCCTTGGACATGCTCTCCAGATTTAACACCTGTGTAGTTTTTACAGTGCCTTCCCATGGGGTCTTTTGTGCATTTCCTGGTAATCCAGTTGTTTGGGGTTTTTTTACGGTAATGCCAAAAGAAGGACTGAGTATCTGCCCTTACTAAAACTATAAGTTGAGGAACTTCCTTTCCTAATAGGGTACAACACTTTCAGTCCCATCCTTTTTTCTTCCCAGTGTACTGGTGATTTCTTCTCCCCACTCTGCCTGTGCCTGCAGGGAGTGTTGCACATATCCTGGTCTGAAGCCATCTACTTCTTTCCCAGCTCCTACAGCATAGCTGGAGGTCATGCCAAGAGTCCAGGTGGGATTCACACAAGCTACAACCACTAAGTTCATCTATGTAACACCTTTCCAGGTGACACATAACTCTGCATTCTGCAGAGTTAAAGACCAAAGTGTTTAATGAAAGCAGGAAAGGAATAAACAGGAAATAATCCAGCTCTGTGGGAGGGATCCAGCACAGTCCCCTGAGAAGGAAGCCTCAGTTTCCAAATAATGAAACAGGCGGCCATGGCACACACTGTGGAAGAGCCCAGCCATTGCCAACAGGCAATGCAGGGAACCAGAAATCCTGGCTCACAGTCTCTGCTCTCCACATGAAACCACTGAGCAAAACTACATAATCCACTTAAGTGTAAGTCTCATTCTATGATCTCTGGATGTAACAAGGTAGAGATCAGCAGCCTCATTGTCCATTTTTGAAAGGTGCATGGGGAAGAGCTGACTGACTGGGTTTTAAGGGGTATTCCTTGCTGCATTTGGTGAAAGTGGTCATAATTAAAATGAGGAGAGAGCAATTCAAAACACAAGAAATACATTAGGAACCCTAAACACTACACTGGAATCTGCAGGATTTTACCCAGCTGGAGGCTGAGTTTTAGGTAATTGATTTCCTGAAAACCTGTTCTTTGCCAAAATTACTATTTCACTGGCTGTTATAGGCGTACAGATAATTCAGCATATTTAGCAGATCTTTTCAGGTACGTGTGTGGGCAAGGGGACCAATAGGAAATAACCACCCAGTGATGCAGATCAGGGCTGATCCCCTAACAGTGGCAGTGCCACAGGGTGTCACCTCCCATTTCTCACGTCACCAGAGCTCTTCCCAGTTGACAAATTAGGGACAGTGCTCTCGCATTTTCTTGTGTTTCAGCTGGAGGGCTGTGTCAAATTCCTTCTTGCTCCTGGGCATGCAGGACCCGGCCGTCACAGCCTGTCGAGCCCTTCAATCTCTGGCTCCTGGCAGTCTGATTTTCTCTGGCCTGTCTTAGAGAGGGGCTCCAAAGCAAGTGAGGACAAAGTCTGACTCAGGGTAGGGAAGGTCAGCCTATGTCATGCCATGCTGATGACGCTGTGCTGAAGGCTCCTGGGATGACATTAAATCACTCAGCTTCCTATTTTATTTGTCTTTTCGGGGAGAAAAGTCTGTCAAGGGATAGTAAGGACGTTTTGATGGCTGAGCATGATCTCCGCTTCCTCCTGGCATGTTCGGGCCAGCAGGTTCAGCCACCACTGATTCCAAGTCCGGCCTGCATCTGCCCCATCCATTTTCTCCCTCCCGCCTCTTTCTTTCCCATCTGTCCCTCCCTTTTCCTCCCCCTTTTGACACTAAGCTGTGTGCTCCTGGAGAGCTTTCCATACACACAGGACAAGCACAAGTGACTTTGAAGTTCCTGAGGTCGTTGTTCAAAAGGTTTCAGCCCTTCCAAGATACTGCAGGAAAACCACCCACTTCCAAAGACCAGTGCCAGCCCCTGTGCCCCTGAGCTTTATCAGCCACTGGGCTTGCACAGGAAAACCCTCAATCTGCTAACATGCAGAACGCTGATTAAGATACTTTGGCATAAAGTATAAAATATAAAAATTTGCCTTTAGGCAAATACTGCCTTTTGAGTAGATGATTGATCTGTTTTCCCAGTAGGGGTGTGTCATGTTGCTGGGGATTTCAAAAAGACCACAATTCTGCTAGATGACCACAATGGGCTGTTCCTCTACCCAAAAGATCACCAACTCCTGGTTTACAACAGTTTGCTTTCACAAAGCAGACACTCTCAGCTTTTGATTTAGCCTGATGGAGACCCTGTGCAGCTCCCCCCAAGTTCGCTCCATGGCCAGCCAGAGACACCAGGAGAGATCAGGGTGAAGAAGGCTACAGCTACATTCCTATTCCTGCCTCCTCTACCACCTCCAAAAACCAACTCCAAGTCTGTGGTAACCAAAGATGACAACCTTACAGCCACATATACATGTGCACCTAAAATCATAGCTATATAAATACATATATATATATATATATGTGTGTGTGTGTGTGTGTGTATGTGCATAAATAGCTATAGGAACGAGCCTTGCCACCAGCATCCTTCTCTCAACAAAGACAGGACTGGTTTTGCAATGAGCTCAGGGTCTACAGTAAAACATTTTGCTGCCCATACAGCCACCCCTGTATCTCAGCAGCACTGAAGCACGAACGAGGCAGTGTAGGGGGGAGCACTGGCAGGGCATGAAGGAGTCTGAGAGCCTGCGGCAGTCAGGAGCAGAACCCCAATCTGACAATTTTGCTGGCATTTAAATCACACAAGCATTTGCTTCCGTTCAGCCGCATCCTAATTGTCTGCTAAGCTGGTTAGCCTTGCTTTCTGCCCATGTCCTGACTCCAGATGACTGTCCCTTGCACAAAGCAACAGAATCTATCCAGCTTGCACTTAGCTTGCCTCATCTGTGCTGTTCTTTAGGCTGCTCTCAGTGGCTGCTGATCTCACTCAGATTTACCAAATCATTTCGTAATGCTAGGTGCTTTTTGCTTGGTAACCTCACACCTGTCTCGGTGGGAACAGATTCAGGCCCTTAATCTCTGCTGATATACAAGCAATATTTTACTAAAGTAAATGCAATGAACCCTCTTGTCAGGTACCAGCCACCAGGTTCTTTATAACAGAAGAAATGTCTTTGCAGTGAAAAGCAATCAGTTTGCACATAAAGTCCCCCAAAAACTTAGCTGTCTATAGGACAAATTTGGATTTCTACTCTGCCTCTACACAGGAAAAGCTGTAGTCACCTCTCCAGCTCTACCTGCTTAGGTACCTGTTAGCACTGTCTGTGCCACCCACTTACCTCATCTAGGGTGGCCATAAGACAAAACTCTCAACGCTAATAATTCTTGCCAAAATCTGTCAAATATTGTCATTAACAGCCATGGAGGGCCATGGCATACATGCTGTCACTTTTAGTCCTTTCTTTAGCAATGGTCTCCAAAAGCCACAGGCATAAGCCAAGGCCTTTACGCCTGGGGCTTTGTGGGTGCTAGAGCACAGAGTACTTTGGATTAAAACGTGTAAACTGTGGCTGGCACACACTGACAGATATTGGCAGATGAGTAAAGAAATGACTACTGTTTTCAGAGGAGGAAATTTATTTTCCTGCTTTTATAAAACTTGGGCCAGCTAAATCAGTCACCAACAGCTCTGACTGTGTGTGAACTTTTATGACAGAATCACAGATTTACAGAATGATTTGGGTTGGAAGGGGCCTTAAAAAATCATATTGTTTCGATTCCCATGCCACTAGACCAAGGTGGTCCACTCCTCATTAGCCTGGCCTTGAATAGGTCCATCATTAAAGATATAAGAAGGTTTGGGGAGCAGTATTGCTGACTGAATGCTAAGCACCGGACTTGACCTGCCTGGGCTAACACATCCCCATAACATGTTTTTGGACTTTGATAAGGACTGCCACATGCTCACAGGGAAGTAGAGACACAGTATTCACATATTGGCACAGAAATAAATGACATGTAAATAGGATCAAGCCCCACTAGGCTGTAGACTGGGTGACCTCTCCTGAAACCCAGGGAAGTCAAAATTTTACATAAAACAGGGGGAAAAAAAAGGCAGGTCTTCTTCATTAACATGCTCCTATTCACCATTATCTGACAGTACTGAGAAGCTGTCTTTATGTAAAAACACTTCCCTAATGGGTAATCAATATTCTATATGGTAAGCTGTTTTTCTTTATCTGCGGAGAAAGCATTTCATGTTCCAAAACTGAGTGTGGATGCCCCATGTCTTGAAATGTTACAGGGCAAGGTTCAATAGGGCTCTGAGAAATCTGGTCTAGTGGAAGGTGCCCCTGCCCATGGCAGGGGGTTGGAACGAGATGATCTTTAGGGTCCCTTCCAAACCAAATAATTCTATCATTTTATGATAGATTCGTAACCAGAAATGTTATTGCTGGTCTTGAAATTAGTCAGCTATAACTCTAAAACCTGACCTCATCCACTGAGCAACAGGCTGTTCTGCACGCTCATCAAAAGATGTAACAGGCGTTAACAGATCGATTTCAGCACCTACCATGACAAGAGGACAACATTTAATTTCCCTGACCTCTGATGAGCCAGATTTCTTTCCCTGTCATATAATCTGCAATAAATAACCTATCAATCCTTTTGCCGGGTGGCTGCTGCAGAGCTGCCCAGTTTAACATATGCACTTTACTGTCCCTGTTATATCATTTCACATTAGTCCACATTTAAACCATATCTTCCATTGAAAATCTCACTTGGAAAAAAATCTCAAAACCTACATTAGCCAACGTCACCACTGACTCATCCCCCTGCAGCAAACACAAACTTGTCCTGGATAATCCTGTCACATCTCCCTTTCATCTCCATCACTGTGCTCCCCTGTCCTTCTTGTTAACCACTTCACTGCTGCCCTCAGAGTTAATTTTTGAGTGTTAGATTGAATAAACTCTCTAAACTGGTTGAAGGGTGACATGAATCAAAATAAAAGTCAAAATTTAGTATTTCATCAGAGGAAAGGAGTATCACCACCATGAATTCACCAGCCCACTGTAGAGCTATAGAATGGTTTGGGGTTGGAAAAGTCCTTAGAGATTATTCAGTTCCAACACACATGCCAAGGGCAGGGACACCTTCCACTAAGCCAGGTTGCTCAGAGCCTCATCCAGCCTGGCCTTAAACACTTACAGGGATGTCACCAAAGTGAAAACCAGAAGCAGCTGCTCTAAGCACTGCTCTAGGCAGTGCACAAGGAGAGCTGTGCTTGGCTTTGACCAGGAAAAAGAAACAGTCTCTTTTTTTTTTTTTGACACCTTTGAGCAGCTTTCAGGATACAAACATGTCAGCATTTGGGAATCCAAAACTCGTTGTTGCATTTCTATCACCTTTGATTTTATCAAATATTGTCATTTTATTAGAATAGAAATATAGAATGAAATTAATAAATTATCAGAAATAGAGATATTTAACGTCTTCTGAAACAGGGAAGGTACTGTTTTGTCACTTGCACTTAGAAACTTAAACTTATCAGTGCTGAAAGTAAACCAGGTTCCCTACCAGGCAACCCACTGAATTTGCCTCTAAACACAATCTAATTTTATACCACAACTAAATATGACTTGACCATTTCCATACCTGCAACAGATGAAGAGAAAGTGGTGGATGAGCAGCTCTACCTTCCCTAGACCCCTTCAGCAGATCATTTATCTCACATTGCATCAAAGACAAAGATGGCAAAGCACTCACATTTCCCTGCAGGCATCAATGCCTCCTCTAGGCCCTGGAGCCCTCCCTGGGCAGAACAAGGAGGTGGGGAGGAGTGAGGAGATACGTTTTCCTTTTTGCAATGGCATAAACTGAAAAAAGCCTCCTGGCAGATGAATACATTAGTGAAGCACAACTTAGCAAGCAGGAGAAATGCTTCACTGAGACAAATGCAATGTCCCTGAACCCTCCCTGAGAGTAAAGCAGCCAGCACCAGGAACAGCTGTTCATACCAAAATGTTTTCCACCTTTACCCTGTGTAACCTCTGGGTGATCACTGAATCTTGCCTTGGTGCTGAGAGAGGATGTCGAAGCCAAGTCCAGTACATTGTGCTCTATATGACTGATAAGAGACTTCCAAATTGCTTAAAGTAGTAATTTGATGATAAAAATCCTAATAATATCCTGCTTCCTTCAACCTCAATACACTATAATCTTATTTAACACATTGGGGGGAGGAAAAAAATGAAAGAACTCTCGTTGTGAGCAGGCACCAGCGGGAATGTGGGCTAGGAAAGGATATTACAGTATCACTTCGGAGAGCACCATAAATAAATCTTCACCCAAGATGGGTGGGCAGATCAGCACAGTGCTCCACACAAAATTGCACTGCTCTACAAGACAGTGACTCATCAACTTCTCCATTTCTGATAATGATTCCAAGCAGGCTTTCACTGCAGCAAGGAAGAGAAGCCAAAGAAGGAAACCATCTCCAAGCCTGGCTAGAAAGCATGGTCTGGCTCTCAGAGCAGAGAGCTGGGACACACAGGTCCAGATCCTGCCTCCTTTGATCATTTTCTGACGGACAATGTGGATGGTGTCCAAAGGACAATGCCTGTGGCCAAGCTCTCCAAGGCTGGGCTCCACAAGACGAGAGAGACATGGAAACAGTGGAGTAAGTCCAGCAAAAGGCCATAAAGAATGGGAGTATCTTGCACAGAAGAGGCCGGGAGAGCTGGCACTGTACAGCTCTCAAGAAGAGAAGGGTCAGGGAGAATCTTAACTATGTGTATTAATATTTAACAGGAGAATGTAAAGAAGACAAAGACAGACTCTTCTCAGTGGTGCCCACTCAGAGGGCAGCAGGCACAAAGTGGCGTACAGGAAATGCCATTTTAACATGAAGAACTTGCCTTCTATGAGAATGGTGACCCCTAGAACAAGTTGCTGAGAGACTCTCCTTCCTTGCAGATATTTAACTTCCGTCTGGATGTGGCACTCAGGAACCACTGTCTAGCTGGCCCTGCTTCAGCTTGGGACTAGGTGATCTCCCAAGGTCCCTTCAAACCTCCATAACTCTGGTTTCACAAGTCTCACCCAGTTTAGTGGGTGTTCAAGATCCTTAATATCACCTACATATGGAATTAGCTGCTTAAAAGCAGATATGAGTTCAAATACCTGGCAGGCCTCACTAAATGCAAAATCCAGTGTATTTACTCAGGTGTCCATAAGTTTCTGAGTCAATGTGTATCCAGCAAAGCTATAAAGGTTGAGTGTGTAGAACTAATTTTATTTCTCTCAAAATACGTAAATTCAGCATAAGAATCAAAGGTTTCCAGTGAGGACCCATTGGTCCCTATAGGGCTGTTCTCTGGAGACTCTTCATGTGGCAGAGACACCCTCTCAGACAATCCCTCTCCCCACAGGATTAAGAATTGTCAAGTATTCCATATGAACACATTCTATAGTGCCTATCACCATAGTAACCAGGCATTGTTCAGGAATACATATGCAAGGCAACACTCTCACTGTACATCATGGACCCCTCTGATTTTCTGCTGCAGTTACGGAATGCAGCAGGTATAAGATACATTCACAGAGAACCAGGTAGATTGCAGACTCCCAAGACAACATGTTTGTTTTTAATTTATTGCCAACTTAGGTTTGCTCCCTCCTATACACTCTAAGAGATCTCAGTTCTTTGACTCTACGTTAGGAAGTTTTTAGTTGTTGGTTTTTTTTATTTATTCTCCTTTATCTTTTGGCTAATGAATCTACCATCTCCTTGTAGAAATGGGGCTGCCTCCTCCACTTCTTGTACTATTTCACATTGCTTTAAAACTCAGGTTTGGGTAGGACTGCAACAGGCAGAACCAAGCCTTTAATCCTCCTCCTTTGCAGACTCCTCCATGCAATTCCCCTGAATGCATTATTTGGGTTGGTTTGTTTGTCTGTTTGTTTAAGTCATTTCCCTTAAGAGAAACATCACTGTTTTGTCTCTCTGAAAGCCTAGACAGTTAATTGCATCTCCACAGAGCCCAGGATAAATGTGCATTCTGCAGCTTTGTTATCATTTTGTTTTCCTACTTCCACGATCTTCTGTTTGCTTAGAACAAAGATACACTGAAGCCAGTTGGAGGCTTCCTATTGATTCCCAAGGCCACTGGGGTAGGTCTCCATTTCCCAATAAACTCCACACTCCAACTATGCACCCCCTCAGGCTGAGAACAAAATCCAATCAGCCTTTCCCCCTTTGTCTTTTCCACCTTTTTCTCCCCCAAGATGAGAACTTTGCAATTAGCCTGCCAACACATAAACCAGAAAAGGACATCAGGCAGCCAGCCCCTTAACTGGCAGCTTTTCTTCCTCAGAAGCAGCATTGACCCCAAGGCTCAGGAGGTTCCTAGGAGGAGCTGTGCTGTGTGGATTAAGGGGAAAGCTACAGCTAGGGCCTGCCATGCTGTTTATAAGCATCTGCTAGCTAAATCCCAGCACTCTAGGAGGGTGAGCGAGTTTTGTATTATCCATGCTTCCCTTAAAATGTCTCCTGGATGCAGCACTCTGTATTCACCACCTAGAACCAACCTGTGGGGCAGGTGTGGCAATAGGACCATAAACCAGGCCTTGGGCTGCAGTGAATCCTCTGAGTTCAGCTGAGGTCACACAGTTATGCCACCCCACATCAGCTGAAAACAGTGCTTAGATTTTAGTGTGGCCTTAAATTGCTCTACTCCACACTGGGAAAGTGATTTCCCTGTGATGAGAGTTGCTAGCATAAGGCTGAGTATTACAAGAACATAGATACATTGTAATGTTACCCCTCCACCACCTTATCTGGACACCTCCAATGCTACCACTGATTATAATTTTTCAAATTTTCCACACACTGTTTCTTTCCTTTTTTTCTGTCTCCCACACAGCATTTCTTCTATCTTGCCCACTTGCACCTTCTACTAAATGGAGAAGGAGAATTTGATCAGACAGAAGTACGTAACACAAACCCTGCTGCCATGCTCTTCAGCAGAAGAGTAGGGTAATTAATACTCAGGGAAAGAGAGAGCTATGCACAACAATGCATATCACTTCCTCTGGAAATTAGGAGCAGCATTTATACATGTAGAACAGCTATTTAAGGATGTTCACAGAAGCTTTATAGTTGTCTCCAAGCTCTGGAGAGCTCAAGTCACGATAAGTAAAGCACCTGGATTTCCAGGTGGGAGGATGCTAACGTAAATCCAATTTTAATACCTTACAGCTCTCTATAGTATTTGCAGAACAATTTCTCTGTAAGAAAGCATGCACATAATGAAATTTAGATGATGGGATAGAAAGAATTTACCAGCAGAATTTACCTTCTACAACTCTAAGCCCCATGCAATACTTAACCCACAGCTCCCACAAACAGTGTCACTGTTTCTTGAATTCTGTAGGACCACCTTGGGTCTTGCATGACATCCACATCAGGATTATCAAAGGATAATTTTCAGTCAAATTACCCCACCAACTGTGCTTGTTAAAGCTTCTCTTCGTCAAAGGCAAGGAGAAAAGAGGTAGAGAGAAGATCCAGGCAAAGAACCCACCTGAACCCCAGAGACAGCAATATCATGCAGGGGGAACTGAGCCACAAGAGGACAAAGAACATGGCACTGCCCAGGAATGATCTGCAGGCTCTATGCAGCATGAAGCAGCACATGGAAAGCCAAGCAGCAGCAGCTGTTTAGCTGCAGAAAACCACTGCAGCATCAGCTGGGCTGTCCCAAAGGATATGGGGAAGGAGGATGACCATCCTGGTACATTGATGTTGAAGGGGGCGGTTTCATGTCACATCTCCAGAGATAAATCCAGTTTAAAAGACTTCCATGCCTCCATCACATATTTCTGCCTGCCTGCCTCCATCCCTGCTCCTGCTACAAGATACACCACAGTTCCTCTGTTCTAGCACCCACGCTTTTAGGAGGATAAGTAAACAAACATGTTTATAAAAACAAGTCAATCACACCACATGACTTCACCATAACCTACTTACCTTTCCCTCACCTTTAAACACAGGCATATGCATTTTTTAAGTTAACTTTAGCTAGAAGCTAAAAGCTAAAGCTATAAAAAAAGCTATATATTAAAAGCTAAAGCTACATAAGCTTTCCTATATCTTATTTATTCAAAATTACCAGTTCCAGAGATCCAAGCACTGAGACCACATCCAGTCAACAATGGACAGGCTAGAAGAGCAGTAAATTTCCAAATTCAGCTTTTGGTTTGGATGTTCACTTGCCTCACACCCCCTCACTTTTGAATGGTGTCTATCTAGATAATCAGCTTTTCAGACAAAGAGCTTTCTCTTCACATCACCATGAAACTTGCTTGCCCTTCGTCAGGGGCACAAAGGGAAGCTCTAACTCACAGTTATGGGTCTGCAACAGGAGGCCATGTCCGCCCTGTTGACACACTCGTAAATGCAAGAGAGAGCCGTACATTTTCACAGAGCAAAGTTCAACCCTAATGCTGCATTGCCGTGTAGGGATCTTGCTTCTGTCTGTGGGACAACCTGGAAAACTGAAGGGAAAGCCAAAATCAGCTGCTCACACTGGATATTTAGTGCAATCATGCTGGAGTAGCAGGAAGGTTTGCATCCTTAGCCCTGGGTCTCAGGCACTGCACCTTGGGACAAGCTCTCAGTTCCTGGTGAAATGCATTCCAGAAAGGAATAAAGGTTTTCTCTTGGTAATTCCACACCTTCCTACTTCTGACTTACCAAACATAAGTTGGTAAAATAACTACTGCATAGGTGGTCAGGGTATCCTATAGGAGCAGTATGAATCAAAGTGCCAGGAACTCCTGAGTGTAACTGTGCCTCCCTGAAATAGAACTGAGCATTCACAATGTCAGCACTCTAAGGAAACAACCTATGGGGGTTTTTTTATCTCTAGATTGGCAGAATGAAAGACTAGGAAATTGTAAGGAAAAACCAATACAGGTTGAAAATTTTACATTCCTGATGGTAAGGGCACATGCACAAGTGGCCCATGTGTGACTGCTCATTTCTCTCTGGTTTGGCTCAGCTATGCCCACTCCCAGAGTCCAAGCACTTTGAGGCAAACATCTCCAGCCAGATGTTTCCTGGAACCCTTCACAGACTCTACACAGTGCCTCTAGGACAGACTATGCTCCTCCTTTTTCTTCTAGGCTTACTCAGTAGGCTCACAGCAGCTTTATGCCCAATTAGCAAAGAAATACCTCTGCAAGGCAATGTGGTCCAGTACTACCTCCCCTGGCTTTCTGGTTTCGCACAATTTCCTGCAGTTTAGGGTTGTCCCTCACAGTAGTTCCGAGGCCAGGGCTATGCTGAAAGTCCCTGCCTAAGGTGTTTCCAGGGCGCTCTGCGGTGGGTACAAAATCACTGCTTCCTGGCCAGCCCCTGTGGCTGCCCCAGAAAGCCCCCAAAGGTGCAGCAGAGTGGATGGAGAGGTGCAGTTTCAAAATGCCCCATCTCCCAGTGACCCATCATCCATAGGTCACTGACATGGTCATTACAGCTTATCAAGTCAGTGCATGCCTAAGGAAACGTCTGAGCCACACATCCACACACACGAGTGAAATCTGCAGACAAAAAACATCTTGATGTGATTAAGGCTGAAGAGCAGGGATGGCCTTCAACCAGACTCTCTTTTTTCCTAAGGTTTTCAAATAACACACAATATTTCCAAAGGGGTTTATTAAAAGGAGAGACTGATGCCTTTTAAAAGCATATTGTAGGGACATTAGAAATTCTTTATCATTACTAAGAGAATCATTCATTGGAAAAGAATGTGCTTGATTCATTTTAGAAATTACCCGTGATTAAAGATTATATTTTTGGATCATTGCTGGTATGAATTTGCATAAAAGCCCTGAAGTAAGGCTTATTTCTCACAGAGCACACCAGAAACACCTAACCTGTCCACAGCACATGTGGATGCTAATTCTAAGCACGATGCAATGAGACACAGTGACAAACAGGCAGGAGGGGAAAAAACAGCCTCTTTGAAGGGTCAGGTTTCTGCTTTACAGCCAGGGCTGGACTTCAGGAAAGCTGGAATCAGTTGCTGCCATTGAATTTCTTCATGGTGTGACAAGGAAATTTTCTGTGCCTCAGCTCCTCAGTGATAATTGAGGGCTGGAGCACTTCCCCGCCTTCTCAAGCAAAGGGGAGATGTGATCCCTGTGTCACATTTGATCAGTGTCTTAAGAGCTTATTTAGCATCCAGATAGCTCTTCCTTGTCCTGTTTGCTACCTCTGCCATTAAGAGTGCTGTGGAAAAAGGAGGTAAGGCAAAAAGACAGCAGATGACTTCTCAGCACCAGCTGGAGGACCCCAATTAGTGTAGGGCTAGGCCAGCAAGCACCATTATGGGAAAACCAGCAGATGAGGTGCCTCAGGTGGTCACATCTTAACATGCAGATCAAGTGACTTCAGGAAAAAAGAGAAAAATAGAGAGCACGTGTTCAGTTCTCCAGCAGCTGATGCCCACTGATGGCACAGAGCCCTGACAGCTCACTCACAGCAGCCAGCAAGCACCTCTCAGCTGCCTGGAGCTTGCTATGTGTCCCAGACCAGCACATGTGTGTGTACAGCAACATCCCAGCCTGTGTCATCACACCCGGGAGTGTCAGGTCACAGGCAATTTCTCATGGCATTCTTCAGCTTTGCAGAGATTTCAGGGATTTCACTTTGCAGTTCTTCAAAAAAAAGAAAAAAAAAGATCTGGAGCTTTGTTGCCCAAGAGCTGGGATGAACAGACCTGCTCATGTTTCGTTTCCAGTGTGAAATGCTTCAGACTGAAGGAAAACTGCAGTGACAGACAGGCAAAGCCTCACACCCCTGCCCAAGCATTTCAGATTGGTCTGGGACACCACACTGGGCAACTTCAAGGCAGCCTGACCTAGAGCCCCAAACTGCCAATAAATCTGAACCCTGTGCAGTTTGGGAGGAGACAACCCATGTTACAATCACTGAAGAGTGAAAGTGATTTTGTGTAGGGCAGCACTTATGAGCAGAGTGGTATTTCCACAGCATGATATCCCTTTCCATTCCCAGTTTGAGATCAGTATGCACCTTGAATGTTCACAGCCCAAGATATTTCCTTTCCTTTAGAGTACTAAAATTCTAAATCCTGAAAATAATAAATCCTTAATTATATATATATATATTTATATATATATATATAAGCATACACCACAAAAGTGTACAGCTGCCACCAAGAAATACTTCGTCCACTGAGGTTCACAAACTTAAAATGCAGCCTCTGTCATGCAGCTTCTGAACAGTTCTCCTTTCTGAAACAAACTACCTTTTACTGTCTTTGTAGTTCTCTGTACTCATTACTTCATATAAAGGATTAAAATACAAAAAGCAAAACCAGAAAGTAGCAGACAAGCTCTTCCCTTGGAGTATTAACCCTGTAAAATATGTCAGTTCTAACTTATCTTCTTTCCCTATGGATTAAATTGCAGCATTTTCCTTCAAACCTGTAAAGAAAAATTACATGTTTCTGATCACTGCCATTTTTTTCCTATTTGCAATACCAATCACTTTTAATCATTCACCAGCAATCCTGGCCAACTGGAGAGATCTCAATTTGCTGGAGGTTAGCAAATGTGATGCCCACTTATGGAGAAGGGGCAGAAGCAGGATCCAGGGAACATCAGGCCTGTCAACCTGACTTCAGTGCCAGGGAAGACTATGGAGAAGTCCATCTGGAGTGCCATCATGTGACATGTACAGGACAACCAGGTGATCAGGTCCAGCCAGGGTGGGTTTATGAAAGGCAGGTCCTGCTTGACCAAATTGATCTCCTTCTATGATCAAGTGACCTCCTGGTGGCTGAGGGAAGGGCTGTGGATGTGTCTATCTGGACTTTAGTAAAGCCCACAGCATCATCCTGCAGAAACTGAATTCCCATGGCTTGGATGGACATAGTCTTCACTGGGTAAAAATCTGGCTGGGTGGTCAAGTCCAGAGAATAGCGGTGAACGGTGCTACATCCACTTGGCAGCCACTCACTATTGGTTCCTGGTCCCCAGGGCTCAGTGCTGGGGCCAGTCCTGTTTCATATCTTTATTGGTGATCTGGATGAGGGGATCAAGGGTACCTTCAGTAAATTCATAGATGACACCCAGCTGTCAAGGAGTGTTGGTGTGCTGGAGGGTAGGAAGGCTGTGCAGGGAGCTGTGAACTGGCTGGATGGATGGTGTGAGGATGGTGTGAGGCCAGCGGGATGAGGCTCAAGAAGAGCCAGGCCTGGGTACTGCATTTGCATCCCAAGAAGCTCCTGCAGTGGCCCAGGCTGGGGGCAGAGTGTCTGGAAAGCCGGCCAGCAGGAAAGGCCCTGAGGGTGCTGGCCGACAGCGGCCAAACGTGAGGCGGGGTGTGGCCAGGTGGGGGAGGAGGCCGGTGGCCTCCTGGGCTTCTGTGTCAGCACTAGTGTGGCCGGCAGGAGCAGGGCAGTGATTGTCCCAGTGTGCCGGGCACTGGGGAGGCCACACCTCAAATTCTTGGCTCAGTTTTGGGCCTATCTGGACAAGAAAAACATTGAGGTGCTGGAGCATGTCCAGAGAAGGGAAGAGAGCTGGGAAGGGTCTGGAGCACAAGTCTGCTGAGGAGCAGCTGAGGGAGATGGGGTTGTTTCATCTGGAGTAAAGGAGGCTCAGGAAGGACTTTCTGACTCTCTAAAACTGCCTGACAGGAGGTTGTAGCTGTAGGTTGATCTCTTCTTTCACCTAACAAGTGTCAGGACAAGAGGACATACTCTCAAGCTGTGCCAGAGAAGGTTTATGTTGGGTATTAGGAAACAGGTCTCCACTGAAAGGGTGCTCAGGCATTGGAAGAGACTGCCCAGGGCAATGACTGAGCCAACACCCCTGGAGGTATTTAAAAGATGTGTAGATGTGGCACTAGGGACATGGTTTGGTGTTGGGACTTGGCAGTTCTGGGTTAACAGTTGGACTCAGTGCTCACAAAGGTTTTTTCCAACCTTAACAATTTANAGGCTGGGGGCAGAGTGTCTGGAAAGCCGGCCAGCAGGAAAGGCCCTGAGGGTGCTGGCCGACAGCGGCCAAACGTGAGGCGGCGTGTGGCCAGGTGGGTGAGGAGGCCGGTGGCCTCCTGGGCTTCTGTGTCAGCACTAGTGTGGCCGGCAGGAGCAGGGCAGTGATTGTCCCAGTGTGCCGGGCACTGGGGAGGCCACACCTCAAATTCTTGGCTCAGTTTTGGGCCTATCTGGACAAGAAAAACATTGAGGTGCTGGAGCATGTCCAGAGAAGGGAAGAGAGCTGGGAAGGGTCTGGAGCACAAGTCTGCTGAGGAGCAGCTGAGGGAGATGGGGTTGTTTCATCTGGAGTAAAGGAGGCTCAGGAAGGACTTTCTGACTCTCTAAAACTGCCTGACAGGAGGTTGTAGCTGTAGGTTGATCTCTTCTTTCACCTAACAAGTGTCAGGACAAGAGGACATACTCTCAAGCTGTGCCAGAGAAGGTTTATGTTGGGTATTAGGAAACAGGTCTCCACTGAAAGGGTGCTCAGGCATTGGAAGAGACTGCCCAGGGCAATGACTGAGCCAACACCCCTGGAGGTATTTAAAAGATGTGTAGATGTGGCACTAGGGACATGGTTTGGTGTTGGGACTTGGCAGTTCTGGGTTAACAGTTGGACTCAGTGCTCACAAAGGTTTTTTCCAACCTTAACAATTTCATGATTCTTTGATTCTACCATTCTTTTCCTCAACAAAAGGGTGATCAGACTCGATACAGCAGGTGGCACAGATGAAGCATTAGTTCATCGGATTATTATTAGACACATCATTATTATTGGACACTGCTTCCTCCACCCATTCCTTAACTCAGCTGAGCAGGCTTTTCACTGTTGCAAGCCTTGCTGTGTGCTGCCTGAATCTCTTCTTTCAGTTGCTAGCAATTAATGTCCCTATGTCTAGAGGGTTAAATTGAATGCAGAAATCATCAGCATGTATGAAACCTTTAAATCAGTCCTTTTGAATGGCAGTGCCTTCTGTTTGGTTATACTGAAACTCATGTTGGCAATTTTTATGGTTTATTAGGCTTTTATGGAGTTGCTTTTATTCCTCACAAATCTTCATGAACCTGATTCTGGGTGGAACTTGTTATTAACCTCTTCCCATGCTGAGAATTGAACTCTTGGCCCTTGTCTTTCTGTCCCTCCTCTTCACCACTGCTGAAGTTATGCCTCTGCCTTCTTTCTTCCTCTGTACTCACCAAATCCCATTAATAGCTTCTTGTAATGCTTTTTTTTTAACAGCATCTTGAAAATCTAAATTAAATGTATTTGCCAGTCATCCATTATCTGCTCTGCTCTTAATCTTCCCAAAGAAATTGAGGGGTTATTAACATCAGACACATAATATTATTTGCATTCAGGTGCTACAGCCTTCTAAGACATCACCAAAGATTAGGTGGCAATGTGCTAAGCTCTGCTTACTCCGAGTGGAAGCCCACATCTCTGTTCATGATCTTAGTAGATACAGAAATGCCAGGGAAAAGAGTAATCCCTACCTTGACTACAAAATATGAATGAAAGCATGTGTGATTTTACCCTTAAAATCCATGGCATTTTGCTACTTTCAACTTATATTTGCCCTGGTGTTTTACTGCCTGTTCTTTAGTTAATTTTTCAGTTATTCTTTCAGCAACTGAGAAGTCTATGATTCTTTGGATCACCCATAGTTTATATTAAATAGATGGATACATTGGCCTCTCTCCAGTTTTCCCTAGTCAAATTATTCATCATAAATAGTATTTACAATGAATAAAGCCCCATTTTGGTTAGCAGAATGTTTGGGAACCATCCTGATTTTCTTTAAATATATTGATGTTTTTTATAAGCTCTTGGCAAATAGACTTAAAGATATTCGCAAATAATTTCCTTTTACTCTTTACTTTTAATGGTTAGTTCCTAGCTGTTTCCCAATGCCCACAATCTTTTGTAACAGTTTTATTAGAAGACCAACAAAATACAGTGGAAAAATCATTGATCAAAGATAAATTTATTTAAAATAATTTAAATTGATAAATTGAAGACTGGAAGATATCTTCCCAAATCCATTGGGGCTCTCAGCGTACTTGCAAACAACATCAAGTGAACTAAGCAAAGCATAGTGAAATCAAGAGCTCAGTCACAAAACCCAAGCCCAATATTTTAACTGCAGCATTATTCTGTTTCTCCAGCTGCTTTTAATACATGATTTTGCATTTTCCATGTGATACTGAGCTACTCAGCTCTTTCAGAACACCTCAATTTTCCCCACTGCCCTGATCTGTGCATCTTTTCTGGGATCTTGTCCTTAGGAACTGAAGCTGCACCCAGCCAACTGCACTGGGGTACAAGAGAGAAATGCCCATCATGTGTTCCCTACTGAGCAGCAGCCTTAAAATCCCTACTGAGCAGCAGCCTTAAAATCCTGATTTGTTCCAGTGCCATATTGATTTTGGCTATCTTTTTCAGTCTCTCTGTTGCCCTCCCCCTCTAATTATCCTACTGGCAAGGCACGAGCAAAGAAGAAAAAATTCTCCAAAATGGGATCCTGGAATACCTGCAGCCCCAGTGCCAGGAAAGTCTTTTAGTTGCTCTGATGTGATGCACTCACAGGGGAGGCACTGTATCAGAAACACTCTGCCTCACAGAGCTCTGCTTGTGGGAAAAGTTCAATGACACTCAGAAATTAAAACTCAGAAGAGGAAAGGAATTCCCTCCCACACATCTCTTCTCACCCTGTCACCCAAACCCTTTCCAATATGAGCACAGCTTTGGAGTGAAGATTGATGCAAACAAGTAATTGAACGCCTCTGCAGCCTGTGTATTGCCCATGATCACCTCCCTTTCACCTTGACGGTCTAGTATTTAGAGTCACCACAACCAGTCTGTTAACTGGGAAGAAAGAGATGAATCAAGCTTTTATTAACCCAAGCAGGAAATGAATTTGAAAATGGAATATCTCCTGGAAGCCTGCAAAGCTTTATGAGAAGCCAAATCACCTCTGCATGAATGAAGCCAGTAGGAGGGGTCCTCACTGCATTGGAAAAGGGATCTGTAGTTTCTGACTGCCTTGTAACAACACTCCAAGTCAGCAGCAGGAAGGCTGTATTTCACATTCCTTTTTATACATGAATTCACCGATAAATTGGGGAGCATATTACCACCTTCGATTTATTGTTATCGTAAATTTTGTGGCTGCAGAATGGAACAAAACACAACAGTTAGAGACTTCATCTTAGGAAAAGTGATGTTGTGCAGCCTCCCTCAGTACTCCCTTATGGCAAAGCACAAAAGCTGAAGGGAGAGGGGGAGAGAAAGAAATATGGAAGAAGGGAAAATACTTGGTCCTGTTTCCATGCTGTTCACTGCCCCATTAAATCTAAAAACCTTTCAGGCTATGATTTATTGCCATTTTATGTACCCAAGTTTTCCCCTGACTTCCAGCAGTAAAATCTTTGAGGTTTCTGGTCGCACAGTTCAACAGGAGCCCCACAATCCATGCTTTTATTAGCCAATACTCAATCAGCATGTATTAGGAGAATTTTCAGCTGGATATCTCACAACTAGCTGTCTGATTTACCCTGCAAGCAGATGCTCCATCTTTCACAAGACAAACAGCTCCCTGACCATTATGAGGGTTGGAGACCACTAATCAGACCCCAGCTGGCTTGGGCTGTATCATTTTCACCCATTTACCCTTCTGTCAGGCAGCATGGCCCAAATCTCCAGTGCTAGAGATTGCACACAGCTGAAGGACACCAAATTCTCAGCACCAACAAGTTGAAGTTGCCAGCTTTGGCCCCAAAGCATCGTCTGGATTTGGCTTTTGTGTCCCAGCTTGGTGATGCGCAGGTGAGACAGTGCATGGTGGAGACGGCTGGATCTCAGAGGTGGAAACAACCTGTGTCTCCAAGAGCACAGGAAGAGGTGGGCCCAGAGAAATGAGACAAGGAACTCCCATTACTGTTACATTCATTCTATCAGGGAGAAAAAGGCTGCCCAGGGGCCAGGCTCTGAAGACCCTGCTGATTTTACTCTTTACTTACTTGCACTGTCTTCAAACTGGAAATTTAAGTAGGTTATGTGGGGAGGTCAGCTCTCCTCATGTGTGTCTCTCTGCTTTTGTATAAGCAAATTTTAACAGATTAGGTTTAAAATAAGGCTGACATATGGTTGTCATGGGGGTTACAGCTCACATGGGATGGTGGGTTGTTAAAGGAGTGAAATAGCACTCAGCCTTTCACTGGAGGACTTCCAATTTCTATAAACACCAGGCAACCAGACCTTCTCACACCAGAAAGGAAGCGAGCTGCCTTGGAGGGGGAGAAAAGCACCTCTACAACCATCAGGGCAAGTCAGGACCAGAAGTGAGAGGAAGATACAGCTGAGGTAATTTTGAGCCTGGTGTTAAAACCAGTCTTTCCTCTTTTGGACTGAGATGTTGGGAGACTCCCAGTTTTCCACTGGGCACATCACCCAGCACTTTAGAGAAGACACATGGTATAAAACCTATATCCTCACAGAAATTTTTGAACTCTTTGAATACTTTTTAATGCTTTGATACTTTTTTTGAATACTTTGAATATTCTTTGAATACTAATCTTCTTGATTAGTATTCACCTAATCAAGAAGAGCTTGAATATTCCCTCCCTTCAGACAAAAAGAAGCAAACTCATCAATTTTATGAGGAAGGAAAAGCATCAATGAAGAGAGTGAAATGCTGAACAGTTACAAGGCCAGTGCTATGCCAAAGAGACCCCTACCTGATGTGAAATTGGACAGATTAAGGACCTTTTAAGATTAGATGCATTCTCCATGTTTCCAGTGAAGCCCACAGTTCAGCACAGAGACCAGCCAGCCCCCAGCCTCCTTCAAACCTCCAGTGAGGCCTCAGCTCTTCATTTTCAGAGCAAACAGACCAGACACCCAGCCGTATTCGGGATGGCACCGAGTGCCATGCAGAGATCAGCAGATCCCAAAAGAACACTGCAGGGAAAGCTGACTGACCATCAGTACCCAATCTCATCTTCTGCAGAGACTCAGTGTCCCCTGCCTGGCCATGGCAGGACAGGCCTAGAGGACTGAGGTCAATGCTTTGCAATCTGACAGCATCTCAGGATGTCAGTCTGTAAATTTTCCCTGGCCTATCAGCACCTCCACCAGCAACACTTCACTGCCCTGGCCTGCATTAACCTCTTGACCTAGAAGACACTTTTGTCTTTACTGTTACCCTCCCTCCCACCAAAACTCATTTCCCATTATTCCACTGCACTACATGCTATCAGTAGTTCAGATCTCTCCAGGAGACATCACTGGAATTGCAGATATTATTAAGCCACTGCTGGGTCAACTGCAACCGTGCACAGCGTTTCAGTGGTGCAGAAAATGAGTCAGACATGTTGTGCTGCTATTTTGGGTATGCTGGAAAGCTCCAAGCAAGTACACATGGGATGGAGGTTGAGAGTCTGTCCCTTGGATAAGGACATTGCCACTGCCCAACCTGAGGTGCTGCCAGGTTCCCTCACTGCAGCGAACTTCCTCTGTCAAAGCCCATTTACAGGAGCAAAGCACAGTGAAACATCACTTCGGAGAGCCTCTAGCTCACTTGCAGCCTGCACATGCTCATCCTGTAGTCTGGACTAGCTTCATGTTTCCATGTGGAGCTCTGGAATCTGAGATATCCTCCCAGAGACTTCCTGTACAGAAAAATATTGGCGTGGTCATACACACCTGTAGTTAGATGTATGTAATTTCTTTTGGTAAACTGAACCCTTAGTTTTACTAAGAATCATAGAATGGTAGAGGTGGAAAGGGACCTCTGCAGGTCATCCTGCATCCTCCCCTCACAGGAACACCCAGAGCCAGCTGCCGAGTCCAATGGCTTTTGAACATCTCCAAGGATGGAGACTCCACAAGCACCCAGGCAGAACTTTGTCAGCATCACATTAAAGAAAGTATTTCCTGATGTTCAAATAGACCCTCCTATGGTCCTGTCACTGGGCACCGCTGAAAAGAGCCTGGCTCTGCCCCCTCTTGTGGTATTTATACACCTTGAAGAGATTCTCCCTGAGCTTTCTCAGCCTCCTCATAGGAGAGAAGCTCCAGTCCCTTAATCTCATTTATGGTCCTTCTGGAGACTCTCTCCAATATGTCTGTGCCTCTCTTGTACTGGGGAGACCAAAAATAGACACAGGACCCCTGAAACTATGGAGGAGTCAATATCAGCCCCATTTGATTACCCAGAAGGGCCAAATGAGCATTTGGCCCCTAAGAAAGCACCATCATCTCCCACTGTAAACTATTCCTAAATCTTACCATCCTTCCATCTCTCAGAGATAGTGTTACATCCTGTGGCTCACAGGCTTTGCAGAACAATTTGGTATGTGAGTCAGAGGATTAGAAAATTCTCTTGCCCCCATCCTGCAGCTTCAAGAGAAGTTGAAGTTTCTGAGGGAGATTCAGGCATCTTTGTGCTTTGCATCTACCAGTTTCTTAAAGTCACTTTAATTTTGCTGGCGGAGACCTTGGCTTTGTTGTGGGTACCAATTCTTGCACAGATGCTTCTTTTAAGATAAAAGGGCACCCAAGACGTTGGCAAGTCTATAATCCTGTCATCTGACATTTAAATCAAAATCAATCTTTCTCTTTGCTTGTTAAACAAAGATAAACAGAAAAGTCCTAAGGTTCTCCAAGTCTCTAACCTAGGTGGGAGGAGGAAAAATCATGACTGCCCTTGCTTTCAGGAGCATCAGTTAACATTTCCCCCTCCAGTCCTGGCAAGCTTCCTCTACCCGAGGAGGCAGAGGTTGACTTTAATACTGAACCCACCCGAGGCACTTCCAGAGCCACAGGCGAGGCTGAACATATGGACTGGATGCCGTTTCCATGTTAGCACACACGAGGATTAACCTTAGCAAGGTCACAGAGAGCCTTAGCTCCAGCAATCATCTCCACGCAGAGTTACTTGGTGCAATACCAGCACCAGGAGGAATTTCAGCACAACAGGAAAGTGGGTCTCCTACAGGAGAGCCAAACCCTTCCCAGAGACATTTCAGCATAAGAAGGGGTGAGGAATCCACAAGCTTCAGTAACTGTTCATTTTTGCACTGGATTTGGTTCAAGTTTTTGTATGGATTAAGCTATGTCTGGTTTAGACTCCTCTCATTTTGTCATGTCAGAGAAAAGCAAAAGAATTAAGACCTAGGACTGTGCAATGAAATCCCAATCAGAGGACAAAAATCAGTATAGCTTCCATGATCACCGCTTTCATTCTTTCCTGTTCAAACATTGGTAAAATGTTTTTAAAACAAATCAGCTCAATGACTTATACCACCTTTTGTGCCTGTGAAAATCATGGTACAGGATGAGAACCAGGTTATCATGCACTGACTCAGAAATTCTCCCTTGATTGCACAAAAGATGGGAAGCTGCTCACAAACATTGCACTAATCAACAACCATCAGATTTATTAGTGTCTCTGAAGGGTCTCTAATTTTGTCTCACCGTGCATTTCACATTTCCCTTTTTTTCTGGAATCCTAAAGCCTCCAAGAATATTACCTGTCATTCACCTCACATGTATTTCCCCATAATTCATGGCTTGTTCTGTGCTTTCCTGTAACCCCAGGCAGTTCAAGGTTGAATTCTATAATAACTCTTCTCTAGTTTAAACACGTCTGACACCTTAGTGTTAGTCCCAGGTTGGTTATGTCTAAATAAAAATGTGTTCAGGCACGTTACAAAAAGGGAGGGTTTGTGAAAAATACATGAAGTCTAGAACAATGACTTTTGGGGGTATGTTAATGAACTGATCTGAGAGCAGGAGACCCCTCTGAATTCTTGTGAAATCCATGAAAATAATAGTGTTATTGCAGAAATATCTTCTCAGCAAGCACCTCTCTATTGTAAATAACAAAATACGACACTTTACATATTCCCAGAAGTTTGAGGCCCACCAATATCCCGTAGTTCTACCCGTTACCCAGACATCTGACTCTCTTGGGGTTTTAGGAGATTTTCAGTATTTCTTTTTTCATGTGAAAAACATTACATATCATAAACAAAAACATGTGTTTCACAGAACAACCCAAATTCTCCTGTCCAAAAAGCACAGACAAACCCAAGGCAACAGATGACAGCCTGGATAAATTCTTCCTTCCATGGAAACACTTTTTGACATATTCTTAAAGATACTGTGGGGTCTCTGAGGCTCAGGACTAAATCTGTCTATCTCCAGAGGATCCTACAGTGGACTCCTGGCTGCTGAGGATTCTTTGTCAAACCTACCAACAGAAACACAGGGCTGAAGACATTTTTTAAAAGTCATTTTAAGAGGTGTTTACTGAGCAGAAATCCAGGGGAATTGACTCCAAGCAACTGGCACAAGATTTGTGCCTTAGGATGTCCAAGTGTAATCCTTACAGAGATGTACTAACCAAGTACCTTTGGCAGTAAGGTGGCTGAAAAAATGACCTGAGACTCATAACGTGCTGGAACTTGACTCTTTATCCAAGAGTAAAATCCAGGAGTTAAAAAGGTAGGGTCCTACTACAGACCTCCAAAGTCTGCTCCAAAATTAATACATGTGTCATATTTACATTACTAAGGAAAACAGATAAACTATTCTCTCCTGGTCTATCTCTCCCACATATGCTATTTCTTCTTACATGATTACAAGGAATAATCTTATTATGACACTTTGACCGAGATCCTGCAAATCTCAAAATCTCTAGTTACAGAGTGTCAGCAATTAAAAAATGGCATTCAGTTGCTCTGAATATCTTTTACACATGCTGAACAGACAATGAAATAATTTATTTGGTTGTAGGAAGTAACTCCATGAGGGTAAACAGCCCCTTTCTCAGCACAAACTCTGCTCTGGACTGTGTCAGAGCCGGTCCTGGGTCAGTATGGCAGCACTCAGGGAAGACAAGGATCAGAAGAATTTCTTTATGGCAGACCTGGGTCTCCGTCAGCAAAAGATTTAATTCAGCTTCAAGCCTTCCCTTGGAGCTCAATTAAATCTTCGCAGCCTGAAGCAGATGAGCTGCTCCATTTGCCCGCGAGTGTAGCTGTGACAACATCCTTAAAATCTTTACAGCAACTGTTCTTGAAAGAACAGACCATGTTCCTCAGATTACCAGGGGGGATCAGCTGTGGGCCTAATCCCTCTTTTGTACCAGCAGCCAGAGGGCTGAGACTGCAGAAGCCCCATCACAGGGGTCACCTCACAGTGGCTTGAAAAGGCTGGTACAGAGAAACCCGACTGTGCAGGTTCCTCTGGCCAGGAGCCAAGCTGGACCTCTTCCAGAGAGCACTGTGCAGAAAGCTGGGGCACCATGGGAGTAAGGAGGAAAATTCTGGGGGAAAGGACGACAGACCAGCCTTGCTACACTTACCCCAGGCAAATGACAGAGGTAGTTGTTGCCAAACCCCTGAATACAGTCAAAACCCCAAATCCCAAACCCCTGCTCTTTCTTCAAAGGACAATTAATCCCACCTTCAAGCTGGAACAACCTCTGCCCATGCCTGACACTGCTCACAGCCATGCAGCCAGAGGAATGGGAGCCAGAGACATGATGGCAAAGCCACTTAAATAGAATAAATATCGTTAATATGCAAAGGAAATGGTTGGCAGGCTCCGAACAGGAGAGGCGTTCTCGTGTGGTAATTGGGCTTGGCTGCAACTCACAGCATCACACCCAGCCTGCCTTGCTAACAGAGGCTTTGCTGGTGCAGATATAATGCCATCACTGTGCAATACATAAAAATACCCCGGGCTCATAACTCAGTGGCTGATAAACCCAGCTAAGCAGGGCCTTGGAGTGAATTGTTCTGAACATCAGCTGATTTTGCCACCGGCCAATTCATCCAAATGCAAAATTATTGAGTACAATTTTTGTACACACAACAGCATTTCATTACTTGAGTTAACAATTAGCACTTTTGGAGGTATTTCTTCACTACCACCACTAACAATCCTCAGGAAGGCAGGCACTGGGTACTGTCACAGTTAGAGAAGGAAACAGGGAGCAGTTTTAGGCCAGTTGTCTGGAATGACCCAACAAAACAAAGGAAACAAGGAGCTAAATTAAAGGATTTCCATCCCAAATCTACCCATTGAACCAGACTATCAGGTCAGAGTCTGACCTTTCAGCGAGGTTTGCCTGTTCCTCTAAATGCTTATAGAAAGAAAGTTAAAGGCAGAACAACACCAGTGTGGCTACTCTGACAGTTCTGACTTCTCATTTGGCCTCCAGGAGAAACCTCCTCCTTTCAGCTTTTGAGAACAAGGTTTCATTTTGCTGCAGGTGGAGGAGGCTCTTTTTATAGGGACGGATAGATTTACTGGGGCACAGAGCAGCTCTGGCTGTCCCCAGACTCCTTTCCTGTCCTGCAGCCCTGAAAGAAGACTCCTTATAGGCCTTAAAGGCTTCCTGAGCTTGGCAGGTAATGCCAAAAATGAAGATGAAAAGGTAACAATGCATTAGTCACCCATTCGTGTAAGAAGTCATTATTATTGTAAATGTAAATTGGGGGATGAGTGGCTGGGGAGCAGTTCTGCAGAAAGAGATTTGGGCTGGTGGCAAATTGAATGTGAGTCAGCTGTGAGTCCTGGAAGCCAAAAGGTTTTTCATGGACAGGGTGGTAAGTCATGGAACAGGTTTCCCAGGGAAGTGGTCATGGCACCAACCTGTCAGAGTTGAAGGAGTGTCTGAACAATGTTCTTTCTCATGTGGTTCAGTTTTTGATAGTCCTGAGAGGAGCAAGGAGTTGAAGTCAGTGGCTTTTATGAGTCCTTTCATAACTGAGATATTCTTGAGTTTATTCTAAGATTCTGTGTCAGTGCAAGTACTTCTAGGACTACTGATCCCATGTGTGGGACCGGATGCTACTGAGAATTTCGGGTGGAAGTTTGGAACATGACACACTGATGCTCCTAATTGAAAGAGCAAACTGCAAGATTGGTTTCAATTTCAGACATATCATAATTTTCACCTAACATTGTAGTAGCACCCTTACTAGAAGGAAAAAAAAAAAGAAAAATATCAAACCTCTTTGTTTGTCTTTGCTAGGATTCACTATTTAATTTCCTCTTCCCACCAAACATCATTTTGCTGAAGATACTAAAAATGGTCTCTTATGATTATGATAAAGTAGTGGCACTTCTGAATAGTCAAATCAAAAGAGAAAAAGAAGAGAAATGAATCTTTTTATGAAAAATGGAATGATTCAGACAAGGGAATTGATTATTTAAGTCAATTCCATCAGAATGTGAATGCCACTGTTGTTCTTCAATTTTGCTTTCTTTTATTGAAACCTTATTGTCTGTAAAGTAAAAAAAAATCATTATCTTAGCAAAATATTAATAGAGACTTAATTCTGCATCATTCCTGTGGAATTCCTTGGTCATTTTGAACACGTTTTTTTACCACATACTTAAAAGAAGCATTTCAACATATATTTTCTCATGATTCTTGTCCTAAAACCTCCTTGAGTTAGAAGCAGTGTATCCATCTAAAACATGTATTTTTCACAGTGTTTTATGCTTTTTACGGTCTTCGAGATGAAAAGTATTAAAGCATCATTTTCTTATCCTGTTTTAGTAAACAGTTTTTAACTGGAATAAAATATGATTTGTACCTACACATTCAGTGAAGTACAGGAGTTGGGGTTTTTTTTCATAGCTGTTACACAAGCCAAGTTTAACTAGATACTGGCTAACAAACAGCACTTTTTGAAAGTAAAATATTATCATGAATGAGATCCATGCATACTGAAAAGGTTTTATTTGGTATCACTGTCCTTTTAATCTAACACAGCATAGCTAATTATGATATTTGGATGTCTTCACTGCAACCTATTTATTTCTATTTTACACATCACTGCCTGAAAATCTGTTAATTTTTTTATAATTTACAAAAAATTTAGAAAGTAAACTTTAAAGAAGAAAAGGCAAGGCACTCCAACTCCATCCCCACTGAGCTCCATGGTTACAGAGAAGGAGGTGGGTAAGAAATGCCAGTCCAGCCAATTTCAAATCAGTTCTGCTCCAGTAGATATTTTCCTGCAACAGATGTCAAAGCCTCTCTGATGTCCACCAGTATTATTCTGCTGTCCAGTAGCTGCAGTGACCCCAGGGCACAGCCTTCAGGGGGCTGAACTGACATCAAAGGTAGTGGCTGAAGAACATGCTCCAGCACTCAGAATTCCTACATAACTCCCACTGTTTAGAAAAACATAATGTGCCTACTCTTTCCTCTCATGCTGATAGAGAACCTCCTGAAAGCATCTTGGAGATTTGCCTTGGGTGGCACGCACAGCATGGAGCTCCACCAGAAATTATCTGCTTGCCACATGGAACATGCAAGTGTCCTGAGAACATTTTCACTGACGGGGTTACTCATCACAGCTTGAGCTCAGACTCCCCAGATGGTCTCACACTGGCTCCCACTCTGCCTCAAATTTAAATTAAATAAATTTACTATCAAGTGAAGAAACTCCTCACTGGACAAGAAGACACCACCCCAAATGTGACTCCCTGCCCATTAAAAGCATTTAAGTGACTTAAATTACATTGGGTGAGAGATTTCAAGCCTGTGCTCAAGCAGGACAGGTACAGTCAGACTGCTTAAAATGGAGAGGGAAATACCAGAAAATAAACTTTGGTAAGTACACAGTCCATTGTAAAAATCTAGCCTGGGTGCCAAAAGCAAATCCAATAGAGAATCCATCAGTCTATGCACGTCCCAGCTGAATGCATAACACATTAAAAGGAGGAAGGACTGTGTCTACGGCAAAGCAAACTGAAGCTGAGAAAGGAAAATGCCACCATTCTGAAATGGGAGCTCTTTACAAATAAATTGACACCCCCACAGCTCCCGAGCTGCACTTTGCTTTCTGTTCACTGATGTACCAGTACTTGGCCAAGGCCTTGCTGACAACATAAAGATTTCTGTCTTCTTCATCTCAGCAAAGCCAATGACACCATCTAAATGTCACTCTGATGTTAACCACACACAGTAACACAGGCTTGGGAGATGAGTTCTGACAATGGATTAGCACCTCCTCCTATAATCCTTCACATGAAACCCATGTAATTTGAAGACCCCCTACAAAACACCAGTTTAGTGGCTGTATCATCCCTCTCCTCCACAGCACCCGCTGGATTGACCAAAAAAATCCCTCAAGGCTGACCCTACAGTCCCCACACTGCAGTTTAACTGATGTTGCTATTCTCTGCAGCTCGTTTTTCTTTATCAAAATAACTCACCCTTTTGGGGAAGAAGGGAAGAGGAGTGGGATGGTTGGAGGAATTGATCCAAAATTCCCCAGCAAAACCAGAAGAAAAACACAGGCTTAATCAATCACATCCCTCAAACCTGCAGAAATCCTAACAACCCAGCCAGAAATAAGCGTTACCTAGAAACATGAGAATGCACTCCAAAGAAGTGGGAGTTTGGTTTTGCCAGGAATCCAGAGTTAATAGGAACATCCAACAGGAGGATGCACAAAAGAACCAAGCACAGGTGTCCCTCCTGCCTTCTGTACCCTGCCTCTAGTGATGCCTTGTACTGAACCAGGCAGCTTAAATGACAAGTGTCTGTATACTCAGCCACTGGCAAATCTCTTTTAACCTGAAGCTTCTCCAACAAAAGCCGACACCAAAAATAAAACAGTAAAAAATTGTGTAAGATACAGTTTGAGGGGTTTTTTTTCCTTTCCTGTTTTATGTTTGGGTTTTTGTTTGATTGGGTTTTTTTCGCTGTTATCCCAGAGTCAACAACAGGTTTAACAACTGGTTGTCCAGAGAGTACCTGTGGCTGCAGGCTTTTTTGCATTGCAGGTGGTAATGGACACCTTATTCTGCAAAAAAAAAACAAACCAAAATAATCTGCAAAAAAAAAATTCTACAAAGCACCCATAGAGAGGGTAAATGGAGGAGGGGGCACATTTGTGCTGAAGATCAGAAAATCTTTACTTACCTATGGCTTTAGTGGGGATAGAAAGAGAAGGAAAAGAGGTGGAAAAAATAAGGACCGAGGCTCTGAGAGGCTGCGGGCGCGCGCAGGGAGCGGGATGCCGGCGTGCCTCTGGGGGGAGCTCGGGAACCGCGGTTCCCCCCCCACGGGGCCGTCTCCCCCTCGCCGTCTCTGCCGGGAAATTAGGAAAGGAGGGGAACGCAGCCTTCTGTCCCCTTTGTCTCTTGCTCGATAAAAAAAGCATTATCTTCCCCTGGAAACTCAGTTTGCAAATGCAGGTATCTGCTTGACAGCGTTTTGTCAGCTTGCTTGAAATAGAGAAAGGAGGCAAACCCCATTCAGCCCTTACAAGGTTGCTCTCAACAACAGGGTCTCTTTTGGGTCTTACCGGTTGTGCCTGTGATTGAGATCATGCACACGAGGACTAAGGCACCCCACGGCATCCCACTGCACTCCAAGGCATCCCAAGCACTGTCATGAGTACCAGCAGTCTCACTGAAGCTGATGGCACATTATCCACCAGCTCCTGTGTCATCTCTCAGAGTCTTAGGAATTTTGAACGGCTTCTGAATTAATCAGTCTCAAAATCTTCTTCCCTCATCACTCGGCACCCATCCCATTTAATTCCATCAGCATTGTCACTGAGGACTAGAGGAGTGTGTTCACTTGCCTCAGTGATACAAAGTTCCTTGGACACCTCCTGCTCAGAAAAGTCTACAGGATATATGCATTAAGCATGCCCTCACAGAAGGGGAGAGGCAAATCTGTGACTCTTGTACCCCCAAAGTCCTTACCAGTCTGTGGGATTTAACTCGGATGATCCCTGATGTTAGCTAAGCTGAGTTGGGGAAAAGCCATGCTTCCCAAAAGCAGAAGAAAACAGGAGCTAGTCAGCCAGTATGTTCCTCCTCCACTTCAGCCTTGGCCACAGACGTGGTTTTTGGTTCCAGAAGTCCCCCATTCATTGTGGCACTTTCTGATGTAATTGCACCACTCTTGCACTCACACTTTAATCAGGAAAGGCAAAATGAAAAACTTAAATCACTGATGAAATATAACCAGCATGAATGTCCTGGTGAAAAAATGAGAGGCAAAATACTCACTTGTAATTGTTTTTCCAGAGTACTCCCTGGCCCAGAAAGGGAGGATAACAAATTGAATGAGATAAGGAACTCCAAAGAAAGGCACGAGAAATTATTTCAGTGTTGGAAAGAACTGGCTAACGGGGAGATTAAATCAGCCAATTACACATATTCTTGGACTAAATATAACCTATGCTAAGGACTTTATAGCAGCCTCTAAATATTGGAAATATGCAAACACTTTACTAGAGACAGTAAAAGCACCAAGAACTGATGGAATTTATGAAATACAAAAGGCCAGCTAAAAATTAGGAGCTGTCTCCCAACTCTGGGTTTATGCATCAGTGGAACAGTCTGTCGAGGAAAGCGATCTTTCCCAGAAAAAGCAAAGATTTAATTTAATGAAAACGTAGTCTCTAAGAACAGTCTGACATCTGTGAAGATTCAGCCGGAATCAGCGGAGGAACCTTCAGACTCTGGCGTGCAGCTTCACACTAACTGCTTAACATAGCATGTTTGCAAATTGTAATGCTGCTGTTACAACTGATACTGTGCAATTTTTCAGCAGCTCTACACTTAGGGAGGAAAAAAACATCGCTCCAGCTACAAAAGGAAGCATCAGTGACAGATTCCTCGCTGAAGACTTAATTCCTTTTTTCTAATATTCATCCAGATGGATTCATAGTCCCTTTCTCTCACCCCCATGATCCTCTGGAAGGGAAAGGGCTGGAAATAGGGGTTTGAAAACTACCATGGCTGGTTAGAAGACAGCTTTGCAGAAAAGGATCTGCGGTCCTGGGGGACAGCAAGTTGAAGAGGAGCCATGAGTGTGCTCTTGCTGCAGCTAAGGTTGACCACACCAGCTGCAACAGAGAGAGGATAAGGGGCAGGCCAAGAGAAGAGAGCAATGTGTACCTAGATGTGCACTGCAAAACGAGAGGCAATGGCGACAAATTGCAGAGAGAAAAACTCAAGTTTAAGCATCAATATCTTTACAACAAACACCTGACAGGGACAGAGAATGTGCCATCTCAGCTGGGTAAAAATTTGCCTTGGAGATGATCAAAACACAACTGGATAAGGCTCCAACCTAACTCAGAACATGGGCTAGAGTGGAGGAGAGGCTTGGACTGATGCCCAACAGAGGGACCTTCTTAAGCCATTCCGTGGTTTTACATAAGGAGCTTACTCAAACCAAAACAGAGCAAAATCAGGAACAAGTGGACTCAGATGCACTAAATGTATTTAGACCTCAATCAGAAACAACCCTAAGAAATGCTTCTCCTTCCCCCCCATGAGACTGTTAAAGACCCCAATATCTACTCAAAATCTCAGAGGCACAAATGGAAATCTAATGCCACCTTTGCATGGTCACCTTTGAGAATTACTCTCTGAGCTGCTGCCTTCAGGACACAGCACTTGCCAGCCTAAAGATTCTGTACTGTACAAGTGGGAATTCCATACACCCCTTCAAAAAGAGGAATAATACCTACAGACATACATACAGGAGCCTTCCTTCTCCTTCACCACAAAATAGGCACAGCTTCCTACCACAGTGATCTTTAAATGTGAGTGCAGGGACCAGGAAAAAGCAGGAGAGTCTACAGTTACCACTGTGTCAAAGGTTAAATTGTTAAAAACAATCCCTTCATCAAGTTAGCATGTGCCCAGATTCATTCTTCTGATTTTGTTCAGAGGGACAGGTTTTTACTATCCTCAGCAGAGTAAGGTCACTGTTGGGGGGGAATGAACCAGGATCCAAGCTGGCTCACATATCACCAATAAAGATGCTTTCCGTGTGCTGATTGCAGGATATTACTCGAGGCAACAGTTGCGAGGGAGAAAGCACTGCTTTATTTCCAGAATCCAGCTAAGTTTATGTGGTTGGCAGTAGGGAAAAATAGTATCACCACTGTTGACTTGAAAATCATGCAAGCTCAGCCTAGAAGTCATTGAGGGGGAATAAACTTACAGTCCCAAGATGCGTTTTATAAAAGCACTTTATCATGGATAAACAAACTTTGGAATGAGGCACTTTCCCCATTCCACCTTCTTTGTGTTGATGTTATGTTTTCAACAGGAATAAGGAGCTTCTTACAGCTTTTTTTTTTTTTTTGGTTAGTTAGAGAAGAACAAGCTTTTGCTGAGTGCCCTCATTCCTACCTCACCAGAGACATTTCTGGAGTCCTTACAGCTTGAAAGCCAGCTAAGAGTAAATGACTCCATATCATAACCTGGTCCAACCCATCAGAGAGATGAACTGTCAAGCTCGTTCAAGTTGGCTGAGTCACAACATCATTGCTTTCATCTTCATGATGAATATCAGGGATAAAAGAAAAAACACTACAGTTACATTATTCCTGCTCACAGAATATTGGAAAATGTATTAAATTACTTCGCACTGGCTGAATCAGAGTACTTGGCTCCCTGAAGTTTTTTGTAATGAAGTTCTTACTCCAATAGTCATGGGTATGTTCTGAGGGAGTCCTCATCTGCTCATCAGGTCCCACCTGCCAGCTGCCTCCCCCTATGACCAGGATTCCAGCCACTGGATCCACAGCTTTTGAAACAATTTCTCAGGCTCCTTTCAGAGTTGCCCTGGCTTACAAGTGGCCATAAAAGGTAACTTCCTTTAAAATATGTAATAATGAGAAAGATATTCAGATTACCTTCTGGGGCTGCCCAGCAGTAACAACTCTTCCAGGAACAGTCATTGTCCTGCCTACACACATCTAAAGCAAATTTTTCCATCACTTGAGCTGTACAAGGCATTCACTCTTTTCTCTCTCTCTGCCTCCTTAGATTTTACCAAAGAATGCAGAACTCAGGGTGCATTTCTGAATTCTATTGCATTTTCAGCCACATATTAAGGAGCCTTCACTCATTTTAGGAACAAAATTAACTGCATTGGAATTGTACTTAACTTTAGCTCTAGAAAGAGTTGCTGCTTCTGCAGAGAGACACACAGGACACACAGCTGGATTCCCTTGCAACAACAAGGACAGATATTGAATATGCAGCCATTTCATAGTATTTTTTAGTTAAACTCTCAGTTCAGTCCATAGCCCCCCACCCCTTTCTTAGGAACACATCACTTTTGTCATAGAGCTTTCCTTCAGAACAGAATGAAATGTCAGGCTGAAAAGCACCATCATTAGATTGAATTCCATCTACAAAGGACTTGATCCCACCATCAAGCTTCCAAAAATACTATTTCCTTCTCTATCCCTTGAACTTGTTCCTCACTTTGCATCTTACTGAGCCATTAGCAGAATGGTAACATGAATCTCAGGCAAGTCTATCTTTACTACCAGACTAGTCCATCCACTCCTGCTCTCTTTGGAGCAATGACAGGTACAAAGAAGGACCATGCCAGAAAGAGAGACGGATATGAAAACCAAGAGAAACTCATGCAAACACCATCACAACTGTGCTGTTAAACCCAAGCAGCCACATTCTGCCACAGCCCTATTAAAGCACTGCCATTGGTCTTCATTACTCAGGAATAAAAAGTCACAGGGCAGGAAAAGCATTCTCTTAGGCTAGGATTAAATATTCTCACTTGTCTGTGAAACCTGAAGCCCAAGTTTTTCTGGGAATATTATGAATGTCTCAGGCTAGTGGCCAATTTTAGAGGCTATTGAGTAGTTCAAGCAAGCATTAAATGGTACTTATTTATAGCCACCACTGTTCACCTACTTTGTGCTGTATTAACCCTTCAGCATCAGAGCCCAGGTAGAAATTCTATGAAATTCATGCAACATAGGCAAAGGATCAAAAAGGCACATTGGGATGGTGGAGGGTTTGGAGGGTTAGAAGGGAAGCAGTTAGCTTGAGATATAGTTTAAAAGAATCTGTAGTTTGTAGAGTAGGAAATAGAGTGGTCTGAGCCAGTCTTGGAATAAAAGCAGCCTTGTGGTCTGCAGGCTGTTTTTTCTTGCTGTAGCAGTCACTAATAGACTCATTCCCCATGCATAACTCATATTTTATCTCTTTTTTTTAAACTATATCTCAAGCTAACCGCTCCCCTTCTAACCCTCCAACCCTTTGTGCTTTGTTAAGTAGGATGATTTTTATGCTGTTTTATTCCTGACCCACAAGGCAGCATAAAGAATAACTGATAATAAGCTATCTTTTTGATTATTCTGTTGTATGAGCTGGAGATACTATTAAATAAATGTCATTTATAGCCTATTTGTGGCCATGTGAGACACCAGGCATTTCTCTGATGCAAAAGAGCTTCCACCATGCTGCCATGCAGAAGACCAGCATTACTGCCTAGCACATAATGGGGCATTTCTGGTTCTACCTGATACCAATCAGCTGCACTATTCCAGGCCAGCTGCTTCCTCACAGCTCAAAGCACTTTGTAGTGTAAGCACTAACACAGCAGAGCAATAACTTGAGATGATAATTTAGGTTGCTGCTCTTTCTTAAGTGTCTGGATTTTTACAGGCTGTCTACCTTAATTCTCTCTTTCCCATTAAAACATCTTTGGGGAGAATGAGTATGAATTTGTAAAACAAAAAAAAAATCCAGGAATTTGGAGAACAATAACAGGTGCATACAGAAATTGAAATAGCACATTAGTTCACTGGATTTGAGTTGGGCTTTTAAATCCCCAGCCAAGCATCTAAATACTATGTGCTCCAGAAATGCAGCAAAAGACAAGGAAAGGATTCATTCTGAGGGCAGACTGCATATGCAGGGGAAGAAGGAGGCACTAAGAACTCGATCACTAGTAGGAAACTGAGACGTGGTCAAATTAAGGATAGAAATAGAATGGTCCTGGGGCACCAGATATAGCAATGTACATAGATTTTGTCAAGTTTACAGAGTAAAACTCAAAACCTTTTCTCAGGGGCTTTGAGGATGTGGTTGCCATGATTATCACAGTATTTTATTCAAATTTAAAAGCTGAGAATCAGTCAGGGAACAAAAAACATCAAAGGCTTCCTCCTCATCTGATCACCATTCTACAGCATCTCTGCTCCCTCCGTTCTCTCTCTTGCTGGATCCTTGCTGATAGAATGGTTCATTTTTAACAGCAAACAGAGAACGTGCTCTTTCCCCACCTTCTCCTCCTCCAAGTAACCTCTATTTATGATCCTGGGGATGCCTAATGTGTGTTAGGTGTTGAGTTGATAAAAGAGCATTGGCTTGGCTCTGCACACATGCCAAACTGCAGCTGTTGTGACTGGAAGAGCTCAAAAATTCATGAAAACGCAAGGGAAAATAAATGAAACAGCAGAGGCACCAGAAGAGTGTAGTAAGCTTACTTGAGCACCAAAGAGAGCCAGCCCTGAACATGGAGACACATCACCTACAACTCAAACCAGCAACTGCAAGGACACGTTGATTTGTCTTTATGGCAGATGGGAGCTGGAAAAGGGAACCTGTTGGGACACCCTCAATTTCCTGGGGTATTATGCCCCAGTTCTGGACCCAGGCTCCCAGAGAGTTGTGCCACCTGTTCCAGACCTATTCAACCCCCAGGGCTGAACGAATATTGAATTTGATTGTGCTGTTCCACACACAGCATCTCCAAGTCTAGGAGAAGAGCAAGCACACACCTTGCCCATATCCTTGATGAATCTTGTAAGTAATGTGCTTCCCTAAAGGGCCTCTTTTTCCTTTTTCTCTTCACATTTGGATTGCAGCTGGCCATGTGCTACTACAGGGAAAAGCAGCACAGGCAGCAGCACACCAAGGCAGCCCAGAGCCTGTGACAAATCACTGCAGAAGCAACGCAGCCCTGAGATGCCAGTCAGCTCTGCCATCTCCAGACAAAAGCAACAAGGACGACAAGAATCAGGATATTTCCATTCCACTTTTGAGTTTGCCCTGAGCACTGCAGACTTTTCATGGACTCACAGAGATTGTTTTCTCCTTTGTAAGCAACAGGACCCATCTCTCCAAGCTAGTCAGTCTGGTGTGCCTTTTTCAACAATAACACCCCTAAAGGAATTAACATTTCCTCTTTAAGTTTTTGAGTCAAGGTAAAAGCACTCAGCCTGAAGAGTGTGGCTGTCACCAGAAAGGGCTGTTGTGCTTTTCAAGGGACAAAGAGGATCCTTAAAGTAGCTGAATATATGCAGGCATAGCAAAAGCTTTGTAAATAGCTCACACTGTGAGGTTTGGAAGGCAGCACATAAACAGGACCAGATTGAGGATCCTGGCAATGGACATCGTAAAAACAGGTGAAGGGGGCCAGCAACAAGCCATGGATTTTCCACCCAGGAGCTGAAAAGGAAATTTTAAAGTCCAGGCAGCACAAATTAACCGTCCATTTTTGAGCTGCTACATTTGTTGCAAGCCCTGAAGATTTTTGCCAGGTATAGAAAAGGTGAAGAAGCACTGTGCTACAACACCCCAGATGGATTCCAGGGTCCTGATACAATGGGCAGAGCAGCCCTGGGAGGGGTGTGTGTCAGCCCATCCAAGACAGCAGCCACGCCATGGTCCTGTCAGGAGACACTGCTGTGCCTTCTAGCTGGCCTCTTTTCAGCACGATGAAAAGATGATGCCACATGCCAAGCAAAACCAGTCATGTGGATGGCTAAAAGTGTCTAACACATGGGGATCATGTGGAGTGAGATGCAAAGGAGCAGCTACGCCAGAGAGAATCAAGAACACAGCCAACCCTCCCCTCCCTGTGCAGGGCTGAGAGTGCCCCAGCCCAGAAGGTACCCAATGGAACATGAGGAGCTCTCCATCTCTGCAGAAGATGCTAAGGCAGGTGGAATCATATGAGGAATAGATAAAGAGCCCTTGGAATGAGCCCTGGAAGGGGGCTGGGAGAGAGGGTGACTTTGAGCAATGTGAAAACCTGTCTGCCAGAAGTTGGACTGAGATCCACCAACTCATTCCACACAGCTCCCCAAACAGGCACACTTCCTTTTCTTAGAAGCACAGATGCCTATATATATTTAAATCACTGCTCTAGTCAGGGGTTCTACAAGCTGTAAATTTTGAAACTGGGGGGAGGGGAAAGGCACTGAAGATTCCAGTATGTAATTTTCTTTTTTTTTCTTTTATTAGATTATACCCTTGTTTAAGAACTAACTGTTCTTTTACTTGGTGTCCTTTTGGCAACCATCTCTACCTAGCAAGACGTGGGTGTGTGCACTCCCCCAAGTTCGCCCGTACTTGCATAGCAAGTTCAGATGAAATACAGCGCAGAAATTGTACTCCTGCAGTCCAGGAGCAGGAGTATTTAGAGCAATTAATCACTAAAATGAAGAAAAGGCAATGACTGGCACTGTAGAGGAAGAGAAAAAAAATGTTAACTCAGAGCACTACTGAAACGTGCTCAAAATACACAATCCGGGGAGGAAGCGGCACGTCTGCCTCAGCCCTGCACTGATGGCAGCTGAACATCACAGGCACGTCGGAGTTGTGCTGCTCACCATCAAAATTCTTCCCCGGGGCGGTGCGGCCGCAAGAGTGGATTTGGCCGGTTCCTTCTTTCCCAAGGTAATTCAGCTCTCTCCAGTCACACAAGAAATAGTGACAATATTTAGTGCTCCCCGAGCATGGTTTAACCTAGAGAACAGCACGGAAAGATTTGCGTGGCCCTGCCCCAGGCTGAAGACAGAAGCATCAGCATGTCTGCATCATATTGCAGCAGCAGCTTCCCTCCTTAGAGGTCTGTTTCGAAACACCCAGAGCTGGAAAGTGTCCACAAATTCAACCAAAGTCATTAAGAAACCTCTGAGGTTGGAAAATTAGGATTGCAGATTATTGATCGATGGCTTTAATGACATAGGTCTAGCATTCCTACATTATCTAATCCTGCTGAGGTATAACTGTTCCCACAGCCAAATACCTCTACAGGTCAGAACAGCACAAAGAGTTTTATGACTCTCATCAGAGTTTTAACCCCAAAGTTTGCTAAAGTGTTGGTAATCATTAAAAAGAGCTGTGCTACTAATGAACCTGGTGCTAAAACCAGCGCAGAGAGCACACAAAACCAGTAGGTTCAGGCAAAACAGTGCTGAGATGCTCCAATCCTGCCTGTATCAGAACTTTGTGAGCTGTGTGAACCTCTTATGTTGTATGAGACCATAGTACAGACAGCGGTGCAGTGCAAATAGCCTGGGGACTTATGGTAGTGCTTATCTCTGGAGGCTTAAAAAATAGAATACATAGCTTCAGACTCTTTCAGAAAGGATAGTGCATCTTTCTTCCAGATCTCTACAATCACGTAAGACATAAAGAATACCCTCAGCCAAGTCCATTTACCACCAGCATCCCAGGAAAGGTCAATCAAGTTGTGGCTGTTCTAAACTGCACTTGTATAAGCTGGGTTGTTCTACACCTGCAGGCTACTCCGTTCAGGGAGGATATCTTGGAAAAAACTTTAAGGCAAACCAAGGCCAAGACTTCTATTCTGAGCAGCACAAAACCTCAAGAACTTTGCCCTTTCCTCTCTACTAATTTCTCCGTTTCCTACATCTTCAAGCTTTTCAAGACCACACAACCCTGTCCCATCATTCCCAGTTCTCTTTTCTCATCACCCACTTCTCCATCTGCAATTCCATTTGTGCCAGCTGCGACTACAATTTTTTGGCTTCTTGAAAACACATATCAAATGTGAGGCATTTTTCCTCACAGCATCTTGGATGCAAAACATGTCCCTGAACTAACCCACAAGCCTAGTATCTTTCTTGGGATAAATTCTTCATCTGATCAGTGATGGTGGCAACAAAGAGCAATTAGAAGAATATAACTGTTATTATTTTCCTCTCCCTTCATCCTACTACTTGTTACACTCATTTGTGACCTGTCTCAAAGCAAGAGAAATTTCTCGAAAACATAGACTTACTCCTGTGTTTTACTGGTATTCATCAAGTGAAAATCAACTTGAGTCTGTACCTCATGAGTCAGCAGGCAGAAAAAGCAGCTTTACTGTCTATGTACAAGAGATGGTAGCTTTCATTAATACTCCACATGGTGACTTACTTCCTCAGGTGTAATAGGAGAGAAAAATCTTCCAAGGGATGTTTGTGTGACAGATAGCTGAAGAAGTGGATTACCAAAGGACCTGGAGTTACCAGGCACCTCTACTCCTTTTTTTATAAACTGTCCTGAAAGGCATATTTTTCTCATGTTCTTCAATGATTTCACACTCCAACCAACCTGTTTTCTAAACCCATATTTGGCAGGTATGAGGTTCCTTGGCTTGGAAAACAGCCTCATAAGTGCAAAAGCTACTTTTGAAAATGGAGCTTTAGCTCTGTGGTCTTCTAGACACTTTTTTGAAATTACTCTGAATTTCATGCTGGTACAGAGCCCAGTGCAGCAGGGCTTGAATCCAAGGACAGGACCAATCATCATGACTGGCTCTCAGTTTCAATGAGTGGCAAATCAGAAGAAAACTGACATCAAATCCAATTGCACATATAGCTGTGCTATTGTCACTGCCAAGTGGTGAGGCACATGATTCAGGACATAGAAGTTCACCTTCTTCCCAGGTGGGTCTTACAGTCTGTGCTGAATGTGAACCACACCAGCAGCAATCCACTTCAGAGGGTTAAATCTAGCAGAGGAATGGCTGCTGTAGGTTGTGACTTTGGAGTGCAGCTGCACTCTGGCACCTGGAAGGCTTCAGAAGAGAGCACACAGGCACAAAGGACAAGGCTGCATGTAAGGTGGGCACCTCCACTGAGTTCTCCAAGCCAGTGGCCCCCAGTCTTTTTGAAGGAACCATCAGTGATGCCAGATTTGGTGTCACTGTCTCACCTCTCCCATCCCATGCTAAACTCCAGTCCATTGCATCACTGCTTCCCTACCCTTTCCTGAAACACAGTGTTGAAGGGGTCTCACAGCTCGAGCTCAGCTGAAATGAGCAGTTGGTGATAAAGGGGTGGCACTGAACACACAGCACAGTGACAGCTTCTGCCCTGAAACACCCTGCCATTATTGTTGTCCCGGTCATGGCCACCAGCCAAACCGCAACAGCTGGCCCCTGACTCCAATTCCCATTGCACTGGGATCAAAGAACCAGCAGCCAAAACTGCACCATATCCTAAGTGCTGTCAGCTCTCTGCCAGGCCCTTGTGCCCAACATAGCCCCCAGACACCTGGAGGCCTGAGCCTTGTGACTGCTCAGCTCCAGTCTTCCCAAATACAATCCAAGTCCCTCATACACTAGCCGTGACTACCTCCTCATCCCCAAACTTAGGAATCATTCTCAACAAATTTTCCCAAATTAATGCCTTGCAGTAAGTGGTGTCTTCTAACAAAAATACTTCATCCCCGGACCTCCAGCTGCTGTGAAAAGCAACTTTACTGATTTCAAAATGCATGTACTGTTGTCCAGCTACATATATAGAGCAGGTTGATCTTGGCACATGATTTTGCCCCTGCTTTGTTTTTTTTAGTTATTTTAATCCTCTGCTTCAGTATAACAAAGGAAGAGAGTGGAAATTTTCAACTACCTCATTGTCTGGTCCTGGGCTTGAAGTCATCACAGTGACACGAAGATCGGAGGATGCTTTGCTGCTGAACAGAGATCTCTGTTCAAGCAAAGGTTGGTCCTTCATTAGATCAGCCCACGGGTGAAATGAAAGTGTGGTGACATTAGTGAACACCCTACTAGAAGCAAAGAAAAGACTGCAGACCCACAGATGAGTCACTAAATCTGTTCCAGTGCTCTAATTACATTGCTCATCCAAGAAAAGCCTCTTTTGGAGCCATTAGGTCAGAATCTGTTCTCCCCTAGCTGTAAATCCCTCATAACTCAGTGAAGTCAATCGATTTGTATTGGTGTAAGCAAAATCAAGCACCGTGCACTTGCAAAGCCTTTGATCTTTCTGTCTCTCTCTCTGAACACAAACTCACAGAATACCATTAAAGAGACAAGAAGCCCAGGCCTCTGGGTCGCGTGCATGCTGCAGGCACTCTGAGCAGTGAGATCAACATCAAGCACAGCAGGGAGGTGGAATAGAAGGCAGAGGAGAGACAAGAACCTTCTATGTTCCCTTCAAGATGAAAGGCTGTGGACCTCCCAGAGGGCCTATAGACACTTGCTAAAGGGTTGGAGCACATCACATTAAAAGAAAATAAATTATCTATTCATCTGTTTATCAATCAATCTATATTTCAAGTAATAGTATCTTTCTAATGGAAAAGCAAATACAGGGAGGCACAGCTCCTGTGGCTCTCCAGCACACTCAGTGAACATGCACAGCTTTGCTGACACATGGTCCAGAAGACCAAAGACCACCAAAACCAAACATTACTCTTTCAGGAAATCACCTGAATGTAGGATTCCAAGCAATGGTCCATTTTGTCCTAATAGTTGTTTCCAGCTTCTTCCTCTTCTTCAAAGTCTCTACCAATGTCCTGTGCAGGAAATCTTGCCAGCCTCTCCTTGGCAAAGAGCTCTGCACTGTAAATGGAAGCAAAAGTCACCATCTAAAAGACACAGGATGTTCCCTCAATATTAAGTGTATTAGACAGGCAACCAAAGAATGACACTGGGTCACAGGAGCATTTCCTCCTGTTAAATCTCACACAATTTCTACTGAGATGTGCTCGTCTGATTAGGAAGAGCATCAGCCACCTGCTTAGTCTGCAGCCTCAACTCTTGCTTCCCGGATAAATAAGAGCACCAAGTTCTCAAGTGAACAGGAGAAGAGGGAATGCTTACAGCAGCCAAGAGCAGCTTGGCTTGAAGGAATTCAGTAGAGAAGCCCACAAGAATAGCTGGAATACTACTGATTGTGTTGGAAGACATGAAGAGTAAAGGAAGGCCAGGAGGCAAAGGCTGGAAAGAATTAGGATATTTCTCTCTCTCAGATTGCCTCCAAGCAGAAGAGCAGCTAAGGAAGACAAAGCTTTTAGAATGCAGAAAGCTGAAAGGCTGTCCCCTCCTCTTGGACATCCTGAACCTAACATTAGTTCTCATGAAGTTATTTCTTTAATTTAGTGAAGCTGACTCAAAAGAAAGGAGTTTTCAAGGAGTTTTTCTACTGATGTTGTTACATAAATATATATATTAGTTTTGTGTATATATTTACATTTCTTTGACTCAGTTAATGCTCTTTTGTGGGGTTCAAGGGGAAAATCTCTTCTGTTATTTACCGTAAATCTCTTCCAGGCCTTCTATCCCAGGTCTTGCATTCAATACACCATCTCCAAGTTCTGGAATTAGGTCCCCTGGGTTCTACATTTTCCCCAGCACTGAAATGTGCACAGTATGATGTAGACAAAGAGATATCTGTAATGGCTAATATGGAACTGTATTGATTTTGTTGGTTATATGATGTTTGTTTACTTTTTAAGCCCTATTTGAGAACATTTTCTATTCCTTTCGGGCTACTGACATATTTTCCATTTGCTAGAGGAGCTAATATCGATGCTACACCATGTGTGTGTAAATTTGTTGGGTGAGTAGGAGGAGATGCTTCCTTCAAAATACAGGCTCTCCAGACCACATTCTGCACACATTTATCTTAGTTTAAAGTCAACAAATATACCAAAACAACTAAGTTTGCAGGATTTACGGAGATAAACTGTGATCAGAATCTGTTCCAGTCTGTCAGGATCCACCATTTTTGTCTGTTGGGAAAGCCGTGGGTGTTGCCTCCCACTCGCTGTTGTTGGAAGGGGGTGGGAACACAATACCACATGGGAATAAAAAAAACAGCTTTACGGTGAACTGATATATGAACAGGAATTAACACGGTGGTGGGAAGGGGATGAATCAGCCAGTCCCAGGCAAGACAAAGAAATTTTTCAGACACTACCCTGGATCTCACCCACTCAGACACAGCATCTTTTCTTGGCCCCTGTGATACATCACTTCTTCCTCCTATAAAAATCTAGTATTGCAGGATGAAGAACACCTCTGAAAATGGCCCTGCTAGGAACAAATCAAAAATCCTGATGCTGCACCCAGCCAGTGATGCACAGTCAGTCCATGAGTGCCGAGTCAGCCCAAGGCATCCAGAATTGCTTCTGTGTAAATGATGTTCAGACCAACATGGACATCTAGAAAATATAGAACTCAGCAACAGTTTGGGCATCTGCAGTTCTAGAATTAGGGAAGCATTCATTTCAAGCTATGGAACATAGAAGAAATACATGATCATGATCTGTGAGGTTATTTCAACAGCAGGTATCTATGTCACTTTTATGGTAAAAGACCCACACTTGAAGGCCGTAGAAGGCAAAAGAGATTTTGAGATGCAAAAATGGAGGCTGTACAAAGGCTTAGAGGGATCTTCTGGGAAAAAAAAAAAAAAAGTGTATTTGGGCTTAAATCTGTGTGGTAAATTATCTGTTCTCCCCCTGGTGCAGGCAAGTAATGCCTCTCACTTTAATGGACAATTTTATGGCTGCTAATAACATTTGTAGCTTAGATAATGACAAGGATAATCAAATCTCATGCTTGAGGGCATAAACTGATTGCTGCAGGGGTTAGCAACAATAATCGCCATTGCCATATATTGCACAGGTGTATTATGGGATAGATTTCCTTCCTCCGAAGTAGAAAGGCATTGGTGTCTGCCAAGATAACAGATTGCGTGATTGTCTGTGCTATGGAAATTGCTGGTTTGTATGCATGGGATTTAGGGAAAGAGGAGGAACCTCTTTGTTTCAGCATTACAGAATATGCAACCCAAAATGCCAAGTGAGTAGGGGCTGCAAGATTAATATTGATGCCTGTCCTAGCAGAACAGCTCTCTTAAAGCCAAATTCAGCCTTAACCATCACAAAGGCCACTGTCCGACAGCAAATGTTGCTGTACAATCAGCACAACATTGATAAACATTCAATGAGTGCACAATCCCAGAACCTGAGGGTTGGGAAAAATCTCAGTAAACCATTTGAGCTGTTGCAGGATGCTCAGATACTCAGTCCATCACTTAGGGGTTACTCAGCAGGCAGCTCCTGTAGAGCAGCTCTCAGCCACTCATTCCTAGGAACACATGGCTGGAGAGACCTCAAAATGTAACTGAGCCCATTCAGAACCGAGGCAGGCTGAAGTATACCAAACCCATGTGGTCTGGACAATTGTTCAACCACTTCAGACAAATATCCCACTGCTGGCACACTGGAGGTTCCTTACAGATCACATTACAGCTGTTTTTAACAGCTGATGATCAACCTACATCTGGGTATGTATGCAGAAAAAACTCATCAATGTCCTCTTTACAACAACCTTTCTCATGTTTGAAGCTGTTATTATTCCCCTCTTTATGTATTTCATATAGGCTAAACAATCTCTGTCTACTTCCCACTAAATACAGGTTAATTTTTCTTTCACCATTTTGATTTTTCTCATCCTTCCTCAAAACACTGCCTAAAACTGCACTCAGTTTCCAGGATGAAGCCATACCACTTTATCAGCATGATGTTGTAGTACTTGCATCAAGTCAGTTTATATCATTTTTTTATGTGTGTCTTTGATATTTTCTTCTTCAGTGTAATTCTGTGCACTTGGTTTTATTGAATTTCATCATATTGATTCCAGACCATTTCACCAATCTAACAAAATCATTTTGTATTCTGCTCCTGCACTCGCAGTGCTAGCCACCCCTCACAATTAATGTATGTACTCTCTGTTCTACAAGACAAGCCATTAATGGGAAACTTAAATAGTACCAGCCACACAACAGACCCCTGTATGACTGCATATGTTATGTCCATCCAATCTGACAGAAAACCAGTGATAAATATTTTTGCAAATTTTTTATCCTATTGTGAAATTTTCTGGTGGCAGATTTAACAGCTCTGTGGATTTGTAATTTCTGCCCCATTTACACCTGCAGAGTATATGTGTTTTTCACACATGTGATAAGCCCAATCACTGTCCAACCTCTGGTCCACAGTGCGTGTCCATCCAGACTTTGCACCCACCTTGCAGTTCAACCCAGTCTAGGATTTTCTACTGCAATTAGGAGAAGTCAATGCTATTGTCATGCCACATATGTAATAAATGTCACAACCAACTCATTCCCCCTCCATCAGCTATCTGCTGGAATAAAAACAATCCGGAGAAGTCCAGTGTGAGTTACTCAAGAAAAATTTGGGGTTCTTCCAGCTTGTCCCCTGTTATGCCCTAGGTACTCTCACACTGATTACCAGCTTGGTCGAATATCTTTCTGAAGATCAAATTTAGGTTGACTGAGCATTAACTGCCCACGTTCTCTCCTGTCCCTTTTTTAAAGATAGACAGCATGTTTGTTTTTCCCTGCAAGAGCCGCTGGTAGGGCTGTTCAAACAGCAGCCATAAAAAGCTGGTGACACTGCTAACACCAAACAGTTGCTGCTTAGAGAAGAGGTTTGATTCTTATCCCGATATTCAGCTGGACACAGAATTGTAGGATGCACTGATAATCCCTCAGGGAAGTATAAACCTTCAGAAAAAAAAAAGGACAAGATAAACTTACATAGATCCCAAGCAAGATCCAAGGCAAACTTCAAACAGCCTGTGTGTGTAGGCAACCATTAAAAATGCAGGACAAGGAGGCCAGTCCATACCTTGCCGCAAGGCAGGACAGAATGCATGGGTCATTCCTGACAGATGCTTGTCCATCCTGTTCTGCAAGACCTAGCAAAGAAGAGCCCATGCCCTGCCCCGCCAACACATTTCTGTGTTTCACAAGTATCACTACGAGAAATAAAGGTCTTTTTTCTCTGTGGCTGCTCTAATGCTTCCTTGCTGTTGTTTTGCACTTCTCTTTATTCACTGTGCCATGCTCAAGGTCTTCAGGAATAGACCTGGAGTTTTGATCATTTGAAATTCTCCACAGGCTGCATTTCTTTTTAAAACCATGGAAATAGTTTTTAACTCCTCTTCACCCAACCTGCAGTCAGGTTCCATCTAGTTATCCAATCAGGACCACACATGCCCAAGAGCCAGCAACTTTCAACATGACAGCTATTGCTGGATACTCAGAGCCAAGTTTGCATCACGTGCCTCTTCCTCTTCAATTCCACCAGCCTTTACTGTGATCCATCTTGGGAAAAGAAAAACCTTCTGAACCTTTAGAAAGAAGTCTATGTTATACCAAAATGCCAGAAGCATACCTACATCATAAGGACACTGATTTCATACATCAGACAGTAATGAAGCAAATCTGAGACTTAATGAAAACTTGTCTCTGGTGCCAGTCCAGCAAGTCAAATGGGACCTGAATGCAACCCATACAGCATAAACTATCACAAGTACAGGAGTGGTACAAGGCCTTCTTAATGATGATATAAAAGGGGGTGGGTATCTGGGGAGAAAACAAAAATGAAGCCATTCTGAATCATACCTAGTGCTTTTCACTCATTAAAATAAAGCTCTTGGATGTGCAGTACATTCAGTAACTGACTTGTAGCACTGCTAATTTGCCTATGTTAACCTACATCTCTAGGTATCAGCTTATGCTCTTTCCTCTGACTGCCAGAGTGCACTCATTAAGGCAAACACATTGCCACTAAAGTACTAATTGTTTTGAAAAGTGCCCTTTAAATAACAGGCTTTTTACTACTAGGCAGGATGTGTTTTAAGAGCTTAAGCCTTTGTTGCCAAAAGACTGCATCATCATTTATTTGTTTGTCAGAGAAAAATACCAGAAATTGATGAAAAAGCTGATAGGGCATCAGCACAGACTGAGCAGCAGCCACCTCCTTCCTCTTCTTGGGATCTTCATTCCCATATGGAACAGCAAAAGAGGGGAAAAACTCCAAAGTAGAGAGTTTGGGATGATCACTGAATTCTCAATATACCAGTTGAAAGGTCAACTGAAGAGTTCAGGTCAAATCACTGGGATTTCCAGGTGCTTCCGATGGCATAGATCCAGTGTTGCTGTTTTAACTATCAGTTGCCTAGAACCAGCCCTATGTCATTTCTAACACACCTAAGTAATACTGAAAAAAAAATCAAACCAGAGAAAATAAGGAAAAATAAGAGAAAAGGAAAAGGGAAAAACCCAACACAAACAAAAAAAACCCAAAGATATATTTGGTGTCCAGAAGTAAACAAACAGGAACTTTTGTAGAGGACATGTTAAAGTGTGATGGTAGGTGGATAACTTTAAATGTTGGAAGAGATTTTACTTTCTAAATGTTTGTCTCCAGACTACTACATCCCAAAACACAGGGCTTTTTTTCCTCTTTGGCAGTCTGGGGCAATCCAGTTTTTTTGAAAGCCATATGTGATGATCCTGAATAATGCTGAAAGAGCACCCTTCTACAGTTTCTAGTTCTCAGCAGAAAATAAAATATGCTTAATTCGGTAAGAAACTCTTCTAAAATTCATTGTTTACTCTTGAAGCCCCAAAGGCAAGAAAAAAATGAGAGCAAGCATTGAGACTTCAAGATACCCCTGCAAGTATGAGGTGTTTTTCTGATGCAAGATTGTAACGGAGAGTTCAATCATCTATATTTCATGAACTGTTTTAAAATATTCTTGATGCAGCGTCTTACATGACACAGCTTGCACGCACAGCCTTATGGTCAGGGGTTCACATCCTTCCTGGTGCTGGACTTCATTTTATTGTAATACAATATTTTATATGTATCCAGAGCAAAGTTGAATTAAGCACCAAACTGCAGATTTTTAGAAATTATTACTGTTGCAAACACTGTTGGCACTGAGTGAAGTCAGCCTTGTTTCACTATAACTAGTCAATTAGTTCAAACTACTAACAACTGAGAGCAACTGTTCATTGGTTCAAGTAATGGAGATACATTCCTTTGAAACAGGAATACTTGACACCTTCTCCTACTGTGTCTGGTCCATATGGGTGTGAAATGCAACAGAGTGACAAATCAAAACTTGAGTGGTTTAGGTTTGTTATAACATTTAATTTCTGACACAGTTCTCATAGCCCGTGTTAATTTAAACATAGGAGGAGGACATCCTCTCAAGAGGACACATCAAAAGAAAAGAGGGTGGAAGAAATAAAATATTCTATCTTCACCCAAAACACCCCTGTAATGAGTTAATGGTAGCACACATCTGAAACTGCTGACATTTCCAATTGCCTTGGGAGTGGATCTCTTATTTTTATCTTTCCTTCAATATGTCAAGAATATCCCTAAATTTGGAGTCTGTGAGCATTTCCTTAGAGCTAATCTCCTGCACTACACAATTAGAGAGAGATGCAGCAGGTTTCATTCATCAATCTGTGCCCTCAAGCTCTCTGAAATTTTGCTGCCTGAGAAGGAAGGTCCTTTTCTCGGATGGGTAAGCAAGGAGGCAATCAGCTTCCCATCAGATACTTTTTAAGCCCACTACTTGCCTGCTTCTCTCAGAGGCTCTTTTTTTCCTTCTGGTGCAGGGAATTGAAAGGACAAAGCAGTCTGCTCCCTCCTAATCATCCTAATAAGTAACAAATACATGAGCCCTTAATAGAGAGATTCCTTTCACTGGCATGCCCTAATCACCTCCATAATGAAAGCAGCTGAAGAGGATATTGAAACCTTTAACCAACTGATAACTGCCTAAGCCTCTTGTGGCAATCGGCCAGGTATTATACAAAAAAAAGTCATTGAACTCCTTAAAAAGAAAATAAAAACTGCTAAGAAACTTCAGAGATTCTTCCCCTGAAACGGGCTTAAGAAAAAAAAAGCATCTCAGTGGATCAGAAGATGATAGACCAGAAGTTGTTAAGCGTCTGGGAGTCATGAAAGTAAGAAAAACACACAAACAACAAGAAAAGAACCACTCACCACCAAAAATATGGAATAAAACATCAACATTCTTCCTCAAGATTTCTCTTTACTCAGGTTTGAGGTATGCAGTAGGCATGTAGTTTAAACTTTCACTTTCAATTAAAAAGATACAAACCAGTATAAATATCAAAGTCAACTTCATTATTAAAAACAAATAAATCTGAAAACTTTTTTTAAAGATATTTTCCATTAGTTGGTTTGCTATAGAATATAGCTACTTGCATTGGAGAATTTTTGTCAAATAATGGCCTGATCCAAAAACAACTACAGCTAAAAATATTTTCTCTGTTATATATAATCAACTTTGGATCAGGTCTTTATTTCTGGGTTTGGGGTTTTCGGAAATTTTTTGCCAAATATTCTTTTATAGAGGAGGTGTCCACAGACACCCTCACTTTAACCAAAGGAAGCACCAGCAATATCAATTTTAGTTGTAGCTAATCAAATCACAGAAAGCTGGGGGGTATAGGTAACGTGGTAGTCTACCTAAAGTCAGTAGGTTCCACGGACTATAATCCTGAGAAAGTAACAAATTATAACTGATTTACATTTCAGCAATGTCCATGCGTGAAATTTCTGAAGGAGTCCATGGCTTTATTCAAAACTATCCAAAAAGAGGAGAACAGGCCTGCTACATACAGCAAACATCTGTTGCAAGTCCACGGTAACCTCTCGGTTCAACTTACAGGCATCAAGGACTCATTAGTTCTGCATCACCAGTAAGTGTCCTTGCTAGCATCTGTTAGAAGGGAAGGGGATATTTCATGTGGCCTCTAGCTATATCCAGCCAAGGATCTTCAGTAAAATCCATAGCAAATGGATACCTGATAGCCTAAATGGCCTTTGACAGAATATGCACAATAATAAGAGAGACAATTAGCCAGAGCAGCATATGAACCTTCATGAAATAAAGCTCCAGGTTCTGCTATTACTGCAGAAGACCTAGGCTGCAGGAGTTGGCCAGTAGAACCTTGAACTCCTTATGGATGTCTGCCTTTGGTTCACCTCCACTGTTCAATCTGGCTGTAAACTCATTTCGTGTCGTCCGAAAGAGAAAGAAGTGAGCAGTTTGGCAATTAGAAATAGATCCCAACCTGAATCTTCAGAAAGTCATTTTCTCTTCTCATCTCTAAACTGAGGATAATTTTTATAGAGAAGTGTTGTGAAGATGAATCACCTAATGTCAGTAAAGCATTCTGAATATAAAATGCTGTGCAACTCCAGCTCAAACCCATGAGAAAGGATTTCAGCACTTATGGGGGAATATGCTCCAACACTGAAGGAACTGAGCACCTCAGCTCAGATGGCATTCGAGGAAACACAACAGCAATCTCGGCTGTCCTTCGTGCCAGACCAGCAGCATCTGTCCCAAAACTCATGGTGTCCAACAGGGAAGCTCTCCATTAATCAGTTTTCCTTTGATCAAGCCTCATCGTTGTGAAGCTGTCCCAAGAAAAAGTAAAAGGTTTTTATTATTTTTATTTGAAGGAGGCATAAGTCCATTGCCAACAGCTAAATTTCTTTCCTTATTCTTAGTCCAAAACACCTTCTTCCACTCCCAATTCTGCCCTGTGAACTTCTGCTAGCCATCCTCATATCAGCAGGATCATCTTCTCCTTCAGCTGATTTCTTTCCCAAAATACTCACCAACACCTGTGGGTAAACAGGAATATTTCTATTCTGACACTTGCAAGGGTACATAAATGGGTTTACTGGCTAGAAAAGTAACCAATAAGCAAAGACTATAAAGTGGAGAAAACAGAATTTCAAATATCTTTGGGGTTTTTTCTCAATAAAAACAAGTTAACCCAAGAACTACTAGGTCTCAAGAAGTAGGGAAAAAAAGGAAGATTCATCAAATCATAGAACATGTGGCAGATTAAGACTTCAAGAGGTCAGCCAGTCCCTCTTCCTTCCCAAAGGCAAAAGCAGCCACAGCTTATTCATTCCTGAGAAATTTTTGTCTTATCTCTTTTTAAAACAGTCTCCTTAGGCAATCTCTACCTGCACTCAACCACCCTGATGGCAGGGAAGAGCTTTCATGGTTAATCTAAATCTCACTTGCTTCAGGTAAAGAAAGAAGTTATGAATAGTTAGGAGGAAGTGAAAGAGCACCAAATGCTAAAAAACTACAAGACACTAATTTCTGCAGTGTTGTTACAGTATGGAAATCTGCAGACACCTCCACCTAGCTCAGTGGTCAGAGGTTTCTCAATATTTCCCCAAAACTGTTTTCCAACTCTTACTATTACATTTGCACTGCCAATAAGCCATACTGTGGGAAGTTGCAGTTCAACATCATTCTGAGCTGTAATTTTTACTGTTTATCAGTGGTTTTTAAAAAGCTTTTGCTAAAGTGCCTCTGGCAGATATCTGAGGTATCATTGCAAAACCAGTTTTCAAGAACTCAAGAATTTTAGCCACAAATGCAAGCAAAGTAGCCTCAAAGTCCCTTTCCTGGCAGAACACAATTCTGGATTTTTATTTTTTTTTTTCATCAGACAAAGAATACAGTGTGAAATAATCTTGCAGACTATTCTAGTTTTGCAGGGGAGAAAAATCCTACACAGTCCATCTTCACAAGGCTCACTGTAGCAGACCTCCTTCTTGATTTGGAAATACCATCAGCAGATATTCAGGTCCTTATAATCCAGTATTCTCCACTAAAGCTTCAAATGGCACGAATGAAGAGATTTGTTAATTCAGTGTATCTGCAAGCATGTGTCTCACCAGAAAATCATACTCTCTGCTTTCACCTGAATTTATTGTTAATTGATTGGCTTAATCTACTCTGTGCTTGTTTGGTTTTTTAACACGATCTGACCTTCATGGTCCTGGCAAGTCATGAATGCTGCAGTTAATTGACCAAAATATTTCTGTCTTTATTCTTAATCTCTTCCCTTACATCTCCTGTTTTCTTTCTTTCTTTCTTTTCTTTCTTTCCATTGCAGGTTGCCCATCTGCCATGATTCCCTACTCAAACCTTTTCAATAGACTGGCTCTAAATATTACCTCCATCAAAAACCAAGAGCAGACTCAAAATACCGGAGGCTGGTCTTGAAGGAGGAGCAACAGACAAAATAATTCACTTGTGAGAACACTTTAATCTTTTTCTAACCCAAATTAGACACCACTGTTCTACCAAGTTGGTGTTTTTACACCCATTTTACAGAAGGGTAAAATGATGCAGAGAAAGAACACAGAGACTCAACTGCTGTCCCAAAATGGATTTAAGCATGTGTTTGCTCAGTTCATTAATGCAGGTTCAAACTCCCTGTCAGGACACCATCTGCCAGAAGTATGAAATGTCCTCATCTGGATGCAGACAGTTCCTGAGTGTTTGGCTACTCAGCAGCCAACCAGCTGTCAATAGGTGGATGTTTCATTCACCATTACAAGTATTGCACTACATTCTTAAAAAAAAATTTTATCTGAATAGTTCACTCACTGCTAATAGTAGGTTCAAAACTGAAAACAAAGGCCTAAAAGCTAGAAAAAGAGACTCATAATTCACAGCACAAACTGCCTTAATTTTGCTCCCCTTACAGTCACTTCTCAGGGGAAAATAAATAAATAACAATTTTCAATCTGTTTGTTGTTTCAGTTCATTTTAGGGTGACACAAACAGCTTTCAGTTCTTTACATTCTGCACAAGTCTCCAGAAATATTCAGTGTTTACTAGAGTTTGGTGGTGTTAAATCAAGTATGACTATCACCCTTTAAGGCCCAAATCATAAAGCGATATCCATACCAATAACATATTTTTACAGTGTTGACACCTGCTTACACAGAAGGAGTTTAATGACTCTTACAGACCTGTAGAAAAGGTCATTAAAACTTGCTAGGAGTCCTAGAAATAACCCTTTATTTTTGGAAGGCGGTGTTTTCATTCATAGTATCAAGCTTTTAGATGAACTCTGTGGCATATTCTACAGTGTATCTCATAAAAGACAAATAGGTGGATGAAGAACTTCATTAAACCACTCTTTAACATAATTTTGACTCTGTTCATGAAAATGGATAGGAATTCATACTAGCTCACTCTGAAACAAGAACAATCCTGAAATGAACGCAGCACCTGGTGAGAGCCAAGAAAAGCTTATTAGCTCTTTTTGATCACCTAAAAACTTTTACATGATTCAGACATAATCAAAACTTTGTAGAAGCTGCGGGGAGGGGAGGGGAAGAAGAGGAGGGGGAGAGGATTTTCAGCTAACTGATTTTAAGAGTAGACTCATCGAGTGTTGTAGCACCTGCTGTTGTCAACCTTTTCATTGTTGAAGGAAA
>VXBU01017118.1:148158-170406 GCA_013400315.1 Bombycilla garrulus | reverse complement strand
CGAGCCGGGACAGGTTTGTGCCACCTCCGCCGCGCAGGGGGACAGCGGCTCCGCGGCCCCACGCACGGCTCTACCGCACCGCTGCTCCGCGCACCGCCGCCCCTCCACAGACCGCCACGTACAGCCCCGCACGGCACCGAGCACAGGCAGAGCCCTGCACACCCCGAGCTTCACACACCGTCGCCCTGTACACCCCGCGCTGCACACCACCGAACACGCGCACACACAGCCCTACACGGCCTGAGCGTCACACGCCGTGGCCCCCATGCACACACCTGCACAGCCCTACACAACCCAAGCATCGCACTGCACAGTCACACACACCACAGTCACTCCCCCCTCCTGCACATCCTGTGCTGATGCTCCATGCGCGCAGAGATCCGCACATTGCGGCTCCACTCGGGCACCCCACGCGCACACTGACCCCGACCGTACCACAGCCTCACACATCAAAACACCCTGGGGTCCCCAGCCAAATGAGCCACAGCATCACATGCTCCACAACCTGCCCACACCTCAGCCCTCCACGCAGCAAAGCCCCTTCCTCAGCATATCCTCCAAGCACAGGCATGCACCCAGCCCCATGTCACAGGAATGGAACTGGATGGTCTTTAATGTTCCAACTGAAACCCTTATGTGATTCTATGCTCATTACATACAACCTACATACATGCAGCAAAATGTTCCCAATGGTTCAGAGGAGGCAGTCCGGCTCCACGGGGTCCATCCCCAGCCCCGTAGCTCCTGAGCCACCATCCCGGGGAGGCTGCAATCCCTCAGGTTCCTCTAGCCACATCCTGCCTCTCATTCACCATCAGGTTTCCAGCAGCAGGTGTTACCACAGGAGCCTGAGGTTGCTTTTATGTACTTCTTGAGACAAGGCTGTCCCTCCTGGTGTTGCCTTGCCCATAATTGTAGGCACCTTCCTGCATTAGAGCTGAGATTTTCAGCTTTACTCAGTGAAGGCTGAGCTGGTCCTTATTTCTCTGAGCCTCAGGTTATATTCCCTTGGTTTAGGTCTTTCTCAAATCCTAGGACCACAGGGCTCATTACTGTAACTCTCCATCCGTAAAAGCAACTCTGTCTGTCCCACTCCTGACTATACATTGTCTAAAGCCTTTGGATACCCTTCCTGAGATATGAGGGGGCAAAGAGAACCTGGTGCCTTGTAGGTGGACCAGATCAGAAGTCAGTCTCCAGGACAGAAGCTCTCTGAAAGGTGCACCCCAAGCTGAGTGGATGAAACAGGTCACAAGGCCTTTTGGGCAACTCCTGGATGCAGGGAGGAGGAAGAATTCATTTCATTAGTTCAGCAAACAAGAGTTCACCCAGGGCAAATTCTGAATCGCATCACCTGAGAGTTACCAGAATTGTTACAGCACAACATGGAGCAAGGTCTCACCTGCCAAAAGAAGCGTGTACAGATCAGCAACAGAGGGAAGGAGGGGAAAGGTGGAGAAAAGAGGAAATATCTGGTTTGGATCAACTCCTTAAATATAGAAGTCTGATTACCTTTGCCCATTTCTGATTCCTCAAGGGAGAGCAGGAAAAGAGGAATCTATAAATAGTCTGCAACACACAGAATCCTATAGCAAAGTTGCTGGGACAGATCAATAGCATGATTCAAGAAGGGCTCCAAATTACATCTCAAGGGAGGGAGGTGCTGAACAGAATTGATAAATGAGTTGCAAATGCTGTGTGTGTTGTGTGTATCTAATTAACAGAGGGTGACTGGGATCAATAGCAAGGAAGGAGATGGTCTAAAAATAGGACTCAGACAAGGAATGCAACCTGCAGGCAGCAGCTTGGATGGAAATGTCCCCTGGAGTAATTAACCTTTAGCTGAAAGTGATGGTTAACATGAGGCTAAAGTGGGGCCTGTGGGCAGCTGGGAAGGGACGAGGGCTCTGTGGGACTTAGGGCACAGAGCAGTGTGACATTGAAGGGTACAGGCACAGCCATGAGCTCAGAGCCTTCGTTTGGTCAGACAACAGGGACAAGGTGCTCATTGGTGTGGTGCTTTATGGAGAAAAATCTGAATATTAACATTTTTACTGGGGTTTTGGAATGGAAAATACATGCTGTTCTACATACTGACAAACGTTTCAACATTGCTTAGAGAAAAGTAACAGTCACTGTTTTAAACATCTATTTACTTCCATTAGAATCTGTGGCTTTCTTCATTTTTGCTGTCCCTGTTACCAAGGAAGTACCCACCACTCTGAGGATGAGTCTTTGCCATCCAGACTCAACACCATATAAATAGTTGAGCCACAGAGAAAATGACTTGCGAAGGGGAGCGTCCTTCAATCTTTCCATCCACAACAGAGCTGTCAGGCAAACTCCAAGGGAGAAGGATTGATGTTGGGCAGGATGGTCCATGGCTCAGCTTACAGCCTCTGCTGAAGTGGCAGGCTTCAGCCAAGTGAGGGGCAAAGACACACCCAGGAACAGAAAGTTTATTTGCAGACTGAGTGCAGGATTTGGACCTGGGGTGTACAGCATGACCAAAAAAAAGTAAACTGTAAAGATGCAGAATCTAGAAAATATCTCTAGCAGGAAAGGATTGGAGGGGTAAGTGGTGAGTGAAGAGCTTTTATTTAATATAGACAGAAGCGACTAAAATTCCTGGACAGTAGTTTTCTCCACAAGATAAAAAAATGAAAAATATAACTTTTCTTCTGCTATAGATGGAGCTACTGAAGGAGCAAACCGTGTTTAGTCACCAAAAGGAAAGTTAAAGGGACAACACATAACTTAGCTCCTCTTGGGTTAAGTCTAACTTGTGGGAGAGAACACAGGCTGGAAGACAGCTCTGAGATGTGCAGTGGATGCCCTGGTTGCTGACAGCTCTAGTAACCCAAAGTTGCACCTACTGTCTCCACAAAAAGCCAAGTGTAATTTAAAATTTCCCACGTTTTTGGTAGGAGCATGTGGGTGCCGTTGTGTCACAGCAGCTCTCCTGTTTTACCTTGAGTTCACTCTGCAATAAAGGCAGGAGCCAGCAGCAAGGCACAGAAGCGACTGCTTGTTCTCCAGTCCGTCCTTTGGACCTGACAGAGGTCCAAAGAGAGAGAAATCTAATGTCTCTCTCTGTGCAAGAAGGGGCTGAGAACTGCCAATCCAGGAGCCATCTTCCAGATGAACCACAGGAGTCACAACAAACCAGAAAAGAAAAAAAGTCCCCAAAACAAGAAAAATAACTTAAAAATGTGATGAGTACTAGAAACAAGACCTAACCTATTTATTTATTAACACAGGTTATTAAGAAACCATTTTCTTTCTCTGAAAATGGTGGCATGAAGATGACCAGAACAGCAGTTCTGATTCAGGCCAAGGTTCATTGAGCCCAGAAGCCCCTCATCCACAAAGGCTGTACGGGCACAAGGGAGAAATGCAAATGGAACAAGTATGTGCAGTTCTTTTTCATCTCCTTAAATACTCTCCCAGCCTCAGACTATCTTAAATGGGTGTATTTTCTGAGTTCTCAGTTAGTTGCTCTATCCAATGACTCATGATCTTTCTCCCAAGCACTTGTCCTCCCTCTTCCAGAACCCAGCTGAATTTTTTTTGCCTCCTCAGCAAAAATTCAAGCTAAGGGCGGGTTGGATGGGGCTCTGAGCAGCCTGGTCTCGTTGAAGATGTCCCTCCTGTGTCAAGAGGGTTGGAATGAGATGATCTTCAAGGTCTATGATTCCATGAAAAATTCTCATTCTTCCCGAAGATGAATGGGTCAATGGATCTGTTATTCAGGGCAGGAAGATTACTCCCTTTTACCTGTTTTGACCAAGCTTCCTTCAGTGGTCCCCAGGCCCTGGGCTGGAACACACTGCAATTTCTCCATGCCATCAGGCCGTGGTAAAGATTTTAAAACTCAAGAAGGTAGCCCTATTTTTATCCACTCTTCCCAGTGCAGGGCCATAAAATGACATCTCCACCTGGCTCTCCCATCTCTACTACGTAAAAGGAGGAGAGTTCGTGTGTACAGGTGAGCAATGCAGAGGTGTAGCCCCGGCTCACTTTGTCCTGTAAAATGTCTATGGCCCTTTGGGGGATTTCTTTGAATTACTACTATAAAAAAGTGTAAACACTATAAAAGTGTTGAATTTTGCTGTGGATGTTCTTTTAAGTGATAATTCATGGAAGGTGGTCACACACAAGGAGTAGTTGTTGCCATGCTGTTCACATGAGAGGAGGGCGGCAAATCTGCAGCAATTCCAAGCCCTAGTGAGACTGGCAACACATAAGACACTGCAATTTTAGTCATTAAGAATCACCAGAGGTCCCCCACAAAGATTCTTCCCTGCAATCTACAAATTTCATTCATTAAATGATCTGGCCATGAATGAAGTCTGTCCTTTACAATGCAGCTGCAGCAGTGAAGTAAATGTTGCAATTTTAAGAGCTGGGAAGTGGCTCAGTTAAAAATGCAATGCCTGACTCAAAGCCTGTCATAGCCATATCTATCAGTTCTGGTGGCCTTTGGATCAGCTGTTATCAGGAATATAAAGATTATGATGACAAGTATTAGTGACTGGATTGTAGGGAGTCAGACTTCCCTTCTGTGTCCTTTGCTTTTGCCAGCTGTGTGCATTTGCACAGTCACTGAAGTGTTTGTGGACCATGGACTCAGTCGACTGCGTGCAAGAGGAAGCTGAGCTCGGGTTACTGGGTGAATGCACCTGTGTCCTTAGAGCAGCAGCTCAGGAAAATGATGGAGGAGGGAACCTTCCCTGTGCAGCTCTCATTTTATTCTTTGTACCTTCTTCCCCTTGATGTTCAAAGGAGTGCAGCCTCTGTTGGATGCACTCGGGCAGGGCTCACATGATCCAACAGCGTTCCTTTCGTCAGGCAGCGTTTGTGCAGAAGCAGGTAGAACAGAGGACTGGTGCTTTAATTCTTGCCTCCATCCCCCCACCCCGTGCCTGCAACATGACAGTCCTCCTGAAAGTAATCAGCAGTGACAGAAAACATGCACGAAGAGTCTCATTGACTTAGGGAGAGGGGTGCTTGTGTGAAGCAACTTCACACGTGGGAGAAAAAAAAGAACAGGATCAGACCTACGCTTCGTATTTTTCCCACACTCGTTTCTTTTCACAGGGAATTCACTAATATTAAATCCACCTAGGTGGCAGGAATGTGAGCATCTGGTCCAACCTAAATAGTCTCTTCTGTTCTATTTTTATCCTCATGTATCATTTTTATTCTGCAGAGCCTGTGCATGGCAGAAAGGGTGAGTTCACTTCTCAGTGTACAAGCCAAAGGTCTCTTCCAGAACTGCTTTGAGGGATTTGGAAGATATTTCACTCAAGCACAGAATTTATATATAGGCACAAAGCTTTCATTAAACATGAGCAGCCACGGGGACAGCATCAGTCACTGACGGTAATGTATGCACGTCTTGTAGGCACACTATAGAGGAGTGAGCTGCTTGGAGACATAAATGCAGCAAAGGTGTTGGATATGGATGCATTTGTTACTGAATTGACTCTGTCTAAGTTTCCTGAGCCACTGTGAGTTCCAGGTCTATTTGTAGATAACCAAATGCTCACAGTGTGACTGTCACTTTTGCATTTACTGCAGCTGATGCCTCAATGTGATATTTAATGCATATGTTAAATGAATAATTCCCACACCAAATCTGGCCCTGATTAAGAATAAGTCTTTGAGGAAAACCCTGACAAGGTAGAAAGGAAGATTCCTGAACAGGTACAGCCCTCACTATCGTCACCAGAGGTAACTGAGCTGCAAAGATGCAGAGCTGTGGGAGAGACATCTTCCTGCAGCAACGGGTACTGTATTTTGGTGCAACAATTTCTGAATGAATTGGTAGAAAATGTGGGTTTTAATTTCATTAAAATCACCACTGAAGAAGGGAAGCAATTGCTGAGAGGGCTTGCTGGCTAGTGCAGTAAGCTGCAACTGTTACTGATGGAATGCCACAGTAAAGCAAAATAGGAGCTGTCATGTATATTTTCTGTGAAATTGTCCTTTTCTGTCCAAAAAAATGCTTAAAGTATTTAGAATAATGCTGAATGAAATGCAAATGAAATGTTCTGGTTTATCTTACTTCTCTCTTTCGATTGGTTGAGCAGCAGGATCCAGCTTTTATCTCTTTGGAATAAGTGGTTGAGGTATACTCATCCTTTTTATTTGGAAGCGATCGAGTGGGGTCTTCCTCACCTCCTTCTATTTTTATTTTTTTTTTCCTATTTGAGGACATATGGATACACTCACCCTTCAGTTACCTCCATAATTTTCACAGCGTGTTTTGTTCTAACATAATTTTTCTGGTCTCTGCTCCCATCGTTTATGACCTGACTGCCTCCCTGTCCCTGAAAACCAATGTTTTCCTTCTGCATATACCATTTTTCAGGTAGGGAGCTGAGAGTTTCACCAAAGCTGCAGAGAAAGCCTTTAGAAAGAGGGGTGCCCACCTGCAGCCTTAGCCTAGATCTGACACAAACCTCGATGGCACATGGTGGGGTGTCCCCACTGCCTCCACTTGCAGCTCTTGCCAAGCTGCCTTAGTGGTCCATGGCTGAATATTCCAACATAATCCCTGAAGACTGCAATTGTGGGTGCCACTTTGAACTCTACCTAGGGCACCTTGAGACCAACCAAGCCAATCTATTGTAGAGCAAGTGGAAGAAAAACTTCTTCCCTCGTCTCCACAGACATGCTGGAAGTGTCAGCTTTACCTCTACAAATTCAGACAGTGGTTGGACTGACTGGCAATTAAAAAGCTGGTGCTTTGTTATTGTTATTCCTGTATCTGACTCTGTTGAAATGGAAGTAAGACCATAGCAGCAGCTTTAACCTCAGCTAATTCAATTACATTTAGCTGTGCTAAGGTCTCTTACAGATACTTTTCAAAATAAATTCCAACCTGTATATAAACACAAAGTTAAACTGTTTCTTTGAAAGGAAGATTATAGTGTTACTGGTAGAGATCAGGCAGGATATTGACTGCAGTGGAAACCTTTCCTGAGAAACTCAGAGTCAAGGCAAAGGCAGTACCCGCACATGGACCTCGTATTATCACTTAGTTTGAAACTGGAGGAGGGAAGGAAAGTGAACCTTAATAACTGCCCAGATCTAAAACCAATTTCAGTGCTTAAGACAGCTTGTAAACACACAATATGCTTTAAAAAGGATTGATGCTGAGCAAAATGAGGTGCACATTTTCCTGCTCTTGAAGTCAAACAAATCTCTTAAACAGCTTCCATTTTCAAGGATGTGTAAATGGCTACATTATTAAGAGCCTTCCTCTGTCTGAAGATGAGAGATTTGTTTCTCAGCTCTCTTACACACATTTAAATCAGGAATAACCCACTGAGAATTGACCTGGTGCACATTTGTTACAAGAAAATAATAGAACAAAAAAAGTCCTGTATAAAAAATCTAACAGCAATATAAATTATGATGATTTACACTTTTGGTCCAGGAGTTGAGATTCCTTTTAAAACCACAATTGATTGATGAAGCCTCACAACATGCCTATGATTCAGTAAGTGCTACACTCAGTTTGCAGATGGTTGCTGCATTGTTATATGGTTACAAGCCCAACAAATGAATTAGTGGCAGAGCATGAACCAAATGCAGATTGCGATATCCTGATTATTACAGAACAGTGATTTGGGACAGTGTTTCTTTCTTGTGGCTGCTCACAACACAGCAAGGATTTCTGGGGTTTTGTGTCTCTTGGCTACAAAAGTTCACAACTTAGCATGGTACTGCTGCCTTTATGTCTTCATGGTGTCACATCTCATCATCCTGAGACCCATGGTTTTTCTTGACAATCCACAATACCCCCAGGGTTCAATACTGGGCCTGGTATTTTTTAACTTTGTCCTAAATTACTTTGATAAGTGGCAGATGCCTCCTCAGCAAGTTTGCTGATGACACAAAGCTGGGAGCAGTGGCCAGTACCCCAGAGAGCTGTGCAGCCCTGCAGAAGGACCTTGTCAGGGCGGAGAGATGGGCAGGGAAGAGCTGTATGAAATTCAACAGAGGTAAATGGATCTTGCACCTGGGGAGGAATAATCCAGGCACTAGCACAGGCTGGGGGATGATCTGATGGAAAACTTCTCTGCAGAGAAGGACCTGGGGGTCCTGGTGGACAACAGGCTGTCCCTGAGCCAGCAGTGCCCAAGAAGGCCCATGGTGTCCTGGGGTGTAGTGGGAAGACCATTGCCAGGTGATCCTGTCCCTCTACTCAGCCCTGGTGAGACACATTCAGAGTGCTGTGTCCAGTTCTGGGCTACTCAGGACAAGAGAGACATGGAGCTTCTGGATCTGGGCCACTGGAGGACAGCAAAATATGATTAAAGGACTGGAGTATTCTAAGAGCTTTCTCTCTTACAAGAAAAGGCTGATGGAGCTGGGGCTGTTCAGCCTCGAGAAATGCAACTGAGAGGGGAGCTCGTCCCTGTGTGTCAGTGTCCGCAGGGAGGGCGCAGAGCAGGGAGCAGGCTCTGCTCCTGGTGCCCAGCAATGGGACAGGAGGAACAGGCAGGAACTGATGCACAGGAAGTTCCACCTTCATGAAGAACTTTCTTATACATGAGGAAGAATTTCTTGCCTGTGCAGTGACTCTGAGTGGATAGCCCAGAGAGGGTGTGGGGTCTCCCTCAATGGATATTCTAGAACTCTCTGGACACAATCCTGTGCCTGTGCTCTGGGATGGCCTTGCTTGAGCAGGGAGGTTGGACCTGGTGACCCCACTGTGGTCCCTTCCAGCCTGACCCATTCTGTGATTCTGTGATTCTGTGATTCTGTGTAATGCATTTAAGTCACTGAAGTAGAAGTTTAAAAACTGTGCTTACTAGAAAGTTTAGAGACGCTCTAATGCCAACCAGGCTCTGTAAGTCCATCCTGCAGGGCCAGTCAAGAAAAGGGGTGGCTGCCACTGATGGCTCTGCTATAGATGTGCAAGACAAGAAAGATCAGTGATAAAGGAAGAATGCACAAAGAGAGTGAAGAGAATGACAGCAAAGGTCATCACAAAGGGGATCTAAGCTAGATGGGGGAAAAATCAGATTGGAAAGAAGATGTAGGAGACTGAGGAAGCAAGTGAACAGAGAAATTGGATGCTGAGGATGTGGGGCTAGGAGGGAGATTGTGCAATCAGTCATTTGACACTGGGCAGAAAAAAATTGCGGTCAGAACTCAGAAAATGTTTATCAATGTCCACTTTAGCTGTGTCTGCAGCTTTTCCAGCTGTCTGGAGACTCTGGATGAATCCTCCTGGCATTTTTTCTTGAAGGCAACAAAGTAGAGGAGGGAACAGATAGCACCCGCATTTTATTTTCCTCAGAGGGACAAACAGTCTGTCATGCAATGTTCCAAACCCAGGGGATTTTTGGAAAAGGCACATTATGTCCAGTGAAGTTATCACTGGCATGACACTGGCATAATAAAGTGGACCCTCCGACCCGAACTCTTTCCTGAGTTGTGCCTTGAGGATTTCTGAACACATCTCTTGCTAAGGCTTTTTTTCTTGCATGGACATCACACTGCAGAGACTTTTGCCTGGGCTTGCATGTCAAGAGAAGATATGTGAGTCAGGTCTCCACCAGCTCTTCAGTTTTCTGTTCCCAGTCTGCCTTAATGCAGCTGAAGAACCCTTGTGTGTGCCAGTATCTGAGGGAGCATTAACCCTAAAACAGACATTCTCCTGAAAAAACAGTTTAGGAGGGAAACTTGCTGTTTAAACTGACATTCCCTGAGATTAATTTTATGACTGTGGTGGGTATATTTCTCAACTGCTAAACTACAGTGGAAAAGCATCTTTGCAAGTGTCTGCAGACGCGTGCCTGCAAAGCAGAGCTTTTCATAAGCTTAGTAGCTTTTCCCCGCCAGCAAAGCAAGGTGTCTGACTGCAGCACACAGCATCTGCTGGATAACCGCACTGCTTTTAGGACTTGGTGCCAGCTTAGCTAGACAGTGAGTGTTCACACCTCCTCTCACCCCAGGACAATGTTGCTTGGCCAGTGAAAGCTTGTGGTTGGTGGTGGACAAGCAGCGTGACTGGTGCTGGCCCTGGTTCTCCAGTGTGTGCTCAGGGCTCTGCTGGGCTCTTCCTCGCTGAACCTGCTCTAAAGTCACATTAAATAACCCACAAGAGTTGCAGGTCAAAAGTCTATGAGGCAATGGCAAAAGATATTTCTAGCCTGCTTAGTCAGGAAAAGGAGATGGGGAAGCAGGGGCTTGGGACTTTTTGTTTTTTTCTGAAGATTATGCCTTGGCAAGGTTAAATAATTTCTGGCGGATTGAAAAGACCCATTGGGCAGATTGGAAAGTCTTGCAAAGGCCTTTTTTGAGCAGAATGAAAAGGCAGAAATTTGAGCTCTGAATATGAAGCTGCTTGATAGCTTCCTAAGACCACTTACTATCAATCTCATCCTCTTAGCAACTCTGTGAACAGCAGGGCACATGATTGAATGTTTTTCATATATGGTGAAATAAACTGCACTGCCTACTGCAGCAATTGTCAGGTGTGCAAGATAAAACAGGGGCTGAGGTGTGCTCCAAATCGTGGCACCTTCTGCATTTCAAATGTACACAGCACCTCCACAAGCTACATAAGATTGAATTGATCACACTTTCCAGCACACTGCAAAGTAAAACAGAAGACTGATACACTGCTAATAGTTGAGACTTCTTATAGCAGCCTCATCTGTTATCACATCCTCCGCCTTCGTTCAACTTCTACTCCCACTTCGCGCTTTCTCTGGCCCTCGTACTCTGTTTATCTTGCTCTTTCTCTCCTGACTCTGTGTCTCTTTCCATGCTTCTCACTTTCCTGGATTCAGTTTTCCTGCTGACCCTTGATGCCACCAGCTCACACAAATCCTCAGGAAAAATCACTTCTGTCCTGACACAAGACAACAGCTCGGGATGACCATCATGGGGTGCAAGCTGAGGTCCATGTTCCTGGCTTTGTGCAAGGTGGTGGTATAAGTACAACCTTACTCAGGGCTTGATTCTCTGTTTGTCTTGAAGTCTAGAAAATCAGAGCCTGAGTTTGGTGGAAATGACTGTTTCACTGGAAGTTTGCATGAGCGGAGACTGAGAATGAATGAAAAGACATTTAGGATTTAGCCCAAAGCATCTATTATGAATATGTCATTAAATCCATCCTAGCACAACTTCTGCAGTTAAGAAATAGGGCAGGAGCTCCAGGCCTGACCTGGAGCTGAATCTAGGGGATGTGAGGAGAGAGGGAGAATTTAATTCTATGTAAGATCACTATTAACTGACACACTGTCATAGCGCTTTAGAGGAGAGAGGGGATGATTACAGAGAGAGAGAGCAGGAGCCACAAAATAGCACTTTTATTTTTCAAAACCTTCACATAGCTTGGCAGGACAAATGACAACAGAAGTTAAAACAGCACTTTTCAATTTTCCATTCTTTATTTCCACACGATTCTTCTGTGGAACTGCAATTAGGATATTTATTTCTCTGTCTTGTGCTTTTTCAACACAGAATGTCAAATGGTTCAGTAGCAGATAGAAAAGCATGGCTCTTATACCTCTGCAGGACTAAATCCAGGTATTCATGATGCTCATAGTCACCATTACCCTATTACCCAAATGCCTTGAATTAATGGATTTCTCTTGCATCACTTGACTGAGGAGAAATTCAGTACTGAATTACTACCCTCATCTTACAGACAGGAAACTGCATCTTAGAGAAATTACAGCATTGGCTGGGTGCTCACAGGAAACCTGTGCAGATCAGAAACCTCAATCAAAAGCAGTGCAGACACAAAGGCCAAATCTGCTCCGTCAAGTACCTGTCCAGCACTTATTGGAACCAGATTTCCCTGAGACTGTTCCCCCGTCAGGCCCACACAAATGAGATTTCAAACCACTACATGATAAACTCAAAGCCAAACCAAAATCTTTACCTGACAGAAACTGGAGAAAATGCAGCTTCAAAGCTGCCAACAATGTCATTTACATCTGCTGGGAATTTGACCCAATCCATTCACTGCATCCAATTACACAGACGATAAACCACTGAAATTGTCAGATATTATATACCTTTAATGGAAGATCAAAGCAGTCCTCTAGACTAAGATCTTGGGGAATTTCTCTCTGCTGGATTGGAAAGAATGAAAAATTTTTATTGTGAGGAAAGTATTCTCTTTTTCGAATATTTCTATTAAAGTTATTAGAAACAGGAAATTTCTTTTGAAAGAAAATGCTCTCATGAGAAATTTCTGAGGAGGAAACTTTACTCCAGCTCTGAATTCCCATCAGATGCCATTCAGGATCTCCTGGTGAGGGTGCTGATTGACAGCAACTTTCCCAGACTTGTGTTGGGTATGTCTAGGAAATGGCAGCACAGGGCCCCAGCTCTTATGGTGACTTACACCTCTCAGATTTTGGGTAAGGTGTTGACACAGCTCACTGCAGTCAATTTACCAAAGAAATGGTTTAAAAGAAAAAAATATCAGAAAATCTGGCTCTACCATAAGGTATATAAAGCAGATGTTCATCCACCTTCAAACATAGCCAGGCTTCTCACATCCCCATGTCCATCCACGTTCTAAATGAGCACCAAAAAGGGAGTGACTGACACCCCTGCCAAGTCTGGGCACCAACATTTTGGCCCTCAGTGAGACTGGTGTTAAAATTTCTATGTCACAAGTTCACTTAGGAAATTTGGATGATTCATATAAAGTCCACACACCTCATAAAGGGCTAAAGCAGACAAAGAACCCAGCCTGTGGTAGAGGAGGTACTTTGGTGCCACAATGGTTGGCAATCGGTAATTCTGCTCTGCTTCTGGTACCGAAGGGATTGTGTAATCCCACTTTCCTTTCTTGGAAACCAGTTTTGTGCTAACATTGTTGAAAGCCTGTTGTACCTGTTAGCCTGTCACAGTGAAAGTATGGCTTTATTTATTTACAAAAAAAAAAAAAAATAAAAAAAAACCAAACAAAGAATAAAGCAAACCAACCAATCAAAAAAAACAAACCAAAAAAAAAAAAAAAAAAAAAGGCAGCTGTGTGCCTGCTTCTCTTCCTGTAGGAATTTGATCAAATTTAGCTTTACAAATGCAGAAATAATTCCATTCAGAAGAGATATTGTTGTCTGTATGATATCCAATGATTTGTTTCAGAACTGCAGGAAACATTTCAGAGGTTCCATTTTTCAGCACTGAGATTCTTCCTGACTAAAGAAGGACATGGAACCTTTTCACTAAACTTCTCATGGTTTCCCAGCCTGAAGGTTTTTCCAGCCCTCTCTAGCTCCAGGTCATGTCCTTCTAGTGTCTTGTCATCTTTCAGATTGTCTCACCTTTTCATTCTTATTTTCCTTTGCATTTGCTCATTATCTCTCTCCTTCATTCTCAGCAATCTAGTCCTTAGTTAAGGTAAATGTCAACTTTTCTCTCTACTGGCATGAAATGATATTTTAACATTTATGCTCCTGCTTTGCCTCAACTCATAATTAAAATTATCAAATTAGCTATTTCATTAAAGTCAATGGCCAGACTGTTAACAGAGCCCCTCTTTTAGTATAATTTAACATCAGCATACAGTGCAATGAAGGTGCCTAGCACTTAACATATGCCAGCTGGAATAGATATCAGTTAGCTCTGAACCTAACTGAACTAATTTGTCACCACTGAGCCAGCAAAGAATGCTTTACACTGGTTGCTGCAGTGTAGTTTCTGGGGCCAAGTATTCCAGTGTCTCCATTCAACAATATAACACAATTTGTCTTAGCTCCTGTGCCAGATGCCTGAAGTCATCACAACAGCTGACGTGAACCAAGATTGCTTTAACCCACCTTCATGCCCTCCTGGTCAATGTGCTGGCCCTTTGTCTGCTCACAGTGTTGGTTAAAAGAGATTCAAGGTCAATAATGGAGATCCCATTGTCCATGAAGGACCAGCACCCAGGACTGCTCTGCCGGTGCCCTCCTTTTCCCTGTGAGGCCCATCACAGCCCCTAATGCATGATCTGCATGGAGCAGTTCATTTAAAATCACTTAATGACTCAGTGCCTTGGAGAGATCCATGAGGGTTACAGAAAGATGCTAAGACAGCTGTACTCTAATGAGAATGGTCTGATTAGTGACACACATGTGCCAAAAATTTCCTTGAAGGGCTAGGTTAGCACACACAGGAGAATAAGGGCTTTGGTATTTAACAGGGTTTTTTAATCTTTGCCTATGCAGAAATAAATCACTTGATACTAGTGTATTCTTGTTTTGTTCAGAAATTAGCATCTCATTACTGATAACAATAACTGAACTGAGTGTGCTTTCTGAGGCATTCAGTGTCCTTTCCCGAGTGTGCCCCATAAAAGGTAAAACTAATTTTACACCAAGAAGTCTGAATATTAATGACCATACTGAGGTCTTGCTGTTCCTACTGTGGGAAAGGAGAGCTGGGACAGGGGGCTGACAAGTCCCTTGGACAGCTAAACTTGGTGTTCAGCTGCCTTCAGGAGGATGGAAAACTACCACCCCAGTGCCCTACAGCAGCATCAGCATACCCTGTCCCTCAGGGCTCCAGCATCAGCCAGCAGGCAGAGTGCTCTGCACCACTGGCACCATTAAAGCCCATAACTCTGTAACTGTATATCCCCAAAGTCTATGCTAATCTCATCTGAGAAATCCTCCTTGGCAATTGCAAGCATTGCAGGGACTAGTGTAAACCACTCTGAAATCATCCTGCTATCACATTGCCTGTGCTATGGCCTGTGGAGAAGATTTGCTTCCCACAGAACAAAGGCACTGCAGTTCAGTAGGACGGGGTGGGTTTTTGCTTCTTTGTCTGTGATGGTCTCTATGGGAATCTTTTAATGCCATGGAAGTATTGGAAATAGCAGAAAGTCAAGGATATTTGAGAAAGGTTCTATGAGGACTGCATGCACACACAGTAACAGCATTGGGGTGAGTGTATTTTGGAGAGGAGAAGAACTTTGCTGCAACTTTAGAGACACAGGAACTATACTGTGCATTAAATATGTCTATTTACTCTCTTTACTTTTATGTTTTCATGTGTCCTATTACAATTCATCTGTGTTGATGAATTTTGCCATTGGAAGCTAGGATAATATCCCAGTGATTAATTTTATAAGTAGTTCTCATTCTGACATAATTTTATCCAGGCAGGTATTGCTTCCAGTATTTCATATTTGCCCTTATTGAGGCCAAAGACTTCATTAAATCCTGGTCTGTGCTTATGGAAATTAAAGAGACAGATTCTTTTCAGGGATGCAGAGTGAAAAGATGAGAAGCATCAGACACAGGTTGCAGTAAGAAAAAAAATCTGCTATTTGCAAGGAAGCATTTTTCTCACTGTTCCAGCTAAGCACTGGAACGAGTTGTCCAGGCAGGCTGTGATTTCTCCATTCTTAGATATCTTAAACTCTGTCTGAGGGTTCCTCAAGCAAACTGACCCAGATATGAAATGAGTCTAGCATAGAACAGGAGGTTGAATTAGAGGCCTTCAGAGGTACTTCCTAATCTACAGTAATCCCTGATTCTAAAATATATTTGTAAGAAAATTGTGTTGTCCAGAGTGTTTAGGCAAAGAGCAATACCATTCATTTTAAATGGCACAGAAGATGGATCTGAAGGCTTCTATATTTGACCTCATGATTTTCTTCAGCCTTTGAGGTGAAGAGTTACCAGGTTCCTGGTGAATGATGTCTTTTGGAAGGCAACATGTAATGCACTTCAAAAAGCTGAGACAACAAAATTTAATTGAATCAATCAGCAGACAGACTTGGAATCTGCTTCCAGAGCTGTTTTTCCAGAAGATTTTACTCTTAGATTTCCTGCCAATCAATGACGGAAAAGAAACAATACACATAACATATGTGTGTAGGCAAAGCTGCCTGACCTTAGTCAATCGTATGTTCATAGAAAAGAGTTCGTGATAGACACTGTGGCAGAAATTGTTCAGCTTCAGCACATCCTTTCAGCCACAACCTATTAATCAACAATTTGTGTAGAAAAAAAAAAAAAGAGTAAAGTAACATTTAGCAGAGAATTTATTGATGGAAATTTACTCTCCCAAAACTGCCTGTTCTATATCCTCCATTAATGTTTCCCTCCCTCAGAGCTTGGAGGAAGGTAGGCTGATATATATTAGCCAGGCTACAATGTTAGCTGTCACTCAACAAATGAGGAAATCATTGTATTTGCAAACTCTGCAAGCAGATCACTGTAAGCAATCTTCAAGAACATGCACTTTGACTTCACACTCAAGTAACTGTTGGCATGTTGGCAAATAGAACTGGCGTGGTTAAAGTTTGATTTATCATTGCTTTGACTGTGGACACTCATGTTCGCCTTTTATTTTCTTTAAATAAAAAGCTAAATTCTTTGCTTTTAGCTTAAGTCTGTACAAATACCTACAATGGCATCATTAGTTCATTAAGGCCTACATAACAACTAAGTTCAGACCAAAACTATAAACAAGTTCAGATTTGCATTTTAAAAGCACCTGTTCTATCTAAGCCATGGTTACATGAGGACTTTGCCTCAGTCTGCTCTTCCCCAAAATTTGGTTCTATGATTCCAATGTTGGCAAAAACCATGAAGTTTTACTCTGGGACACATACACATACATCAGAGCACCACTTTGATTTAAAAGAGAGCAGAAAACACAATTAAAAAAGAACACACCAAATACAATTTCTTAATTTGATATCTGGATCAGACAAACATCTGGATATGAACTCCTTTCAACAGGATTTCCTCACAGGATCCTGGTTACTCCTGAGCTTTATGACTTTATTGAACAGGGATGAGACTACTCACGATCTGAACATTAGGGTCTTTGAATATGCCTTTAGCTGAGCTCTTAAAATTGCAGCAAAGCATTAATCTATTGGACTGCATGATCACAATTCTGCCAAGAATTCTGAAGGGCTCACAGTGCAGTTTTTATGATTTCCAGTGCAAGAAGAAGTAAGCAGCGCTCTGAGAGCTGATCTGGTACTCCTGAACTGCATTTCTCATCAGTGGATCATTATCTGTGTTAGCACCTTCTGCTCCACATCCCATGTTCAGCCTGTCTCTCTCACAGCTAGATCCCTGCAGAAATCCACTTTTTTTCAGGAGGCTGCAGCTTTTTCAGGTGGGACCCAAATTTCCTTCTGCACATTATGCCATCCCAGACATTGGCCAGAAGAGGATTCCTAAGAAAGAGAAAGAACTGAGTCAGCATGTGCTAACATTTGCCCATCTTCTGTGACTTTTCATCCAAGAATTCTTCAGACAGGCATTGCATGTATGCATTTAATAGTCTTTAGTACATTTTCTTCTATGAATCTGCCTAATAACTTCTTGAACCCACAAAAACTTGTAACAGCATCCCATGGGAAGAAATTTCACAGCCTAATTATACATTACACAAGGGACAGTATCCTCTTGTTTGCTCTGAACCTGTAGCCTGATAGTTCCACTATTATCCCCTAGTTCTGGTATTGAAAGAGAACATGAAGTAAACTATAATTTTCTTCACACCACTCAGGTTTTAAAAGGCCTCTTTAAAATTCCTCCTCTGCTATTCACTTTTGAGGGAGAAGATTCTTAGTCTTTTAATCATCCCTCACACAGTTATCCCTTGCTGTGTCACCCTTGCTATGAAATTCAGACCTACTGCACCTTTTTGAGATAGAAGGGACACAACTCCATCCAGTCATCAGGATGTGAGTAATGTAGGGTCACACAGGTACAATGAAGTTCTCTTTTATGATGTCAACTCCTTTTTTCCAACACCTGATTTTTATTTTTGACCCCTGTGGAGCAGCACAGTTATGTTTTCTGGCAAAGTATTCCTCTACTCTCAAAACATTGCTTCCAGGTAAAATAACCAACTGTTCTACACATGCTCAAACATTTCTGTATCTCTTTTTGTCTAAGCCCTGCAAACTTTCTTTCACTTAGTTAGCCTAATCCTGACCCAGTGATTTTTCCTGCATGTCGACCCCCCATAATGACAGAATCATTGCATGGTTTGGGTTAGAAAGGATGTTAAAGATCATCCAGTTTCAACTCCACTGCCACGGGCAGGGCCAGCTTCCACAATCCCAGGTTGCTCAGAGTCCCACCCAACCTGGCCTTGAACACTTCCAGGGATGGGTCAGCCACAACTTCTCTGGGCAACGTGTGCCAGAGCCTCACCAACTTCACAGTAAAGAATTTCTTCCTAATCTAAACCTTCCTTCTTTTAGTTTAAAGATATTCCCCCTTGTCCTATCACTGCAAGTCCTTGTCAAAACCCTCTCTCCAGCTTTCTTGCAAGTCCTCTTTAGCTACTGAAGGTGGTAAATTCAGTGTTCTGTCCATGGTTGTGGAGGATTTCTGCCTTTTTGTATCTACAGAGTGCTGATATATCTGTAGTTTGTGGAATATTTTCTTTGCATAGAAAAAAAGTGGGGCTTACAACTTACCGGCATGTTCTAATGGAAAGGATGAAGCACCACCTGCAAAACACATGGAAAAATGTTCATCTGTGTGAACCAGAAACTTATATTTCCTTCTACTGAACTTGTGTATAAATCAGGTTATTGCACACAATCCACCACATGCATTTCTGAGAAGTGCACTTGCAAGACCTGAAATGAAATGAAACTAAATTAAATAAATGAAATATGGATTAATGATTCAGTTGCCAGGATTTTGCATGGTATGTAACAGAGAGGGCACAAACCAACACCATCTGTGAAAGATTTAGAGAAAAAGCAGATGTGCAAGCAACCAACCAGAAGTATAACAGGGTCAAGTTTGTTTCTCTGTCTCCCTGCCCAATGGCAGCAGTGGGAATGAAAACATATGTGAAAATTCAAAAATGTAGAATTTTGAGAGGGGAAAATACCAACAGCCAGGTAAGCGTAACCAGGTTGTGTGAGCAGAATGGAGCTCTGGATGCTCTTGAACTGAGCTTCATCTTCCGTTATTTTCTTCAGCTGCTCTGTTTAGTTCACTGCCCTGTTTTTTTGTGAATATTGTTGAAAAGAAGATGTGGCATCAGCAGTGATGGATTCACTGAACCATAAAGCAAGGTGACCACCTGAGAGTCCCTTCAGTTACATGACAACTATTAATGGGGTTAGATTTGAGCCTTCTTTAAATGCATGTCAGCCATCTCTTCATAGTATCTCTGAGCCCTTCAGTCTATGGAAAACAATTTTTTTATCACACTATAAAGACAGAGTCCTTGAAAGGTTACATCTTAAGCTTCTTATCCAGACAGACATTTCAAAGATTTGCAGAAGTGTGTTATGTATAAGACTCACCCAACCTTAGTCCTATATACAAGACAGAGTATTGCTTGACCCAGAATTCATCTAAACTGGCAGATCAGAAGTGGATCTAGAATTCTTCCTGATCTCCTTGATTATCTTTATTTACTTTTTTCCAAATCCAGTTTATATGGAGCATACAGAGCTTATGACATGGCAGCCACTAAGGATACAAATTTGCCAATGACCATGGGAAGCATGGCCATTTTGCAGATGGCTCCAACCTAGACCATGCTGGCACTGGTAGTTCTGTGATCAGGAAATGGGCAAAGTTCTCTAAGTGAAAGGATGATTTTTCTCCTAATAATTTTTCAATACTTCATTTAAATCATGATTATGGATAACACTGGTGAGCCATGAACCTCAGTGTCACAGAGATTGCAGACCGGCTTTGTAGATCTTTCAACAGAAAGGCTTATCTTCTTTCAAAAAACCTCAGATCCACAAAATATTTCTAAATTTGGGGTTTTCTGTATGCATCTGATGAATGGAGAAATTACTTTGGTGAGCTCAGAGAATACTGGAGAAAAAAATTGTGTCTGCCAAACCATTGAGCTGGCAAAGAATTTGCTGAGAACTTCAGCAACTTGCAGCTGGCCAAAGGCCTATTATTTATCTAATTTATTGACAACACCAATATTTTCCTTCTTCAGGCATCAAGCTGAAAGACGTAAAAATGTACTTGGGCTGTAGCCCTGTGAAAGAGAGCAAAGATTGAATTTGCACAACCTATGTCTTCCACAAAACTTGTCACAAGAGTTTTCCATTCACCCTAAAACCAAATAGTTCTGGTAGATATAAATATTTTGTTATTTGGTTTAATGTATGCCTGTCAGTTCCTTCACAGGTGATATCGGACTTTGTGTCGTTGGAATTTCCACTGGGATCTGACAAGAAAAAGTATTGCAGAAATTCTGAATTCTGTGAAATGAGCTTAGCTGGATATTAGCCAACCAATCAGTCAGAAGAAACTGAAGTCCTGGAAGACACAGGCAAATATCTCATCCTGCTATTCAGAGAGCTTACTGAATGCTGGAAGTCTGTGTTCACTTCTCTCTTCTGCCTGAGAAGCAGACTGGAGGTCATGTCTGCTGTCCATAAATGCACCTTCACGGCTTCTACTCTTTGGGTAAGGTGAGGGAGCAGCTCCATCCATCAACTCTGTTAAAGTTTTTCGTACTGCAATTTAAAAAAAAAATACACTCAGTACAGAGACAAGAATGAAAATTAATCACCATTGAGTGATGAGTGTATTCTACTGGGATGGAAAGAGTTTTATGCTCCAGCTCTTCTTCAGAAGGCTGTGTGTTTTATCTATTTATGTGATGGACACTTCATCTCACATCTCAAGGCTTCCCCACTCTAGCACTGCACCAATTACCTGCCAATCAGACTATCAGATTAGTACACCCACTTTTTTTGGATGCCACCTCTGGTTTCCATAGAAACTGTTTTAAGCCTCATCCTCTCTCTCAATTAGAACTTTTTATAATTTCTCCACCCTTATGAAATCATTTGTGGTTCCCATGGTAATCACTGAAAATTGGTTATCTCTCAAGTACTGCTTCTTAATTGGCTTCACCAATGGCAATGTCCTGCTGGAGAGGTAAAAGGCATGAGAAGGTTCTAATCTTCTTTTGGAGAGTGTGTCCTTTGCTCATCCTCAGGGCTGTGTACCATAAATCCCTGCTGAGCCTCCTATCTCTGACATCAAGGTTTTGGTCACAGTGGAGTTCACTACATTCACTGAGCGTGTTGGTCTCTCCCCACTCTATTGATTGCAAAGATGATGGGCACAGACTTGCATTTTTGTCCAAGGTGTTTCCATGGGCCAGGTTGTCTCAACAAAGCTTGTAGGAGAATTCAGGTCTTCTTTGCTGAATTTACCTCCTATCTAATTTCCTTTTCACTGGAGCACCATGCACTCTCCTATAAGACAGGTGTCAAAAGTCTGAATGCCCCATGTAAATTCATTTCATGTTTGGCTGTTTAGGACACCATATAATCAATATAAACCAAATTGTATTTATTTTTATGTATATAAATACACAGACTACATTTATAGCACATTTTGGTCCTTCAAGCCTACAGCAATTTCCATGACTGTAAATATGCCGATGCATGATACTATGTCCTACCACAGTCCCAGACTGAGGTTTGCTTTGACACCAAAAGCAGAGGTGCAGCTGATCTCAGCCCATTTTTTTTTCAAAAATCAGCCCACATTGGTCCTCCTCCAAAACAGCTCTTCCTGGAGTCCTGCTCTGAGCCTGTTATCAAGGTTCAGAAGCAAGCCCGTGGATGGCATCCTCTGGCCTTTCTGACTCAACTCCATCATTTCAGCAACTTCTATCTTTATCCATCTGGGATGACAGCAATTTTCCATCAAATACTGGTTGTACTTGCCTCTTACAGCTGATTCTGGACATCTCCCTGCACTGAGTCATAAAAGCCAGATTAACTGTGTTTCAAATTTTGGTCTAATCTAAAATACAGATATGTGTGTATATATCTTCTGGATGTACAAGGCATCACTTCATGTGGTAAAATCCTATTTCCATCTGTTCTAGTGAAACCAGGACCTCACCCAGGAGTTTCAAGTTGAAAGGAGACTACTGTAACCAACTATCATCATTCCCAGCCAGCAAACACTGCACCAAATTTCTCTTTCCTCTTTGAAATACGCAATACTTTTTTGAAAGATAGCCACTCTTGACTGAAAAAATTGAAGTGAAAGGACGCCATTTTTCCTCTGTAGAACTGTCCCAGTGGTTACTTGCTGGAGATTAATTTTTTGTTTGCCACATGACAAACAAAATAAAATATGCCACATGACATACATCCATCTTACAGAAATTGCTATCTTGTGTACCCCTGTGTATTCAATTCCCTTTTGGTCCTACTCCCGCAGCACAGTATATCATCCCACAGAGACATATCAGACTTTTTTTCTTTTTTTT
>VXBU01017118.1:84391-148101 GCA_013400315.1 Bombycilla garrulus | reverse complement strand
ATGTTTTTTTTTTTTTTTTTTTTTTTTTTTTTTTAGAAAGAATCTTATTGTGTACTTCAGATGTGGAATTTCTTTCTCAACTGACATTAATCCAGGGTCTGAGCTGGTGGGATGTGATCTTGATGTGAAATGTGACTATCACCATGCACTGGAGATTTTGTTTGTTTTGGGAACTCACCTCTGAAGGGGGGGACGTTGTCTGCAGCACTGTAGAAAGGCTTTGATGGGCAAGGTGATAAATAGCAACAACCTCGTGCAGAATTGCTCCATTTTGTTCATCAGATCAGGGTATTTCCTATACCCATAGAAATCCAAGGCTCATAGTCTGTTCATACCCTATGTCAGATCATGAAGCTGTTGGAGTAAGTCCAGAGGAGGCCACCAGGATGATCAGAGGGATGGAGCAGCTCTGCTATGAGGAAAGACTGGGTGAGTTCGATTGCTCAGCCTGGAACAGAAAAGGCTTCAGGGTGACCTAATTTCAGGGTTCCAGTACATGAGGGCGGCAGACAGAAACAAGGAAGAGGGACTTTTTACCGGGGCATGCAGTGACAGGACAAGGGGGAATGGCTGCAAACTGAAAGACAGTAGGTTTAGATTTCAGGAAGAAATTCTTTATCCAGAGGGTTGTGAGGCCCTGGTACAGGATGCCCAGAAAAGTTGTGGGTGCCTCATCCCTGGAAGTGTTCAAGGCCAGGTTGGATGGGGATCTGAGTAACTTGGGATAGTGGGAGGTGTCCTATGGCAGGGGGATAGGAAATGGATGATCATTAAGGCCCCTACCAATCCAAACAATTCAATGATTATATGATTCTATGACTAGTACTAAGCAGAGTAGGATTTAATTTTAAAGCCATATGTAATATTTAAAACAACAGAAACTCAGAGTTGTTAAGACACCTCAGAATTCAGAAGAAACTTCTGTAGCCTTTTGTATTCAAAAAGGCATTGTGAAGCATTTGACATTTTGGTGTGTCAAAAAGGTTAAATGAATACCTGATAATCATGTAGCTGAACACTGGCATCCATTTGATAAAAATATAAAGGCATTTGGAAGCTACAGCAGATCAAAGAGCACCAAAAAACATTTCATTTATATGTTGAAAAGCCAGTGTGATGTCACATTTTTCAAAGGCCTTGCAAACAAGGCCGCAGAAGGAAAAAAATTGTTGCAGAAGCTTATTAGCAGCTTTAGTAGAGACTGACAGTAACCCCAGCTTGGATAGAAAATGAGAATAATAAATAAAATAGAATTTTGCTGGCACTTCCCCAGAAAGTCAGTAACTCATCAGAAAGAAAATTATTTTTCCAAAAACATCAGGGTTGCATGTGGTTTCAGCAGAGTCTACGGTCTCCCCCTGAACAACACATTTTAATGAAAGAGCATATGTCTTAAAAAAAAAAAAAAAGAAATAATTAAGTTTCAAAAATCTCTCCCAAGTGCTTTGGAGGCTCCTGAGAAAGGCTGGAATGCTGATGGCTCAAACAATTAGAGAGTAGCTAATGATGTGCAAAGTAAACACCCAGGTGCGGAGGGCAGGACACAGCCCCGCCTCAGGCTACAGCTGGGCGTTGAACACGGTAAGGGAAGAGGCTGATAAGAACAGATCCTTCAAGGCAGGGAGATGCTTTTTATCGTGCCAGTCCTTGCACAAGCGGCTCAGCTGTGAAAATTTCCCTTGGGAAAGTACCGGGACAGTCACGTGTAGCCTGAAGGTTTTCCTCCCTTCTGAAGGGCCACCATTGCCTCAAACTCTGCTGACTTGAGAGGCAGCTGTGGCACCGTAGGAGGTGTCACGGTCTATCAAAGATTCACGAATTGTTCCCTGATCCACGGCATTGCATCATCCAGTTGCAACTCCCCTCCTGAGGGGAGGTACCTGGGCGTTCCCACCTGAACCTGAGTGTTTATAACCCGTGGAACTTCGGTGTTCCCTTCGTTAGTCCGCCCCTGACACATCGAGACTGCGACCATTGCTTTGACCAACAGGCACTGAAACTGCAGCAACCAAATCTTGTTGTGAGATCCATGGATAGTGAGATCCTTTTAATCTTTCTTTCCCTTATACATTTTAAGAGATATTTTTATGCTTTTATATTACTATATTGCTATAGATAATAATAACCAAAATGGCTACATAACTGATTTTCATTGCAATCACATTGTTCTAAAATAAACCCTCCATATATATATACTTACAAGCACCAATCATTCAGTGTTGTTTCGCTCTAATCGACCTCAAGGGACCTATTAACAAGAACCTGTTTTGCCCTTGCCTCCAGGGGTGGGTCACAGCAGCTCTGAAGGCCAGGCTATCAGAAATAGAAAGTTTAATGCATTTATCAGTATCCTGCCCCTGGGAAGGGCTCTGCATACATGCTGTTTGTGTGTGGATATGTTTCACAGACATAAAAACAGAAATACCTTTGTAATGAAAAATCTTGAAGAGGATCAAAGGTTTTCCATGTTTCCACATCTTCTCTTTTCCACTTTCTGTATCCATCTCTTTGAAAATCATTGTCAAAACGGACCGGTTGATACAAAGGGAGCTGATTTAGGCCCACCACAGTGTGATATGTGTAGCATAGCTATCCTGTTTCCAGCCCACTCTGCCCTGCCTATTTCTACCTCACTCAGCCTCAGCTTTACCCCCTCAGAAGTACAGCCCAGACTGATACAAAAAGAAGACAAAAAAAAACCCAAAAAAACCCTAGAGGTTACAAAAGCAAACTTTTAATTAATATCTCAAATTCCAGTGTGCTAGCATTTTAAATTCCGGATGTTTAACAGCACAAGTAATTTCTGTACCTCAGTAAGGTTTGGATATAAGAACTGGCAGAGGCAAATGGTGCAGATGAATATGCACCTCATTGACATAAAAAAAAGGATATTACAGCTATTTCTTACCTACAGGTAAGTTTCTCCAAGGCTGAATTAACAAAATGACAGTGCTCTGTTAGATTGCCCTGTTAGTTTTGTACTAAGGTCACTAGTGAATCTCAGGATTTTTCATGCAAAGATTTAGGCAACGAAATACCTGCCTGGTTTGCGGAATGCCAGATCCAGCAGCCAGCACTGATTCCCTGTTTTTATTGGCTCTTCACCCAGCACAGGGTGATGGGGGGTTCTTCTGTCTTTTCAGAACAGAAAGTCTTGAAACCTCCCAAACCTCCCTGAAGAAGCAACATAGTCCATCATCCAAAGGCCACGGACAGGGGGCTCTTTCCATTTTAGAGCAAAGCTGTAGCTCTCACAGATGTCAAGCTCTTTAAAGGAGGTGTTGGGATCAGTTATCTTGCCCCTCATGTTATGTCTGTAATTACAATCTTCAGAAGGAGAAGTCTTCAGCTCTATTGTCAAAAGAAGAGGGGGCACAATCTCATTGGCCTGCTGTGCAAAAGCACAAGAGGACTGATCTGCTCTGATTTCATGAGGAAAGGGGAGGTCTGGGATCCTCTCACTGCCTCTGCGCCTGTTTAAATGTAAAGTGTGTGGTAAGCCCTTGGAGGAAGATCACAAGATCTGGATCCCAGATGGACTTTGGTACAGATTCCAGCAGCAGAACAGAACCTGGAAAACATTGCTGTAAAATAATTACTAATAGATGTGTGTGTTTCTAGTGTGAATTGAACACAGGATTTTAAACTTATCATTTTGGTCTTGGAATCTTGCCTTCCATATTTATATATTTACTGCAAGAATCAACTACTCTTTCCACTTTTCAATAGTACCTTCTGAAGTCAGTGAGTCTGCTGAGAGAGCAGATAACATTTTATTCAGACAAACATCTGAACCGAATCACCAGGCAGCAGCCATGAAAGAGGTGAAGTAGGATTACAATCAACAGCATTAAGTCAGCTTGAGCTTCACAGGTCTGATGAATTTCTGGAGGAAATTTTCTGGAGGAAAACCCATCTCCACTGGATTCTGCATTGTCTCAACTGTAGCTAAAATCCCAGTACTGCAAAGCCTGTAGTAAAATTCCAGTTGCAAGAACAAGTGTGTATTTACTTCTATAGAGCATGAGAGATTCTGCTGAAGATTTTACAGGTGGTTTTATTTACATCTGTGTCAGGGAGGTCAGAATCTCATCCAAAACATTCCAGTTTTTGTGTTGGCTAGCAAAAATGTTCACACTAACTAAATCTATCCTATAAATCACCTTGACAGTCCTCATAATTCAACATAATAGGGTTCTTTGCAGAAAGAATTGTCTCTCAGCTGATGCAAGAGGATGGACAAGATAACCTAAGAGAGTTCTATGTCTATGAAAAATTTTATTCTCAACACTTTTCTTATTCCATTGAATTACATCCATTCAGGAGCAGTTATATCCCAATCATTAAGAAGATTTCCTTCCATTAGCTCTCCAAATCTCTTTGCTAGTGGGTAAGGTGCTGCAGTCTCCTCCTTAACATTTTCTGTCTTTATTTTCTTTGCTCCAAGAGTCATTATTCTACATTCATCTGTGCCAAACTGGATTTGTCACCTTTTTGCCCAATTACTTAAATAATCTAAGACCTTCTGTCTCTGACTGCATTGTTCTTCACTGTTTACCTCTCCTCGCCCACTCCTGTCACCCAGAAGTGTTGCTTTCAATAATTTCCAAGTCATGTCTGCAAATAATAAAGTATTTAAAGAGCCACGGTGTAACACTTATAGTGAAATGCCTTCTCACTTGAGACACAGAAAATAGACACAATTTCTGTATGTTTTACACATCTTAGTGTGATGCCTTCCTGTCACTCTCTGTTACCCACAGCCTTCAAATGCAAAAGGCACATATTGAAGCTGTCAATGCAAACATTAATTTATGAGCTGACTACTTCAGGGTCATAAATCAAAGGAATATCTTCCACCTAACTGGACTTCCTAGGTTGTTAAATAACCCTATGGGTACATTGGTGGCTGTGAGGCTCAGTAATTATGCAGATCTTTTCTGCCAACTTGAAATGGCAGTGAAAAGAAGTGATGCAGTGACTTCCTTCAGCGCTGCAGTTTCCCACCCAGCTAGAGAGAACCCCTTCTCCTCACTGGTAGGGCACATTCTAGGATAAAGCCAAGCTGGTCAGGTCAAGCTTTTCCTCTTTCTCAAGGTAACATGTCTGGAAATCTGAGAGAGAGGTTTCTGACTGCAGAAAAAAATGTTCAGAAATTTTTCCAAAAATGCATCAATATCATTGGCCTGGAAAAGCTTATAGGAATTACATTTAACCACCCACCAGCAACACAGAATTACTGCACTGCTCTTTTAGACTTTAAACAGACTAGCACAAACTTTGGACAAACAGCAATAAGCCATTAGAAAAGTTAATTTAGAAAAAGTAAAACATCTGCCATTACACATCATTGTTTGTAAGGTTTTTCTCCCCCGCCCTATAGATATTCAATACAGAAAATCCTGTAACGTCTTAATTTCTAATTTTCTGCTCCAAAAAGTCCCTTTTGCACATGGGTGGGTTGATGAGCCATCAGAAGATAACTTAGCTCCCAGTTAACTTCTGGGTCCTGGTCTTTAGACTGTTCACAAAGCAGGGCTTACCAAGATGAGAGACAGAGCAGGAGCACTAGGTTATGTCCCCCCACCAGAATAGGAGTAGGTAGCTAAAGGGAAGCTGAGAGCTCAGCAAATTTCCTCAGTAGCTCTGTTTCGCTGCTTCTGCTCCGAAATCCATGCAACTGGGATAACAGCCCATATCTTCAGGCTTATCTGGCTGCAGGTTTGAAAAGTTTGGAGTGTCTCTTGAACTGAACTGTATCAAGTCTGATAAAAATCTGGCCAATCCCAAGAAGTTTATCCAAGTGGGAAATATCAGGCCACAAGGCACCTGAATGGAAAAGCAGAAGAGATTCCTTCCTGATGTATTGCCAGGAGAACCTGGTTTTTGAAAGACATACTCCAGCAATTACAGCTCCTTGAAACCTTCAGGACTGCCCCAAAACACATTTTACAATGTCTTTTATAATAACACAACTGAAGACTATCACCTTTCTACTAGAGTAGTTAAGATGGACATGCTGAATTTGTCCACATTAGAGTGGTAGTGGAGATCAGGATTTGCCTTGGAAGTGAATTTCTCAGTCAAACTTGCTTCATTTCCCTACACAGAATGGGATTGCACCTGAAATTAATTTCATTTTAGATTAAACTGAACAAAAAGAACTGAACAACCTCAGGTGCTTGAGCCACAAATGGTAATCTATGAGATCAGTCTGCAGACACATTGTGTGTACTGTGTGGATGTCAGATAGTCATGTTGGGTTGCTTATTGTTTTATTGCTATGCTGGCAGTTTGGATCTGAATTACATTTCCCCGAGAAAACACACCTGCTTACACCTATAAGGTCATTGTCACCTCCTGACGGTTTTTATACTGACATGCAAAAGATCCCTGTCTGAAAAGCCCAAGAGGACATGGTGGTGTGAGGAAGGATGTTGCTATTGGGAAAAAAAAAATAAAATAAAAATGAAAGGATGTATAGGGAAATCAGAGGGACACTGAAGTAATGATGAAAAGTTTAGAATGTTGTGAGGTAAAAAGTGAGGTAAAAAGTAGAAAGAGCTACAGGAAAGATCAAAATGGCAGATAAAGGAGCAAGTTCTCTCTAGGCTGCCAGAGAAGAGGATACATTTTAAGGTAATTTCTGTTGCCAGAGAAGAGGATACATTTTAAGGTAATTTCTGTTCCCTGTGAATGGACAATACCAGTTATTTTTACTTTCAAATTAAGTATCATGTTCTGGACATAGAAAACACTGTCTTCTCTTTTCAAAAGGCATGAAGAGTATAGCCTGCGTTAGCCAAACTCATTTGTTTTGGATGCCTGTTTCGTGGATGGAAAGGAAGGAGCAGCACAAACACACAAACACACACACAAACACTAAACTAACTCACCACAAATTCTGAGCACTTCAACCTTCCTCCTATTCTTCACTCTGTTCACTGAGCATCTTATTTAAATCAGGTTGCAAAGTCTTCCAGTGTAGAAACCATGTCAAAACTATCACTTTTCTTCCCCTGAAACCCCTCAGCATACTTTTTTCAGCTTTAAAAATGAATGATCTTCACCTTTATCTGTGAACTTGAGAGCAGGTAAATGTAGTAGAGAAGAGAAGAAGTCTGTGACACATCCTTCACTCATGGTGATCAATAAATGAGATATTTCACCATCTGCAGCAGTTCCTTTCAGTCTTGATTCTTCCTCAAGCTTCCAAGCTTACAATGCCATCGAGGAGAGGGCCTTGAAATAAAATGCGTGAGCAGGTATTTTCCCTTCCTTCCTTCCTTGACACCCTGCACAAACTCTCAAAGCCATGATGATTGTTTGCATCATTATGAGCAGCAATATTCGAATGATAAACATTGTAAAACTACTGATGAACTGATTGAGGCTGCTGGGAATGCCTAGAACTCGCCATGCTACTGAATCCTAAGTCAAGCCTTTTCCTATGTTTTTTAGGGCAAACAGTGGAGATATTGAAGGGACTGGCAAAGCCCAGCATTCATTTGCAACTGAAGATTGTTTGCTTCCCATCCGTCCTAATGGAAAAAGGAAGCAGGAGCAAAGCCCTTCCCCTTGGTTCCCCTCCTCCCTTTTGCAGTCAGGGCTGGTAGAACACGCAGCAGAGACATGCTGCATCCCATTAGGGGTTGTAGCAGTAAACAGACTCTCCAGCAACACCAGGGACTGTCATGTTCTCAAGTGCAGCAGCTAACAAACAGCTGAGAAGTTTCTGGATGAGCAGTTCACAGAGGCTGCAGCAGAGGTTAACAATTTGGTCAGCACCACTGTCTGTCAGCAGAGCTCTCTTCTTCAGGCCCTCGCTACTCTGCAACTGCTGCTCATTGAGACCCCAGCTCCCCCAGCACTGAAATGCAAAACCAAGAGAGCAGGGGAGCACAAGCCATGTGTCAGACCAGGGAATTTGCTGGTTGTGTATCTTCATCCTCAGTCTCTCACAAATCCATAGAACTGCCCGTTTTTTATTGTCATCCTTAGCAGATCTTTAGGAAGTATCTCTGTAGATTGACTGTCCTTTGCTCTTTCATTGGATTTTGGAGTGGAATATCCAATAACAGCTATTTATTGTGCTGAAGGGGTAGGAGTATGTGCACTTCTAAAGAAACATCACTTAGCAGTTCTTGCTTTCTCTGCCTGTTGGAGAAGAGAGGATCATCCTAATGCTTAACTTTTTCTGGAGCACACACAGAAACTGGGGAAGGAACTAAATTTAATTTAGCAGGCTTGGGAGAAAGCATAATGTAGAGTTTTGAAGCACTGTTGGTGCTTCACCAATTACCTCTGGAGTGCCATTTCAGCCTTTTGAGCACTGGGTAATGCCCATCATGAAAGCAGATGGGGCAGGGAAGGTCAATGCATATGCAGAGAATGACTACCTGCAGGCTTGCCTGCTGCTAACAAGGCTCATCCAAGTTAACTTAACAAGCCTATTAGTTCAGAGCGTCAGCAGAATTCAGATCTTGGAAGTCCAGAGTCACAACATAAACTGATACTTGAATTTGGTTGTCATATTCCATTTCTAAATGTATTTTAACAGTAGGCAATCCCACTTGGGTTTATGCGAGTTCGAGTCTTATATTTCCCCCTAGAATCAATTTCTGTGAGTATTCTCAAAATATTTTAACTCTATGGTTTTTTAAATACTTTATTTCTTTGAGAGAATTTTTTTCTATCGCATGATGTTTTTTCTATCACAGAAATATGAGTCCTTGTTTAAAAGATTAAGTTTATATAGCATTGTACATTTTTCTCGTAATCCTTGCACAATAAAAATTTTCCACTAGCACTTCACTGCGTCTGGCTAGCTTGATGTCTTCATAGGTTTGCAGTTTCTGTCTTCTTTTGCTTACTCCATTAGAAAAGTTGGAATTGGCCTGAAGTCCCTAGTAGCTTGAGTTAATTTGGGAAGAAATAGTGTCAAAAATTCCACCCAGAAATGATGCTAAGCAAATGTTCAGGCAAGAAATTTCTCCCTCTAAATATTTCATCATGACAGATTCCCAGTACACATTTCTGCTCAATCCCTCCAGTACTGGACTAATCAGTTACTTCAGACAAAATTAATTTCCACTAGGTTTTCCTGTTCACTGTGTAGATGTTTGCACACAAGTGTTTAACTTCCCATGGAGAGCTCGGGGTTCAGGATAGCTCTGACCAAATATGATCATTTCAACAACGATAGTGGAATTCATCATGTCCTGATCTCTCCTGACCATGTGGATCAGCTCTGCACTATATTTAGAGGATGTGGGGCTTGCTCAGGTGGGGATGGAATGGCTGAAATTCAGATTAACACATTTAGCCACATGCATTTTAGGGAGTTGTACAGCCAGTGCGGGGGAGGAGCACGCTCAGGGTGGGTGGCATCGTGGCAGGCAGACTCCAACACATCCCTCCTGAGGATGTGCAAACACATTTCAGCAGCTAATAATTAAAATTAATGGGGATGAATTTTAATAGGAGTAGCAGAAGGCACATTCCTGGCACAAGGGGGATATCATGTCTGCTGTGGAACATCCGGATGTTCCACTTCCCAATAAATCCCAGGGAACTGGGCAAAATAAGCAGTTTTTCAATTTCTTTCTTATATCTTACAGACAAATAATTTTGGCTAAAACTAATTTTTGGGGAAAGAGATAATATTAAAAAAAAACCCTCAAACCAACCAACAAAATAATCATTAGAAAAAAAAACAAAAATCAGAAAGAAATATCTCATAAATAGATAGACAGAATATTTCAGTAAAGGCAGTTAAAGCCATTCCATGGTTGTATGAAAATCTGGCAAAACTTTCGAAAAGAGGGGACATACAGAAGGGACAGTGTTGGGAAGCCTTATGGGCTGCACGGTGAGCTATGACTGGTCTTGCTCCTGAGTAAAGGCCCAGCTAAGAATTAAAGCCTCACATTAAAACTGCTCTCATTTGCTCCTTCATTTTGAGAGGGGCCTTTCCATACACAAGAGGTTTATAACAAGATGCTGGAAAGGGTTCAGAAGGTGATTGCATGGCTTAGGTTAAACAAAGATTTACTGTACACAATCATTTGCTGCTCTAATTGCATCCAAGTGTATCTATGTTTGATTGCCTAGGTTCTCTTTCATAGCACCTTTAAATTGCTGTTCCACTACATGTGAAATGAACGAGACTTGGTATTTAAAAACACTGTATGCTGAACAAATCACTAACAAGGGAGATGTTTTTGTGATGTATTTAATGGGATAAAGATCACCATAGGTTATCACATAAGAGACATTCCTTAGTCTAAAAGAACACAGCTTTAAAAAATAAACAAATAGCTTTTCCTGTGGAAAAGCCAGCTTCTTTAAAGTTTGTAAGAGACTTTACTTACAAATTGAACCCACCTAGTGAACCACTGTGTTTAGTTTTATTTAGCCCTGAAAGAGCTTCTCATTCCAGGATGGGTAGGTAGGGGCTGGCATCAAAATATGCAGGACTGCAGGGATACTGAGTCCTCTGTGTTGAGGCAGTTACCTACTGAACCTGAGAAACTGTTATGTACCTCATAACGTTGTACCTCATAAAGTTTTCCATGGTAACTAATGAATATAACAACTTTTTTTTCAAAAAGCTTCTCTTTTCAAAACTGAGAGACCCAGAGCTTGATATTACTTACCAGCATTTAGTCTGTACGTGAGTGGAAGTGGACAGAGGTGCAGGACATACAGGGCTGTCAGACACATTCAGCACACTCACCACTGCCTGGCTGAGTTGAGCCACAAGTCCAGTGTACCCAGAGGAATGCCAGAGATCTGCAGCATGAAACCAAATGGTTTCTTTTCAATTTGGGAAAAAAAAACCCAGTGTAATTATGGAGCTCCACAAGCTCTAGATGAGGTCTTGCCTTTTTAAAGAGCTCTGTGATGTGGAAAGCTATGGAGGGAGCAACAGGTTAAATGAAGGGGCAACAGCAGTTAAAATGCAGCTTGAATAGATAAAAAGTAACACATGATGGAGGTGAATATCCACTTTAAAAAGTTTAGCCCTAAATATGTCCTTGACTGTGTCAAAGAACTTGATAGAGCCAGAAGTTTTTCCCCTTTAACATTTTTCTTTTAGCTAAAATTATACTGGTACTGCATTATTATATTATCACAATGGTGTATTTTTTCTTTCCCTTTTTCTTTTCTCTCATACACAAAATCAATAGAAAGAAATATTGAAAATGCCCTATTTTCCCTCTTTTATTAGAAAAAGACTTTTTCAGCAGCCAGAGGTTGTGGGGTTTATGATTAAGCAACACGGTTAACAGGGCCCAGACAGATAGGAACATGAAATACAACAAAAGCTTGAAAATTATAACTGAATTTAGGGCTGTCTGAGCCTTGATATTTCAATACTGAACCCTTTTTTGAGTCTCTCATGGCCAGTGAAACAAGTTAATGGTGCTAGGAAATGAAAAGTCCCTTTTCTGTTTTGTCTTTTAATAATTTAAGGGCACCTCCAGCAACCAAAACAAATATATTTATCATTGCACACAAAGCCTTTAGGCATGAACTCTAAAGAGGCACATTAGTGTCAATGCATCTGGTACACTGTCACTTTCCAGTTTAGTTTAACTCTTGCTTCTCCTTTTTTTCCTGACACTCGTGTCTGAAGAGACGTTGCTTGATGCTGGGGCCTCTTTTTTCAGAAAAGAAAAACAAGTTAAATAAATATTATTTATATAAAAATACACAAGCATGCAAAAATGTCTTGGCAAAATTCAACAGTTTGACTATGCAGATCATGTTCAACAGTAATAATGGATGCCCTTGATCTAAGACCTGTGAAATAATAGTACCTCGTCACTCCTCATCAGTCTGTTTGCATGTGGGCAGGGTGGTTTTATTCACTATAAAGGAAAAAAATTGTGCAGAATGAGCAACAAAATAATGCCTGGAAGGAATTTTCTCAGATTAAGTAATACATGAAGGATTAGAGCAGCAGCCGTTTGTAGACAACAGGACTGCAAGCTTAAATCTGGAAGGAGTGAAAAGATATAGCCATGCACAAGAATCCTTGTGTCTGATATCTCTTCATAAGCCGCATTTCATGGTGGAAATAAATTATGGGGATCAGCTTGGGGCAATGTTTGTTTTGCATCATTACATCCAGCACCCCACTCTAGATCATGAAGCAAGTCAAGTCAGTAGTAAATGGGAAAAATTACTGCTCTGCATTTTAGCAAACAGTCCTGCAAAGGTGGATCCCCGAGAGTTCACAAACCCATTTCTACAGAAGGTAACATAAAGGCAGAGCATCTGGGACAAGGTCATGCAGTAAAGTAATTGCTCAAGGCAGACTGAGATGTCAGCACTTTTGGCTCCCAGAGCCGTGCTCTGAGTAGTGAACCAAACCCTCCCATTCAGCAAGAAGTGAAATGTTAACATCTGAGGAGTGGAGAGAGTTTACTTTGGCACATCAGCAGCACTGCAGGTTCATCAGGGTAACATCAGCACAAGAGGCACTCCCAGAAGCCAGGAGATGCTGAAATGCAGTTACAGTCTTGTGACAGCCTGCAAGAGTCAGAGAGCCCCCAGTGTCTGGGAGCCAGCCTGACCCAAAGATGGTGGCCCTCAGGGGAACAGCACATCAGCATCCACAAGGAATCCCTCCCAAAAAACAGGCTGATGTGTGGGGCAGAACAGTCACCCCAAGCACATCCTCATTTTCATCCAGCAGACGTCGGTGAGCAAACCCAGTGCAGCCGGTCCTGGAGCCAGGACGTGCCTGGGAGGACTGATTTTGCTGTCTTTAGCCCTAGTTTCAGTAATCAGTTCCCTTGGCTTCAGTGGCATCAGCCATTATTTACCTTACTGTGAAAGAAGCAGCAACATAGAGGAGGTTTTCAGTTTCCCACTGTAGTTCTGTCTTGGACACTGTCTTGTAGCCAGGCAGAATTATCAATCTCTTCTCCTGAAAGCTCTCCTCTCAGGGCTGGAAATCTTGAGATGCTGAAGGTCAGGAGATTTAAGGTACATTGGCAGAGCTCTATATCTCCAGCTTACATTATTCTGGGTGCTGGCCAATGCTATCAGTCTCTTGCCAAAAAGGAATAGCTATTATGGCATTGATTTTCTGCCACAAAAAAAACGGAGAGAGTGACTTCTAGTTAAATGCAACAGTAGAAAATGCTCCTGCCTTTTATTGCAAAAAAAAGGCTGTGTCTTGGTCTGTATGTCTTGGTCTGTGATGGCTGAGTCTGGACTGAGATGTTTTCAACACCAGTTCTGCACAGAGGAATTAGAAAGAGCCGGTAGAAACAACTTGTATGCAAACAGCAGATTTTAGAAGTTGTTACAGATTGATCCCAAATACCAGAGTCTCCCAGTGACAGCAAGAAAAATGGTTATAAAGCTAATAATTGTGCTGGAACAGTAACATTCCTCAGCAGGTTCAGATCTGTAGGCTGTATCCCTTCTAGATGGATAGGGCCACACCACAGCAGTGATTTTTTTCAATGTTTCTCTGTTAAAAATTTTATCTGCTTATTAACAAACACAAGCCCAGTCCAGGCTGCACCAAACTCTTCAGCTTTAAACAAACAAACAAAATCCATAGTGACAATAAACATTAGTCACTAAGTAATTCCTAAGCTTTGTTGACTATCCAGATCACTTGGCCTCTAAGAATATCTTTTCCTGATGAATTTCTGGTATGCTCACCCTGTTTTGGATAAGAAACTATATAATCCAAGTATTCTGTTTTATTTTTGGCTTTTTTTTTTCCAGGGCTTGGCCAGAGTGCAGATGGAGAAAAAGTACAAGAAAATGGAGAGAGAGAGAGAGAGAGAGAGAGAGAGAGAGACTTGACAGTAAAACACAGGAGATATCTAACTGCTCTGAACCTTAAATAATCACCTACTTCAATTCAGTTTGAGCCATTGAGGACATGAAGGGTCATGTTTTATTCTTATTTCTGCAGATTCAAAGAAGTCAGTGATAGTTTAAGCTCCCATTATACAAGCTGAAAAAGCTGAAAATGAACCTGAATTCATTGTATCCAAAAGCAGCCTAATCCATTAAAAAAAAAAGATGAGATAATTCATTTAAAAATTCACAGTGACTTCTGCTGCTTGTGGTTTGCAAATAATATTGGACCTGTGCCACAGAACACAGAAAACGTGAATACAACCAGCACTATAACTCATAGCCCCAGTTTAGGAGGGTGCTTCTGGCTTTATCTAGGGTAGGTGAAATAACCTTGTCTTAATTGCTTAAATTAATCTCAGACAATCATGACAAACTCTGTTTCCCATCTCTTTTACTCTTCCAAATGAAATTCAGTTTCCTGCACTTGGTGCAATCTTTGGAGCTGTCCTCTGCAGGACCAGGGTTTAGACTCAATGATCTTTGTGGGTCCCTTCCAGCTCAGCATGTACTGTGGTTCTGTGGCTGGTTTGACCCTGAATCTTCGCACAGATCTGGTTCTCACCATCTCCCTGGTGGTACCCACAGCAGCACTTGCACTGGGAGATGAATGCAGGTGGAGACAAGCCCTCATGAATGACTATGGGCAACAAAAAATACTCTTTCAAACCTTTCCATGCATCTAATCTCAAATGTATTTATCCTTTCCAGAAAGGATAAATGGCACCTGGCAGAGGGTGGGAGGAGTCAAATTCCCAGCCCCAGCATTCCCATATGCTTGGTCTCTCAATCCATGAATGTGCCAGTGTTGAGACAGTAACTCCTCTTTGCAATGTAAGATTGGGATTAGGTTGAGGTCACCACCCAGCTCTGTGCAGAGGCCTCACACCTCCTTCATCCACGGGAGCTGTGTTTCTCAGCCACAGCTACAAATGTTGGCTCCTGAGCTCAGCCTATACCTGTGACTCATGCTCTCAGCCCCAGCAGCTTTTAATTCAATCCCAGGTGTGCTAAGCACTGGCTATCATCACCAATATATGTGAAATGGTTGTATTAATCTAGTTACAACATACGAAGGCAGAACAGAGTCATTTCTCAGTAATGAATCACAGTCATGGAGATTTGAACATGGGGATTGAAAAGGAAATTGAAGTCAAGTTTCCTGTATGGCTCATTCTCTGGCCCAGCATTAGCTCAGACAGGACAGAGATTTCTTTTTGTTCATTGAGAGCAGGGGCGGATCCAGCACTGCTCCCTGTGGACTGTACCCTGTCCTGGACAGCAGTGACCACACGATGCCACTCAGGACTGGAGCTGGAAGTTCCCCAGCTGCTGCTCTGCGGTGCCTGTGGCACCAATGTGTCTTCTGTAACAAAGAGGAAAAGCATCAGCTTCTGACTTCAGATGTGATTAGGCAAAAGCCTAAGGACTTGGATGAACCATGTTTCATTATAAAATACTCAATGAGAAAGAATCCTAAATTAAACCCCATGGGTCCTACCTGGTCATAACACAGAGGGCTCTTCAGAGGTCCAGGTGCAGGAAGAATAAGGACATACCTGAGCAGCTACTTACCTTTATAAGAACATAACAATTTTTGCTTTTTCTAGACCTCTGAATAATGACCAACACAGTAATCATATTAAAAAGGACTTTAAGGGAATGACCAGCTGCATTCAGTGTCAAGCATAACAGCCCTTGAAAGTGCTTAGTCACATTTTAACTCCTGTTATTATTTTCCAGACCTGTGTTTAACTCAGACAGAAATGTGGCTTTTTCTCAGCCAGTGCAGTATTGCCAGCATGTTTAACCATAACTTCCCACAACAGCAGAAGGGCAGGTGTTGCACTTTCTTTCATTAATGCAAAAGACACAGGCTGATAAAATTGTCTCAAGGTTTCACATGATTGTTGCCTTCAAAACATCTATGCCCAGGGCAGCTTTTGCACTGATGGAGTTCTCCGCTTAGGTGGAGAACTATCCTGGAAAAATTTGCTTTACTAACTACTACAGAACTCAGGAGCTGTAGGGACCAATAAAGCAGAGAGATGTCTGGAGAGTAAACACAGGAGAAAAAACAAATACAACAGAAAGAGGAGAGAGATACTGTTGCACATGCCACTGAAGGGTGACAGCTCCCTTCCCAGATAATGTCACTCAGTCCTAGCCAAGGGCTATTCTTTTGATCTTACAAGGCTGAACATGTACAATGAAGCCAACAGATCTGGGAAATCACAGTCCTAGAAAGGGGGAAGACAATATTAGATTAACACACCCAAAATGGATGGTAGACATCCAGAAGAGTTCATATTATATTCATAAATAACAGGCAAAACTTTAGTGTCACCGTATGTTTACAGTCTTTACTATGTAAATCCCCTCTGCTCTGAAGGTTTTTGTTGCTCTAGCAACAAAAGAGAGGGAAAGGAGAAAAAAAGAGAAAAAAGGGGAATAAAATGAAAGAGCAAAAAAGACAGTCTAATTAATAGGAAAGTTCAGAAAATCAGAAAAGGAGAAAAGTAAACTGAAAGAACTAGTGGACTGTTTTTGGAGAAAAAATACAAATATATATCAAAAAATAGAGCTGCAACTTCTCAAAAATATAAAACAGAATAGCTTTCAAATTAGTGTTTTCACAGCTGCAGGCTACAGAGTTTATTGCTTGCAGTATGAAACCTAATGATGTGATGAGAAAAAAATCTGAAAACTCTTCCATCCAGCTCTAGACAGACTGACAGCCCTAGAGATCAATGTCCATTATTAAGTTGCTGACTTCATGCACAGCAAGGCAGAGCATGAAGTTCTCTGGTTCTCTTCAAATTTGGCTTAATTGGATCACCTACAGGATGAGAGGATAATTTAGCATGCATGGCCAGCCACATCTTCATTGCACCCCTGAGCCTAGAACAAAGGCTCTGGCTGGAAGGGTGTGGACATCTAAGCAGTAAGATACCCTGGGACTATCTGTCCACGTCTTGAGTCCCTCTGATCACACAGGAGAGGGCAACTGATCCAGTCACTATTGTTCTGAACTGTCTCTAATCCTGTGACTTGGAAGAGAAATGCCCATGTCAGACTCCTTTCAATGGAATCCCAATGAGACTTCAAAAAGGAAAGGACCAAGCTTCTACCCCCAAACCATTCTCCTTAGGGATTGAACCTAACCCAACTGAAAGTAATGGGAGTTTTCTATAATTTCACTTGGTGCAGTATCAAATCTATATGGTCAGAAATGGGTTAGGGTCACAGATCACAGATTTTGTGTTTTCTTCCCCCGCTCACTCAGGAACCTTGTCCTTACACAGGCATATCCTCCATCAAAGTCTCTTACTGGAGTTTGCTTCTAGATTATTAAATTAAGTCCTGGCTTTCTTAACAAATCATGCTTTAAAAAAAAAATAAAATTTAAGCCATCATGTGAAATTTCACAGAAATTTGTTTGCTAACGTAACAAGAAGAGCTACAAAGAGTTTCAACTATCATTTAGAGGAGATAAGAAAATTCATGCTTTAGAAACTGCTTTCTCAAAGGAAGAAAGTTGCAGCTCTGTCATCTTATCAGAGAGAGACCCAGGATCACTTTTATCCCTTAATTGCACACCCACCACCACCCACCCCTGCCATGGTTTTGGTTTCTGACTGCGCAGACAGATCTGCTGGCAGAAGTTTCCAGCCAGGCTTTGCTTGGGTGGCCCCTGTGTCTCAGTCAGTCCTTGCAGACTCGCTGGTCCCACCTCCATCAGTTGCTTCTTTGAATCTATTGACCATGGTGTCAGAGTAATGAGGCAGGAGTTGTCTGTGCAGCCACTGACTCCATTATCTCACACAATATCAGGAGTGAAAAAATGGCTGCTGGTTTTTTTAATGGTCTGCCAGAAGAGCCTTGTGATAATAATTCTTTAGTTGGGTTTCCTGGAAATTACAGCTGTCTCGTCTGCTCTAGCATCTTGCAGTTCTGCGGGAAATAGTTTTGAAACAGCTTCTCCAGCCTTAGTAAAAAAAGAATAATGATTAAAAAAAAGCAAATTTGTCTATGTTGAACATGTCTTCTTCTCTCTTAACAATAAATGAGACTCTCTGGTTTCTTGTATCTCATTCCCGACTTATTATTTAGGAGCCAGTCTTACTAGCAAGACCGTCTCTGGTTCTCAGTTACAATTTTGGATTTATTTGACCGATCCCAGCACACTACTGCATCCCCAGCTTCAGCTCACTAAAGCACAGCTCAGCAGCACCCTGTGACACAGGGCAGTCTCAAAGGGATGGGCAGCTGAAAATCCTGCTTCTGCCATGTTGTCATGTTCCCTCTGGGCCGAAGTGAGCACAGCATCAGCACGTCCTGCCCCCCACAGAACCCCCTGCCCATGCTGGGCCATGCGATGCTCCACAAACCTCTTGATCTCACACGAGATGCAATAATTGCCTAAAAATCCCCACCCCTGCTGTAACTGAGCCTATGCTGGTTCTCTCCCTGTTATAAGAGCTCTCTGTGACACTATTAGCAGCTTTTTTCCCCATGTTATTCTTCGGGAAAAAAAAAAATATGCTGGGTCTATCTCTGCTGGCTTGTTTAGTGCAAAACCAGTAAATAAACCTTGTATGAAATTTCTTGGGGGGAAGAGACTCAGCTGGTTTGAATCTGAGCTCTTTTGCCTTAAGTGGACTCATGCCACGTTACACCAAGTACAGCTCTGATTTAAGGTATTTAACTCATTTATTCTCTGGATGTTGTGCTGGCCATCTCCTGAGATATTTCTTGCAAGTTGTCCCTTACTTTGGGTTCTAGGGAGAAATAAACTCTGCTTTTTATTATTGTAATGACATGCAGAACTCTTCTAGGCATTTCCCACCACCAACTGAAAGAGACAGACTCTCTCTTATCTCAAAATCTTCAGTAATAAAAGCCTGGCAGGTAAAGCTGGAGCTACAAACAGTATGTCAGTGGGGTTGCCTGGTCCTTTGGAAAGGGCAGGTGAGGGGGAGGGGTGGCCAGACTCTAACGTGGCACCTGTGTTGTGGGTCTCAGTAGTAGGAAAACAGCGCTGCTTTAGACCAGACAGAGAGCAGACAAAAAGTCTGTCCTAGGTTACAATGTAAAAATGTGCCAGAGGGTCTGGGTTCTATCTCCATCTTCATTAACTGTTGAAATCAGGAGGGGCAGTGCTTTCCTTGCCTCCTGCTAAGGGGCCATCAATGCCTTGCCCCATGAGTCACAGATCACTCCCTCTGGGAGCCATTTGTGTTTAATGGACAATCAAGGACCCACCACATGACTCACAAAATGACATCATCCCATTGTGAGATGCTCCGCCCAGGGGGAGGAGCCAAGCATTCCCACCTGGATATAATGTGGGGATTGGGACAGAACAAGCAGCCCTTATCCACTGGTTTCCGAGGACTAGAGCTACCAGACCTGTCTACAGGACCGCCACTTCAGCAAGACCACCTCATCTGGATGGTTACCGCCACCCTAACTAGCAGGGTATCAGGTTGTATTCTGATCCTGTCGGTGTTTTTGCTTCTTTTGTATTACTTGCATGTATTTTACTTTTTCCTATTAAATTGTATTTCTGACTTGGAGTCTCACTGGTTTTGCTTTCAAAGCAGCACAAAGTCCTGCATCATCCCTCACAGCCAGCTGTGCAGCATGATGTATTCTATTCAAGAAGCAGCTGTGAACCAGGAGGAGCAGTCTGAGGGCAGAGGACCTACAAAACTTCCAGATATAAATATTAATATAATCTATAGGATCCAGGGAAGTTACTGATCAGACATACTGTGAGAAGAGAATGGATTTCTGTATGGCTTGAGTTTAAAAAATGGAAAATGGAGGACAGAAAGCATGCCAGTGGGATGGCCAGGAATCATGGAATCATGGAACAGTCTGAGATGGAAGGGACCCACAAGAATCCTCAAGTCCAAATATTGGTTTTACAAAGGACAACCCCAAGAATCAATCCATGTGCCTGAGAGCGTTGTCCAAACACTCCTTGAGCTCTGTCAGGCTTGGTGCTGTGACCACTGCCCTTGGGGTCCTTTTCCAGTGACCACTGCCCTTGGGGTCCTTTTCCAGTGCCCAACCATCCTCTGGATTTTCAAATATTCAACCTAAACTACCCCTGACACATCTCCAGCCGTGTCCTCGAGTCCTGTCACTGGTCACCACAGCGAAGTTATCAACATTTGCCCCTCCTCTTCCCCTGACAAGGAAGGTCCCTGCAATGTCTCCCCTCAGTCTCCTGTTCTCCAGGCTGAACAGACAAAGTGTCCTCAGCTTCTCTTCAAAAAGCTTTCCCTCAAGGCCCTTCCCCATCTTCATTACCCTCCTTTGGACACTCTCTAATGGTTTTATATCTTTCTGATATTGTGGTGCCCAAAACTGCACACAGGACTGGAGGGTGGCAGGAAAAGACTGAGAGAGTGGTGTTTGGGGACAGCTTGGAGGCAAAGAGTGCAGGACACATGAGGATGCTCTGGTTTGGGGCAAATCTGTGAGAAAGCTTCCAAAGGGGTTTCTCTAGAAAGCAGACTCAAGCAGCCCCTCCCCTAACAAGTTTGGAAAAAGATTTCTTAAGAGAAAAGTGGAAAAAAGCTGTTTATTTAACAGGCAAAGCCCTCCCCAGGACAAAAAACAAAAAATATTAAACAATAAAACCTCTCACCCCTCCAAAGAGATGACAAATTCAGAAAGTCCCTCTTGTGGGTGGCAGCTCGGCTCACTCAGTCTGTCCCCAGTCCCCTCTGCGCTGGGAAATGCTGCAGCCCAGTCCAGGCCCTGGTGGGCCACAGGTGCAAGCCCCCAGTGCTCTCCTGGGTTTTCAGTCTGGAGCAAGTTCAAAACAGTTCAAAGGAAAAGAAAAACACACAGTCCAGAGAACTTCTCTGCCTCAAGCAGCCAAAAACTAACCAAAAAAACCAAAGGAGAGCTCTCTCCCATTGTCCACTGCAGACAAGACAGTCCAGGGGAAGGGTGTGGGGGAACCAGTGCAGTTTCTGATAACAAACTCCATGCTTCTTCTCTCCCCTCCTTCACTCTCAGAACAAGTCTTAGAGGTGCAAAACTTACTTTTGGGCTAAACAGACAAATGGGGGTACAAGCATCATAAAGTCATGCCAGGACAGAGGGAAGCATGGCCGAGTCCTTAGCTGGTGTCATGTGTCTCCCATAGCAGGGAAAGGCATCCAAAAACTGGCAAGTAGTGCGAGGTAGGAGGAACCACAAAAGAGGGCAAGGGAGTGGTGAAGGGGAAGGGATTCAAGACGGGAAAAGCAGATGGAGACATTTGTTCAAAAAGAAAATCTCCACCAATGGTTAGGAAGCCAAGAGCAACTACTTCCAATAGAAACAAATTAGAAAACAACAAAATAACTTCCTCTGAATCAAAGAGCTTTTAGAGAAACGATGAATGACAGGACTCAATACAATGTTGATTTTTGTGTGAATAAGTTCACCTTCTCTTAAGCTCTCAGACTCAATCCTCAGCTACTTGCAAGGCCTGTCAACCCCTCTCTCCTGTCCTCCAGCCAGCAGGCTGAACACGTCATGCTTGCTGTCATCTCAGCGCATGCAAAGCCTGAAAGGGCTAAAGACTTTACTGTCTGTAGACCTCTAAACATTGACCATCCTTTAAATTTGACAGTTGGTCTGTTTTAAAACTGGTTGCCACACAGCAAAGCTGTGAATTCTTTGCCTCATCTTTTATTCTACATTTCTTCCTTTTTTTTTTCTCAGATGGAGACAGACCCCTTACTGGTGAATTCTCCCATTTACTTCCAGGCATTATGTCCTGGATTACAGTCCTTTAACAGGGTTAAACTCAAGCTATTATAAAGCAAACTGAATTCAACATGCACATATTTGCCAGACAAATTGAATTTGCTTTCATTCAGTTAATTAGAATAAGCATCCATTCTCACATCAACTGCTTTGCATTCGTACACAGACACAGGCTCCTCTTTTCCCTGCAATTACCAGCAGAAGGCCAGCAGATTTGCAGGCATACACCTCGTGGCTCCTCTGTGGCTCATTCAAAGGTTATCTTACTAGACTTTGATATCCAACATCTCCTGATCACATCTCAGGCCTTCAAAAGGAAAACCTTTTTTTTACAAAATAAAACAAAACAAAACAAAAAAACAGACAAAAAATCCCTCAAGAAAAAAGAAAATATCTTTCTTTTTTTTCACCTTGCCCCAAACAGATAGCTTCAACCTTCTTGTAGGCCAGCACAGATTAGTTAGGGAAATCAGAAAGAAGAAGTGGCCTAGAAAACACCCATCCCAGGATTTGGTGGTTCTGTGGCTGTTGCCCCATATCAGTGCCAGGGATATTCACATATACCTGTCTTTCAATGTACTTCATAATAGGCCAAAGTTCATTCAAAGTTTCCTGTTTGCTGTATCCTAAGGCACTCCCAAATAGTGGCTATTCAAAGAGGGGAACCCAGCTCACAACGAAAATCTTTCTTTTTCAAAATTTAAACATTATATCAAATCTTTACCTTTTCTTCCCCTTCTCACCCACACATTCCAGAGGCCTCAAGTGCAATATTATTGCTTTTATCTGCACTAAGATCTGCAGAATAAGGCCTCACTGACTACTGACTACCCTCACTGACTTAGGTCAGTTCTTCTAAGATAAATGCAAGCACGCAAGAGCCTAAAGCACTGCAAAAACTGAATCTTAATCAGAGATATTTGGTTATACCAAGGTCCCAAGAACATCCTTACCTAGCGGCAACCTTTGTCTTTCAACTCTTCTTCCATGTGTTTTCCTTTGAATCTAAGTCCATGCAGCTTCTTAATCAAATCACAAAATAATCAGCTTGTGATTACATTTTAAGGGATAAATAGCACATGACCAGCATTAATCACTCATTACACCCCATGTGGGTGGCTAATTCACAAGGACTTCCAATAAAATCTGGTAAGTGCTATGTTTTTCCTTGAACGCAGCAGCCTTCATCCAAATCAAAGGGATTTTTTTTATCACATCTAATTTGTTAACACTGCAGATCTCAGAATAGATATTGGCAATGTTGCTAATAAAAACATTTTAAAGTTATTACCCTCATTGAAGTCCTATAGGATTTTATTGAAGCTAATGCAATTCCCCCAGACTCTAATGGTTAAACCGCACTTTTCAAATCATCTTACAGGCATATTATTGCCATTACTGCACTTATTGGTTTCCTTAAATACCAAAATATATCAAGGAGTAAAAAGAGATTGTTTAAGCAGGTACATTTCCCACAAAACATTGTATTAACCATGCTCTAGCATAGCTCTAAAATCAATAGATTTATATCTGAGAGACAAAAGCAGGAAAGGTCAGGGGGTGGGTTATTGTGAGCTGATTGGTGATCAATCCTGGCTGAAGACGTGACTTTTCAGTTCCCATACTACAGAAAACCCCAGCCCCCACCACATTTTGTTGTGTTATGCTTTTCCCATTATGCAATGTAGTTTTAAGAAGTGCACCCTACAGATTGTGACTGCTTTACTAATATTCTCATCAAGCCAAAATGTTCAGTTGTTGCAGCACAGTGGGTGGAGGGGGGGATAGAATCTTTAAAAATAGATCCTAAAGTCTTTACTTAGATTGCAAAAAAAATTCTTTAAAAAAAATTTAAAAGAAATCCAAGCTACCACACACTCCCCCATTCATCTGAAAGTGATTTGTTGGCAAGAATAGAAATTTGGTTTCCAAGGTACAGTGAAAGAGCATAGAGACAGCCTGAGGAATGGGATAAATATGCCATATTTCTCAGTTACACAAGGTGCTGTAGCTAAGGGGAGAAGCAAAGGGGGTACCAGCATGAAGCTGCTTGCCAAAAACGCCCCAGAACATTTGCATGTAATGCCTTGTGTTGGAAAGTGGAGTACAGGTGTGACTCACTGCTGAGGCAGCCGTGCCAGCCGCTCCACACAGACCCTGCAGGGCGGAGAGATCCTTTACAGCTTGCTCAGACAAATTCCATGTGCCAGCTGCTCCTTGAATGGGGACAGGCTCTCTCCAGCTTGCACAGAAGGACCCAGTGACACTTGCATCGCTTGTGATCCTTCAATGAGTCTGAATCCGGCAGGAGGTTCTGGCAGCACTGGTGCCTTTGCTGCAAAAATCAGTATTTAGAGAGATGCAGCCCTGCACGGCCCTTTCATGGGCTGTCAGCTTTCCTTGCCTGCAGAAACACAGCCAGCCCTGCCAGATGTACCAAGGGACAGGGAGGGTTTCCATATGCACCTGAGGCCAGGAGAGGGATGGTGAAATTTGGGTGTAGAGGCCTGAAACCCAGATCTTTGGGGTAGCTTCTCGCTACAGAGGCCCTTGAAGAGAAGGGGGATTTAATTCCACCTTAATTTGCTCACAGCTCTGAGACTCCTGCTGAGCCTGGGGCAAAGCAGCAGAAGTTGTGGGAGAAGGGTTTGGATGAGCAGTCACTTCACGTGCTGAGATGCTTTGTGGGGGTCACAGCCTGTGGTGGGATGAGTTTCACTAAGACAGGACCATTCCCAGCACCACTGGCCATTGAGATGTCTGTTCTCACGCTCAGCCTGCAGAGCAGAGGCTCTCAGGTGGATGCTCACCCACTGTTCAGGTGCTGCCTGGGCTCCTGTTGCAGCTTGGCCTTTGCTGGTTCTCCACACAGGGCCCTTTTGCTCCTGTGCACCCAGAGGGTTCCGGAACCCAACTGCAAAGGGAACATTGTCACCTCTGATGGCAAGGTGGGCTAAACTGGATTGTGAACAAGTCAGAAATGAGATATAAGAAAACAACATAAGTGCTGGAGAGGAGGGAGCAATGTGCTTCAGGCTGCCTTGACTTGAGTAGCCCTGGGAATGAGTAGTCCTGGGAATGCTCCAGTATGTGAAGTAAAGACTGGGCTAAATGTGTTCACTTTTTGAGACCTGGCTTTCTTTGCAAAGTTCTTTCTCCAGACACCATTTTTAGCATAAAAAAATTGCTTTAGCTGTCAATTAACCTGTCAATCAATCAGCCTTATTGATGTGAAACCCTTACCCTTACTGGGATATTGCCTGGAAACTGATACACAACGATGGCTAGTGGCCATCCAATTTCATTCCAACTTCTTCCCTTCAGGAGTAAGAGATCTCATCCCTTTCTCATGCAGAGAAGTCCCTCAACCCATATTTCCCACTCCACAGATCATGTGAACTTCTCCTCAATCTTGTGCTGATGTGAAGGTCAACCAAGAGCAAGGAGATGTCCTGGATGCACTACAAAGACAACACCCAAAGACACCCATAGATACATATTTTCTTCTCCTGTGAAATATTTTTGCATTCCTGGTTTATCCCATAAAAACTCCCAGCCCTGGACCCTTTGTTTTTTTTCCAGGCAGGCCCAGCTGGAAGCATCTACAAACTTCTGTGGTGGGCTGGGAAGAGAAACCACCTTTCTATGTGTGTTTTCCAGCCTGTGGGAATGCTGTGGAGAAGGATGAAGAGTTTGAAAGATATCAAGACCCAGACTTATCCTTCTGTGAACTTCCTACAGTGTAGCCAAAGCTTCTTGCAGATTATTTTGAATTACATCCTGTAAGTCAATAAAACAGACAGACATAAGACACCAAGCACACTTCTTGTGCCTCCACCTAAACCCACAGCACAGAAATCCCCCAGCTCAATGATGCCCTAACTCCTGCATGGCAGTGGGCTGCACAGCACTGATCTACCCCCTGGAAAGAGATATTTCTTAGTGCTACTTCTCAAGGCTGAGAGACCCCTTGCCTAACACCTGATGATATCTAGAAAGAGATAAGCAATATTTCACATTGGGCTTACAAGTACATTGTATCCTAGCACCATATATCCAGCTATAGGTTAACTATTTGTAGAGAAGTGGGAGAGTGCTTGACCACTTTTTAAGCTTCTGAAATCATTGTCAAATCATTGTCAAATCATTGTCTTAACTATCATTCAAACCATCATCGAAGTTACCATTAACTATTCCTCAAATAATTGTTAAATCACTGTTTCACTAACATTCAATTATTGCATAATCACCAATTGATTTTCACTCAATCACCAATTAATTTCCATCTGATCATCACTGGATCATTAATAAAAACTTTAAGTTAACCCCATAGTTATGGCTTCTCATAATTCTTCTCTGACAGAAGTCTCAAGGGCAAGCTGAGGGGACATGGTATAGTAAAGCAATGTTGGCACGTTTAGCTCCAAACCCCCCAGCTGTTCCCAAAGGTCACCTCACTGAAACACCACACTCCCTGTGGAGCATAGAACTCTGTTGAAGCTGAGCTGGAAATGCATATGATTCACAAAAGAGATAGTATCTAATGGTTGGGTTATTTTCCTTTAATAAACCTTTCCTGAACCCAAGTATATTTCCTTTCTGTGTCCCCACCCCTCATCCTGCTTCCGCCAATAAAGGCATTTCCTATTGCAGCCATGGGAATACTCCATCACTACACCAAAATTTCCTACAGCCTTCCCAACACTTGTCCTCTGAAATGCCTGAATTTGTATGAAGGCTTTCACACAGCTGAATAGCTCACAGAACAACTAGGAGAAGAGCTCAGCGAGGTGTTGAAAAGTCAACCAGCAGATAGCTGGGTCATCTCTGCTCCTCCTTCCCTGACATTAGTTGGTGTAAACCTCTGTGAGGTGGAGGGTGGGCAGTGGAGGAGGGAATGGGGTAAGCAATGCTCTGTTGAAGCGATGCTGAAGCAATGATCTGCCTCCCCTGGACTCAGCCATCACAAACTTCAGCTCCAGGCTTTTGTTTTGAAATCCCTAATTTTCATGGTGTGTTTATCGATTTGAGCAGATAAAGCATTGGGTAGATCAAACAGCTTATTCACTTTCAGGAGAGTTACATTGCATCCTGATTATATAATTTAAATATTTTGTTGCAGAGCTATACTAGGTTTGGGTATTAAACTACCTTTCTATCTTTTTTTTTTTCCGATGAGAATGAGCATGGGTTATTCCTGGGTGGAGGACCATTATTGTTGCAAGACTGAACTGTGCCCAGTCTCACCTGGAACAGGGGGAAGTGGTGTAGCTCCAGTGACGTGGTGGGTGCTATAATTTGTGTTTTGCTCACTGGAAAGGTCCCACCCAAGCCCTGTTTGTACTCAGTGAGCATGGGGTGTCCCTGCTGTAGAAATAAGTGGGGAACGGGTGACACTGGGATGGCACTGCAGGACTGGCAGTGCTTGTGTGGCCCAAGCTGCATGATCTGGCTGGAGGGATCAGTGCAGGTGATTTCAGGCTGTGCTGTGCAGCTCCTAGGGGAAACACCAGCAGTACTTTTCAGAAGGATTATTTTTCATTTGATTTCATTTTTTCTTGCCAGTAAAAGAGTCCTGCAAACACTGAGCTTTTAAATTAAAGGGAGTTAATGAAAGTGTACCTGTGGTAACTATTACCAGGTCCCTTGTACATTCAACAGTCACATTAAGATGATTTCTTATTATCTCTAAATCCATTCCAGAGGTATGTTCTTGCTGTTACAGCCCTCCTGTGCACCATTGCAGGTGCAGGTTTGCTGCCCAGCATGGCAGATAAAATACTGTCCAACTGTGTTGCTACAGCCCTGACTTAGTTTTGTTTATTTTTTTTTTCTGAGACAGAGAACCTGGGGCTTAGCAAGAGCCTTGCTCAACCTTGCCTGTGGATAAAGAATGTTCTTGTGCCCATATCCCTTGGGCATTCCTAATGCAAATGGATACTTCACCTAAAATAAGAGATCTTTTGTTCTAAGAACATCAATGCCGTTTTCAGCTGAGACTGCGCTGCGTTGTATGAAACAATATCAAACAAGACAGAAATGGAATATTATTTTGGTGTAGACAAGGCTGCCACAGCCATTCCAGTCCCCTGAATGGATTAGGCAGGGTTTACTAGCAAGGCACGTATTTGGTGCATTGTCAGTTGCAGCCCATGAAATACACATTTTCATACAGCAGTCTGATTGAACCAGGCTTTCATCCCTGAGCTTTTCTCTCTGATATAGATGGGGAGAGTGCCACTCTTTTGCCACTCTTTTAGTTTTGGTTCAATTCTGAGTCATTGATTGCTCCTAATTTACAATGCCTCAGGTTTTCTTGGGGGGGAAATATCTTTACTGAGAGGTCAGGTCAAACACTAGAAGCAGGTTCATAGAGAACTGTCAGTTCTCCAAGCTTGTCAGTGCTTGAGTCATTTGGATAACAACCTTAAAAACATGCTTTAATTTTTGGTCAGCCCTGAAGTGGTCAGGCAGTTGGACTGGATGACCATTTTAGGTCCCTTCCAACTGAAATAGCCTTCTCTTCTCTTCTCTTCCCTTCCCTTCCCTTCCCTTCCCTTCCCTTCCCTTCCCTTCCCTTCCCTTCCCTTCCCTTCCCTTCCCTTCCCTTCCCTTCCCTTCCCTTCCCTTCCCTTCCCTTCCCTTCCCTTCCCTTCCCTTCCCTTCCCTTCCCTTCCCTTCCCTTCCCTTCCCTTCCCTTCCCTTCCCTTCCCTTCCCTTCCCTTCCCTATTGCTGTTGTTGGACCCACAAGCACAAGGTGCTCCACAGGCACAAGCTGAGGCTTGCTGGTCAGTGTGCTCCCTTGCTCATGTCATGTTGGGGTTGTTACACACTCTGGCTGCAGCTGCAGCTCCAGAGCCTCCTCTCTTAATGGGAATTACAGTATCCACAAGACAGAGGCTTGAAAACAGTTAGGAGTTGCCTTTTTATCTTCAGGTGGAAGTGAGAAAAAGAGCTGCTGAAGTGTTTCCTCCTGGGGAAGACTGTGGAATAAAAACAAACTTTGGGTCGGAGTAAGCAAAGCCATTTCCACACATGTGTGAGACAGCTGTCTTTCACTCCTGAGCTCTGTGGGCTGCTCTGAGGAACTCTGTCCTTCTAGGCGGCAAGAATCTGCCCCCAGATCCCATCCCACCCTCTCCTGGACACAAGCAATATTTGGGATGTTCTGAATATGGCAGAGAGCCACCACTGCTTTGGTGCCATGGAGCTGGGGGTTGGCTGTGCCCATCTGCAGTGCCAAGGCCTGATGTGCCCTTAAGTGTCTGGAAGATAAGCTGGGAACGCCATCACCAGTGCTGAGTGAGATGTGGCATTTAGCAGAGTTTAACTTCTTGCTGCATGGCAGCGCTTCACATTCAGCATTTCACTCGTAGCTCTGGGACCAAGTATAAAGAAGTTGTCACTAAGCAACAAAACACAGATTTTGCAGGAGATAGTGAGGTGATTCTAAACCTCTACTCCTCCTGCTTCCTCTCCACTGCACCAAGGCCACCAGAACCAGTCTGACCTGTGTGGTGGTGGGGAGCCAGCCAGGTGGGAGGACTGGTAAATGAGGGAAGAGAGGACAAGAGTGCTCTGGACTAATTCAAACCATATGTGCCAGGTGTGAAGGGAGAGCCCAGACAGGAAGTTACTGTTCTCTCAGTGCCTAACCTTGAAATCAGGCAGGCAGCAGAGCAAGGCAGGAGGTGGACAAGCCATGAGACACACTTGAACACTGAGAGGGAAGACTTCATCCACAGCACAGGACTCAGGACTCTGAGCATTCCAAACCCAGAAACCCAGGGTTTGAATGAACAGGAAAAATGGTACGGTCTACTTGCAGAAAAGTGACACTGAGAACAGTGAGTGGCTATGAAATAAATAAATATGATGTCAGAAAAAAAATACTCTGAAACTAAAAATCTAAAGAAGCTGGGGGAGAAAGAGGTTTTGAACCGAGCAAGAGAGCAGTGAGCAAGGTTGATGCAGGGGCTTTTTTGGTATTGAAAGCAGACATCTGCCTGGTCTGTGGTCTGTGGCCAGTGTCGCTGCTCCTTGTATTGCCACCAAAATAACCAGCCAATGTCCCCAACACGACAAGCAGAGGCAAACTGACCCCAGCGATGGTGATCAGTGGCACATTTCCATTAGTATCCCTCATGTGCAAACAGATAGAGCGTCACCTCCCAGCTGCCAAAACACTGCTGCCTTATCTACAGTGCAGCCAGGGGTGCAGGGAACAGAGAGAGGGAAAATATGACCACGCTCATTCAGGAACAGCTGAAAAAGCCTCTCAGCTGAAGGTCTTGTCAGGGCAGGTTTGCACAAAGCTGAGATAAAGCTGCAGCAGGTTTCCCTCTTCCCCTGGACATTTCACATGGGTGCTCCCCAGGAGAGCTGTATTTCCCCATCATGTGGCTTCTTGCTGACAGGCTCAGAAGGTCACCCTGCACCTGGCCATGGTGGGTGTAGTGAAAAGGAAAAGTACTGGGAACGAGACATAGTCCTCATGTTTGTACCACAGAGGCTGAAGATTCCATGCACAAACCTGAATCCAAGGGAACTGCATCCTGGATGGGGAAGGAAAGGGGTTTACTCCAAGAAATGAGTCTCCTGTGCTCAGAGCTGGGGTTCAGAGGTGTGTCCCTGGGTCCTTTGAAACTTTTAAACACATTTGCTAACTTCATCCATATTTAATGGGACAGGATATGGGATTTACAGGACAAGGGGGAATGGCTTTGAACTGGTAGAAAATAGATTTAGATTACTTATTAGGAAAATATTTCTTTACTGTGAGCATGGTGAGGCTGAGGCCTTGGCACAGGTTCCCAGAGAAGCTGTGGATGCTTTATCCCTGAAAATGTTGAAGGCCAGGCTGGATAGGGCTTTGAGCAACTTGGTCTAATGAAAGGTGTCTGCCCATGGCAGGGGGGTCGGAATGAGATCCTTAAGGTTCCTTCCAGCCCAGATCATTCAGTGGTTCTGATTTATCTCATCTGAATGCACTGGTCTGGTAAGTGGATGTGTCCATCTATGGTCTGGTAAGTGGATGTGTCCATCCATGTCCGCTCGTCACCCTGGCCTCTCTTTGTAGCCCGTGGCAAAACCCAGGCATTTCAGGTTGGAAACATTTCTGATGCAGAGTGGATGTTTCCTTACAGAGCCTCCTTGCCCTGTGGATTTTCTGGGAAGCACAGATCATGTGGCTCCTATTCATATCCAGTGTTTTTTAATAAAGAGGTTTGTGTTAACAACATCACTGATCCCTCCTGTTGTTTCTCTCACAGAGCTTGCGTGACCCTGAGCCCCCAGCATGGACAAGCTTTAGAGGACGTGATTTTATATTGAAACCAACAGCAGCAACTTTTGGAGAGCTACATGAAAAGAAAAATCTGGCAGATTTACCTAATACTTGTGTTGAAAATAATATTCCAAAGCATTTGCAACTATTTTGTCTTATTTTTGTGTGACATTTAAATCCATATTATCCGTGGGCTTTGTTCTGACACAACATGCAAGTGGCTAATATTGATACACAATTTAAATACTACAGACCTGGGCCAGGTCCCTGCAGTGCCCTCCTCAAGACACTTGTAAAGACACAGCCCTGGCCAGGACTCCAGCCAAGACTGGAAAGACAAGAGCATCCTCTTTCTCTTCCACTTGTGAAAAAAGTCTTGCGAGACTCAGCTCTGCACAGGAATGAGGGATGGGATGGGATGGGATGGGATGGGATGGGATGGGATGGGACGGGACGGGACGGGACGGGACGGCACGGCACGGCACGGCACGGCACGGGCAGGCTTTATGCCATCCTCCAGGATTATAGAGGATGCCATGCTAGGGAAGGAAAATTCTTACCTGGTCTGCCTTGTGCTGAGGGTCTGCAATGGTAGCATGTTCTCTGGTGATATCTTCCATGTAAGCAAATGGCCAGAGCTGGATATAGGGTTCATTTTAATAAATCAAATTATCATGTTCAAGTCTTATTTCATGGCTCTTCTGTTCTTCTCTTTACCTAATTTACATTCACACTACTTTTGCACTTGTGCAAAAGGGATCTCCAGGGATCTGCAGACATCCTGGCTGGCAAGGTGACATCCTGCTGGGGTGACATCCTTCTGCATCCCTGGAATCCATACCCCCAAAACACATTAAACACATTTGCAGCAGAGGGGAGCACATTCGAATACTGCATGTGTTTCATAAAGCCTTTTAATTCTCAGGAGCCTGTGGCCTTTCTCAAGTCAGAGGTGAGGTAAACCACAATCATTATTAAACTGGTGAATTGAGAGTTGGAAGGGGTAGGGGGGCAGGTGTTCGTGTTTTGTTGATTCAGTTTAGGGGTTTTTTTAGGTACCAAAAAAAAAAAGGATGAAAGGGGCAAAAGTTCCCTGTTTCACAGTTCCTAAGGTCATACTTCATATTAAGGTTCCATTTAGAAAGAGCACATAATTCCTTGATACATGTTGAGGTGATTGATGAATCCTTTATTGTGTATTGCTATTGAACTGCTGGTCTCCAGAGCTGTGATTTAACCATCTATAATACCTGCAGCTGCCATGGACACGGCCATCGATAATGCTGGAACACAAAGTATTTGTGTGCCTAACGTGCTTACCACATCTAACATTTATGAATGCTTTATAAACAATTTATAAATGAAATTTTAATATACAGCATAACCTATTTTTAATGTTGTAGCAGTTGCATAACCTATTTCACCTTGATTCATCTCAGTTAACTGTGAGCACCTTGTGGAGGTGTCTGTTTGTAGCCCTGTACCATTTCCCTCTGCATTTTTTTCCTCCCTTTCTCCCACTGCTCATTTACCCCAGTTCTGCCCCAAAAGATCTGGTCTGGGATGCTGCATCCTCACAGGCTTCTGTGTGATGATGCAGCTTCACATCAGCAACTCACTGACGTGTGCCCACACTAAAGGAAAATACTCCCCTGCCTTTTCTTTCCCATTTTCAACCCAAACCATTGCATGGGTTCAGCCTTTTGTGGCCACACAAAGAGGGAAATCAGGCAAAGGAATGGGGAGGGAATGGCATCTCTGCTCTGGATCTGAGCTGTTGGGACAGGAGGTGGAATGCAGATGCTTGAATCACATCCTGGCATCACTTCAGCCACCAGCCTGGACCAGTTTGTGAGAACATGGGCAGACTTTGGAGAGCAGAAGGGCCTCGTTTCTGACACAGATTAGTGATATCCTCATAGTCCTTAACAAGATGCTCATTGTCAAACTGCTTCAAAAGTTGGCCTGATTTCTCTCTGGCAGTGTCTACATTGTTTTGTTCAAGCTGAATCCAGGCTGAAGAGGGGCTGAAATCCCCTTCTCCAGCCACGGCATCAGAGAACGCTGGGCCATAACAAATTCTTCTCTGCAGAGGATCCTTCACAGAAATGGTGCTGTGCTGCCTCATTGTTAACATATGCCTTCCCTTATGCCAAGTGATTTCTGAGCACTCCTGAGGAGTTTTCCTGTAAGATAGGGAGGCTGGGAGGATGTGCAGGCACCAGCCGTTGGGGGAGACACACTTGGAAGAGCAACTGCAAGCAGGAGGTGGCTGAGCACTGCTTTGCCTGGTGCGCAGCACTGGAGACAATGTGGCTTCTCAGGCAAGTCTGTGCATCTGATTTACACCTGCAGGGTGCCTTTCTGTGGTTGGTATAGCCACACACTGAGCACATCTTGGCCTGGAAGGATCTTCTGCACTCCCAGACTTGTTTAGAAACAGTGCCAGATTTTGGTGAGATGCCTTCTCCTTGTGCCAGGGCTCCAGGGAGCCAGTGGTGACAGCCCATGCAACACAATGGCATGTGAACCTCCACAAGAAATTTGCAGGTTCAGATGAAGATTGCACATCAGGGCAGAGGGTTAGCAAATTTCCCAGGGAGATGTGTGACTGAATTGGCTGTCAAAAGAAGGCCTAATAATGTTTTTCTATTGATGCGTTTAACATTAGGCACATGCTTGGATGTCTTGCTGAATCAGGAACACAGGGACAGGAAGTGAGCAGTGACACATCACCTACACACAGAATCCCACTGCTGTTACGGTATTGTTGCATTGTGAATTTAGGCAGTGGCCTAAAGTATCCTTCCGAAAAGAAACATCAGATAACAAAATATACAAGTTCCCGTTCAACTGAAATAGCTCAAGATGTGATATATGAGAGTCAAACTCTGGTTTAGCAGCTGAAATTGGGTTTGAAGCAAATTTTTCCTCAACTTGAACAAAGTGTTAGGAGGGCTCTAACAGAGATAAAAAAAAAAAAAAGACAAGTTGATCCTTTTTGTTGGGACCAAACAAAGAAAAGCAGAAAAGTGCAGTGAGTAGAAGAGTCAGTGGGAAAGATGAGGTGAGAAAGAACAAGATGAGAAGCTAAGAGCTAAAAAAATGCTGAACAACCCAAGAACCTTGACCTAACCCCAGAAGGAAATAGTTATAATGGAACACGTGACACAAAAATTTTGTCCGGATCTTTTGTGTCTTCTGTATTGAGAAAAGAGCACGAGTGTTTGCAAAGCTCTGTAAAGCAGCTACTTGTAGGAAAGCCTTCAAATCCCCCCTGTGCCCACACAGCTGAGCTGCAAGCCCAGAGCTGCAGAAGGCTTGGTTCCATCCTGGGAGCTGGCAGCCAGCACTGCTCTGGGGTGTGTAGTGCAAGCAGGATGGGTGCACAGCCCCATTCCAGGGATAAACAAAGTGCCCACACCCAGGAAGGGAGCCAGAGGACTCAAGAAAGGAAGTGTGCAGCTGGCCCTCATTAAGGAAACCTTAGGAGCATCTAGATTGAGAATCCAAACACAGGAGCCCCAGGACTGACAGGAAGAGCTCAGACAAGGCTGGACATCAAATGGTTTTTAAGTGCTTGCAGTCTTCCAAGATGGTCCTTCCAGCCTCTGAGCTGTTTCTTAAAGGATGAGAAAGGTGATATAATCATGGAATGCTTTGGGTTGCAAGGAACATTTACAGGTCTAGTTCCAATCTCCCAGCGATGAGCAGGGATACCCTCAGCTGGACCAGCCCAGTCCAACCACACCTTGAATGTTTCCAGAGATGGGGCAGCCATCACTTCTCTGGCCAACCTGTGCCAGGGCCTCACCATCCTCAGCATTAATACTGGGACACTGAGGCATTTCACAGAGTCACAGATTAATCCAAGTTGGAAGGGATCCACAAGAATCAGCAAATCCGACTCCCACCCCTTCACAGGACCATCCCCAGGAGTCCCACTATGTGCCTGAGAGCATTGTCCAAACAATTCTTGAGCTCTCTCGGGCTCTGGGCTGTGACCCTTTCCCCAGGGAGCCTGTTCCAGCACACAACCACCCTCTGAGTGAAGAACCTTTTCCTAATATCCCAACTAAACCTCCCTGGACACAACTTCTGGCCATTTGCTCCCTTTCATGTGAGTGCCTCTCTCCTCAGCTGAGAGTGAATAGGCACTGACACAGGAGCCACACTATGGAGCAGACAGGGCTCACCACCTCCGAGTTCATCTAGGAAGAGAAAGTTTGAGTGAAGCTGAAATTTCAGTTCCAGGGTCCAACATATTCCTTCAGAAACACAATACAGAAACAAGAGATATGCAGGATTATCAGCAGAAACACACAAGAACACAACCAAGAACTACAGACTAAAGAGACTGGCAGAGGTGCAAATAACAAGCCACAAGTATTTATTCAGTTAAAGTTACATAACTTATGCTTCTCTAGTGCATTCATATATGGGATCAACATCTGCTCTCAGCAATGGTCATTTAAATTAGGAATAATTTATTACAACCACAGGTGTGTATCAGATTTACAATGAACAGTTCAGCTCATCATGTTCAAAATAATTGCTGGATGTTTCACAGAAAGAAAACGTTTTCAGTATCAGGAAAGGAAAGCAGATAAGTATCATCCTCACTTCAAGCAGTACAAGGACCAATCCTGACAGCAACCCTGGTGGTTTTAAGCACCTTTTCCTCAATCACTCTTCAAATTACACTAACACTTAAATATCTTCCTTCTGGACAAGTTAAAAATGATGCCCATAAGGAAGAACTTGTTGTGTTTCACCTCTCTCACCAAGATAAGTAAAAGTGTGAGAAAATCAGGGAAGATACCATAAATGCCAAAAGCAACTAAGCATCCAAGCTGACAAGAGACAGAGTAGTCTACTATATAATGAACAGATAGAACTTTAAGGGTCAGCTTGCATATAAGAACTTATATTTATGTGCACATATGGCAGATTTATAATGGCATATTTGATACCTAGAAAATACGCAGCCTGCTTTTGTTATAATGAAACCTGTTCCCATTCCAACAGCTTCAGTGGGCTGTAGATCAAGATCTTTCATAAGTAAAAGGCACAGGAATGTTGCATCCCAGGACAGGCTCCACAGAACAAGACCCTCTCTTCTCAGACAATGCTGTCAAAAATTAATTAGAGAATAGTCTCTTAGCTGGATAAATTGAAGCATCCTGGCTCCAACAACATTTTTATTTCAAATGCAATGTGGTCCTTATAAAGCCTTAGCTGTATTCCTAGAATCTGCAAATTATCTTCTGGGAACACTGAATAAAACCCAATCTGGATTTTGCTGCAACAGTGGGATGCAACATAGTACAGACACTCATGTAAAAACCAAGCTTTTACAGAGAAGATGTACTTGTTTAGCTCCTGCTCTCCTTGGATCTTATTTTTCTGTGTATTGCCTATCCAGTGACAGAGAATTCAGCCTCATGGCACAATCTGGTCAGCCAAGCTCCACCAACACAGACAAACAGGCCCAACTCAGCTGTTGGACCCTCTTTTCCAGGGGTGTCTCAGGCCCACAGCCACTGTGCCCATCTAAGGAACAGTTTTGTTACTGAACTTCTCTGGCACCTGGCAGAGCAGTGAATCATTGCAAATAAATCTTCAGCAGGGCTCAGATTTTCATCACATCAAGACCGAAAACTTTCACTTTAAAGACTGAGCACAGAGCCACAGCTCAAGCACAAACTGATAACATTGCCACAACACAGGTTGTTAGAGATAATACCCTGCATACACTGGAAATACAGCTACCATGCCACAGCCATAGTTCCCTCAGGTTAGGAATATACTTGGGATGAACAGTCATTTGCAGCATGCAATGAATGGAGTTTTGAGCACTGTCTTTCCTAAAGAAAACACCAATCACATCTAAAAGTACCCCTGGGCATGATGCCAAGAGCCAGAACTGAGCAGGAAGGGTCAGGCCAAGCATCAGTGGGTGCCCATGTTTGCATGAATTCTAAAGAAACAAAGAATCTGCAAAGAGGTTGTGCATGTAGATTTAAATCATGTAGAGCTAACTGGAGTGTCCCTGCCACATCTTGGTGTATCCACCCCCAAAGCATGCTATCACCAAATTTAACTGTGGATTTAAGAAAGGACTGAGATAGGTTTTAAACATATGGTCCATGAAATAATGTATTAATCATACAGCTAAGACATCTCCCTGCTTTACATGGGGTAAAAACATGTTTCACTATACAAAAACATCATTCTGAAAAATAGGCTAAATTATCAGTACATTCAACAGCTACTTTCACACTCAGGAATTCCATGACCTTAATTGCCTAATAATTAAACTTTTAAAAACCCCAAACTTTAAAGAAAACAAAAAAACACAAAACAAAACAAATCGTACTCCCCCCAAAAAAGGAAAAATCAGACACATTCAAAAACCAGTATATTAGTATGAAAAATCTGATGAGAAGAGTTTGAAAAAAGTTATATTAATGATCATCTGATTAATTCTGGTGGATCTTTAGGAGTCTGCAAATGTTTCAAGTGACTATGACTGTGTAAAACAGAACTGTGAAAGCCTAAATTCATAGGCAAGCCTCAGGCAGCCCAAAAGTTGGCTTATTTATTCTCTCAAGGACAAAACTATTTTGCTTTTCCTCAGCCTCTCTCCTTTCTAGTTCACAGATCTGCCAAACTAAAGGCAGTGACTTTACCAGGAGCAAGTGGCACTGGGCTCAGGGGAGGGAGAGAATAACTGGAGGCTATTCTTACTTTCAGTAACACACTAAAAAGCACCACTACTGTCGTTTACTACCAAAACCACCAAACTCTCAGCAAAGAAATTAACAAGAGCAAGCTAGTGAACAAATCTAACAGAGATCTATATCCCAGGGGAACATGCCATGGGTCCAGCATAAACCAGAAGGAATTTTATACGGATACACAAATCTTATTGAAAAATGATCAAACAGGATTATTCAAATAGGATTTAAGACCTTCAAATGCATGGAAAAATTCAGCCCTCAAGACTCTTTCAAACCACTGATATCAATGTAGTATATTGAAGTATAATGCATATAGTTTCAAAGGCTTTCTGGAAACAGAGGAAAAGTTCAGCATAGCTATAATCTCCCTCTCTCTTTCTCCCTCTGAAATTAGCTAAAGCAGCTGTCCAAATGACTATCAGCCAATTCAGAAAGTGTTCAGCTGTTCCTCCAGAGCAGAGACGGTGTCCTGGGGTTGGACAGAAACAAGCTGGGGTCAAGCAGAGGATGTGCCAAGCACTGCTGTGTGCTGCGGTTAATCGAGCAGCACACAGGGCATTTACAGCTTAGTTGGGGCCACAGGCTCTGTAGCACGGATGTGGACACTGGGAAGGCAGAGCCAGGACAGAGGCAGCTCCCTGCTGCAGTTGTCTTCATGGAATTTGATATTCAGGTAGAAATCGCCCGTGTAGAGGAAAAGAAGTGCTCCGAAGTACACAGAGTCTTTGGTTGGCTTTACCTGGCAAAGACAACGTGAAAATCAGTACATATAAACCACCAACAAAGCAAATTAATTGCAGTTTGCTATTCATTAGCTCCTTCAAAGGGTCTCAGGGTACTCCAGATTCACCTTAATAATGCATTCATACAAAAAGGAGTAAGCATCTCATCCCTATTCTAGTAAAACTGTTACATTAAAAACTTAATCCTGTTACTCACTCATGCAGTAAGTCTGTGCTACAGCTCAAAACAGAATATGAACCTTTAGGAGTCTCTTATTCCAAAAAAGAATTTGTTTAAGGTAGAGATCACCCTAAATCTCTCCTCAGACTGCATTTACCAACATCTCTATTAAAGTTCTAAATCATGTCTCTGAATTAATGTTAAATACATAGTTAAACACCATTTAACAGCTTAGCAATAACTACGTTCATTTTCACTTATTTCTGAGGCACAATCTGACTGCAAATTCTGATCAAGAATTTAGGTAACTATCATTGAAATAACAAAATTTAGCAAGAAACTTTCCAGAAACAGTAGCCATCCAGATTTTACTTGTCCAAATTAAATATACAGAGTTCACACTGTTTCTACATTTTTGTATCTTCCTTCATCACAAATCCATCTACAATCCATATCTTCACAACAAATAATATATCTCAGTCCGTCATTTTAGCAAGACACTTCAGTAATTTCCAACTCTAACACTCCCACCACTGTTCAGCATGTGATAATGTTTGAATTAGTATCTGCTTCCACGAGATGTTAAATCCAGTTTCAGGATGCCTAGAACAGAGTTATAGTTACAGCAAATGTGAAACACCAAATCAACACAAAGCCATTCCACTGGATAGAATTTTTCCAAAAATGGTGAAAAGGCACCTTCATTCCAGCAGAAAAGTCCCATTAAAGACTGAGGCTCTGGGACAGGTGATCAGGCTGCTCCCCACTACAAAAAATTCATCATATGGTAAACTGGGACATGAGCAATGGGGGTGTGAACTGGGAAAGTGCTCATGGACACCCTTTGGTGAAGGACAACTTCCCACTGCTTGGGAAGACCAGAACAGGGATGACGGGAAGGCCATGGTGGGGAAGAGGGGGAAGGCAAATGATCAGCAGAAGATTTTAGGGGTGCAGGGAACTCAAGAATATTCCAGAGAGCTGAAAACTTCCAGCCAGCACTTCCATGAGGCAGATTCTCTGTAGCTGTCAGAAGTGAAGGGAATGAGCTGTTTCCATGTTCTCCTGGTCTAGTTTTGTTTTGGACTTTCACTGCTGGGCTCTTTAGCCAGAAGACAAGCATCCTGTATAATCCCCTGGGCTATCAGTCTGCTTTGTTGGACCTCCCTAAACTGGAAGAAGTCCAGACAGGGTCCATTAATTTGCTAAAGATACTGGAGCAGCTTTTCTATGAAGACAGGCTGAGAAAGGGTTGGACAGCCAGGAGAAGATAAGGTTGATTGGAGATGTCACAGCATCTTCCAGTGTTTGAAGGAGCCACACAGAAGCTGGAAAAGGCTCTCCATTAGGATCTTTAGTGATAGGACAAAGAGTGCAGGGATCAAATTGAAAGAGGGGAAATTTAGGATACATATATGGAAAAATTTCTTACTGTGTGGGTGGTGAGGCCCTGGCACAGGTTGCCCAGGGAATCTATGAATGCCCCATCCCTGGAAATGTTCAAGGACAGGTTGGGTTGGGATCAGAGCAACCTGGAATAGGGGAAGGTGTCCTGCCTATGGCAGGGGGGCTGGAATGAGATGAGCTTTAAGTTCCCTTCCAACCAAACCATTCTGTGCTTCTATGACTCTAAACTGCAGCTCCTGCACAAGGTCCTGTCTGTTCCCAAGCAGCCACATCCTCAGAGCTGGAGAGCCCAGGCTCCCTTTGGTTTTGGTGCTGAGCACTTCTGCTGACCTACAGCAAACTTGTATCAGCATCATGTCATCCACGTGAATGATCGGAGCAGCCACAGCTGTTCCTCTGACCCTGTCCTTGGCAAGTCCCCTCCTCGCTGGGTACAGGTTCTTGCCCTCTGGCACTGCGTCTGGACACACAGAACAGCACCAAGCCATGTCCCCCCTTGCTTCCTTCCTCTTCTCCCAGGGCTGCCTGCCTGATTTCTGCCTCACTGGAACCGATGTGGACCTTCATCCAGAGGAGGGCAGAGACAGGCACTAATGCCAGCAGTAGGTGCAGGCAAACAGCAAACAAAGCCTCCTCAGGACCCTTAGCTTCTTCAAGCTCCTGGTCCATTTTTCCTAATCTCACTGCACCATGAAGGAATATCTGCAACAGCACAGCTCAGAGCCCTTGGCAAGCAGGAAGGTGGCTTCAGGCTCACCACATCAATACCACACATCTCATTCATGGTTTGGGCTCTACCCACATCTGTTGTACCACCACTGCTGTATCAACACTTGTGGTTTGGAGAAGAAACAGGGAAGCAAAAAGAGCTTCAAACCTTTGCTTTGCTTAAGCGCAGGTGGCTCTGCAGAAGTTACAAGATGTGTCCTTCAAAACAGGAACCACTTTGAAAAGTAAGGCTGTGTCTCCAGTGGGGTTGCCTACAAACATTCCCAAAAGATCAGACACTCAGCTGCAGCAGTCAGGTCAGTAGGGAGTCACATCCAGCCCAGCTGCTAACCAGGCACAGGACTAATTTTGAGGTTAGACCTACATTTAGGAGTCTCAGGTATCCAAGCTCCTACTACAACAGGAGGATACCTGGTCAATGCAGACAGTGGAGCAAACACAGAATGGTCTCCCTAGGTAGCTTGCAGGGCCAGAATAGAGTTACCTAAACACAGGTAATCGGGTGGCCTAAGGCACTGAGACTCCTGCACAGGAGTGCAGAGATTGCCAGGATGTCTTACAGGATTTCTGGCAGCATCTGTGGCTGGTAGGATACCCACAGCATCTGCATGATGGCAAACATCTACCTTTAGGCACCTGAATCTCAGCCCTGTGTTAATAAGCTAAGTTCTACCTGCAGACCACATCTCCGTTGACTCATTGGGTGGGCCAGTACCCCTGGTAACACCTCCTCATTCAAGTGTCTCAGTCTGGAACTGAACCCACCCAAATGTCTGTAAAGTTGATGTCCACATCTCAGACAGCTGTTCAACACAAGGATTCACCTGATCAAATGCAGAATGAGGCAAAATGTTCCCTGAACTGCATAAGCTCTGATGACTTGCTCAGCCACTCAGAGTGGCTTGTTCAGGTGGTCACCTCCGTAGCTGGCAGGACACTCCACCCCACTGACCGCAGCACATGACCCAGCTGGACTATGAGGAACACGACTCGTGCCTGACCCAGACCAAATTCATGTTGTCTTCAGTCCAGCAGCACACAGCTCTGGCAGTGCCACTGCCCAGATATGTGCCTGTGTGTGTGCTGAATCATTCATCAGGATACTGACATTCCTGAGTCAGGACAGAGTTAAAACAGGTTTTATTAAAATCCCACCGTTCATGGAAAAAAAGATGAGCAGTTTGTACCCCAGAAAATAATGATCGAAAATCAAGGAAAAAAAGTCCACATTACTCCTTTGTTCCACCAAGACAGAAGAAAAATTAAGTTTCTAACTCCATCCTAATCCTTCCCTGATTTAGCTACCATGTGGGACTGCGATTGCTTAGAACTAATTACTACTTATTTATACTGCTGTAGTACTTAGGGAGCTCAGTTGGAGATTAGGGCTGGTGCCAGCTACTGCTCGCTGCCCCAAAGAGTTTACAGTGTGAATAAAACAGTGCCAAGAAAAATAATTTGTTCCAGATGGGCCACAGAGGACCTGCCAGAAGTGAGCAAATGTTCACCATGGCTTCTGAGCTGATTCAAAATGACCATCTACTAATGAATTTCTCCTCATCTCCCACTACCAATCGTCTGAGCTTGTGCGTGATAACACACACAGGAAAAAATCCTGCTTGAGAATAAGTAATAGCACAAGCAGGAACAGCAAGAGAGGATGAATTGCTGGGAGTTACAGGATTCTCCACAGAAGACAATATTTTTGGTTTTAATTTGGCAAAAAGCAACTCTGTCTGATTAACTAATTATTCAACAAAAAACACTGGTAAAAAACTAAAAAAATTAATAATAGGGAAAAAGATAAACATTATGTTGCGAAGCAAGATAACAAAAATAATGCAATACACTCTATTTTAATGGATAGGTTCCACCATGTTAACTCATGTTTCAAAATCACCCACTGAACAAAAAAAGTAAAATATTTAAGTCATAATGGAGAAAGTTACTTTTTCTGTCAAATACAGAGAAAAGTAAGGTTAGCCAAATTAGAAGATGTGCTTAAAAACACAGATTTTACTTAATTTAAAATGCATGGAAATAACTCAATATCCTTTAAAATTTTCCAGAAAAGACTTTGCTTTTTGAAGTAGCATATCCCAGCAGAGACTTTGTGACACAAACCCAGGCTGCTGCATCAAACTGAGGTAAAAGCACAAAGAGGTGAATAAGCATCATTAGATTACTTCCAAGATAAATCTTCTAACTTGGACTTCAAGTCACAAGAAAGGGAAATACAAAATTGTGTGACTTTTACCCTTTTGACAATTTATATTCACACTGCAAAGCAGCATCCTGAAATTTTCTGTATATATCCACTGTCTTCCAGGTAGCAGCAGAAACTGCTTGGAGACTTTTTAGCCTGGAATCAAAAATAACGGTGAAGTTTTGAGCATGAGAATTAATATGAAACTAACATTTAGGAAGGCAGAGGGATCTGCTGGGGTTTCTTTGTACCAATAATGAAGTTTCTGCATGACAACAGAGAGAACTTTCAGGGTGTGAGGAGTATCTGTCCTTGCTGTAATACCTGATGCTCCCACTCGTTCTTGACCATGTACCAGTGAAACACCAAACCAGACTTGATTCTCCATCCTTCCTCCCACCCAGCTCAGCCCTGCAATAAATCATGTCAGCATCCCTGTGCCAGTGTCAGTGTGAAGTCGGCCCAATTAACTTAAGCTGCTGACCATGGTAGTTTTTGCTAAACTGGACAACTTTGCACAAAAACAAGCGCTCGCAGCGTCTGTGCTGATGGGCCTGCTGGGGGAGAGGGGAGCATCTTTCACAAGCAGCAGGGAAAGGGCAGCACCTCAAGCCACCTCCACTAAACAAGAGAAATATAGTCAAGTGCCCACGACCACAGGTTAAAAAAATGATGGGGACATTTTTAACAGCTTCCACACAGCAGCACTGGCTTGAAAACCAGCAGCAAATCTGGCCCAGTATCTCAAACTTTGGTTATAAAAAAAAGAAACTGTGGTTGTCTTTCATCTCACCCAGCCATGAGCTGCTCTGTTTTTTTAACCAGCATCTGTCTGACTTATGGCCAAACTCAGAGCATGAGCACAATTCTGAGCATGATGGCTCTTCCCTGAATGCACAAACCAGCGCTTTCCCCTCACCCCCCCCAAACAGGTGGAACTTTCTGCAATCTATTTTCTATTCCTAAATTAGTTATTATGAGGGAAGAAAGGGCCTCTGGCAGACATAAAGGATTTTCTTCCACAATCAGGGCTCTATGCCCCAAAGAAACATGACCAAGCACTCTCCCTAGGAGCCCAAGCAGTGTCAACACTACATACTGTGAAATGCAACACTTCTCGTCTAAGAGTCGATGTTTTGTTCATTTCACCTTTTTGTATGGAACAGAGGACAAGCAGCAGAAAACAATTCTATTTTTAACTTCTTGGGGATTGTGTTTACAGGAGAAATGTCAAAATACTGAGCAATGGGGCAAAAGCAGGGACCGTAATGTACGAGAAGGCTGCCTGGGCAGGCACCAGAGGTGTGACCTCCTGACTTTTTGCCCCGCAGGACACTCAATCAGAAGGTAAGAATACATCACACTGACATCTCTCTTTTCCCTCATTAGCCTAGAGGGTCAGGCCCTTTGGCAGCTGGGTATCCAAACACCACCACTCTGATTAAAAACTCCACATTGTCAGGAACAGAGTCAAAGAAAGCCATCCCTGGATGATTTCTGTTGACACGTTTAAATTATTCGGCTATAAGAATGCAGTTAGCCCCCATTAAACTTCAAGTTGATGGTATATTTCATGCTCATTAGCTTTTAGAAATATTTTCTTCTGTGATGCGTAATTGAAAAATATGCATGGTGACTATCTCTGTGGTTAACCTTTAATTTCTTTCTAACTAAGGCTCACTTAAATATTTAAATTTGACGGGCACATGTTATTACCAATATGAAGAGCTGACCTAAACAAAGGTCCTAAGCACTATTTCAAACACTCACCCCCCACTTCATGTTTATTTCATGAGTTACCAGAAATGCTGCTCATTCCACTCTGCAGCATTGCCTGCAAATTTTCGTTCCAGGTATTTTGTTGTATTTTTGGGAGGGAAGGATATGGGAGAGAGCAGGGTTATCTGTATTTTCAGTGTCTTGCCTTGGAAGCAAAAAGCTCCTAGACTTGAATTTTCTAGAGAAATTGAGAGAAAAATCATATCTCAATTGTTTTAAAAAGGGACACTTTTTTTTTTTTTGCCTCATTTTAAGCACTTCTTTATGGTTTTACAACAGTATGCTAAGCATCCAGGAAATGAACCAGCTCATCAGACTGGCCATTAATGCTTAGCATTTTCTTTTTGCAGTCTGTTGTGCTTCCTCAGGACCTGACTGAAACTGATTTGCTGAATTCCTTGGCTCAGCCTGGGGAATGTTTCTTATGGACTACAGAAAGGAAGAAAAGTTATTTAAAATCTATTACTGCAGCTGCGCTGGGCAACTCAAGGGACTGGCAATGTGGTATTGAACATTCAATCTAGGGTTACCCACTCACATTCAGCCAGATCTGGAGTGACCAGAAGTTGCTGCCTCTTGTAATTTACTAGTGGTTTACATAGTAGGAAATTGCAGTCTTAAACCATTTCAGAAAGACCATTCCAGATGAACGCAGCAGCTCTGTTAGTAATAGCTGCCACAATCATAGGGCTTCCCAAAAATTTATCTGCTTTAAAATGCACAACAGAGTAATGAAGCCCCTTTCAAATGCACGTTATTCAAATCCTGGTACTTGTGTCAAACAACTCACAGTGTCGATGTAGAAGGTGTTGGACCCCACGAAGGTGATGGCATCCTGCAGGTCGTAGTTGTGCACCCCATTCTGGTAATCCTGGTAGGGCATCATGGTCAGAGCAAAGGGCCCCACGCTGTGCTTGCTCCAGTTGGTCAACTTCACCTGCAAGGGGACAGGGTCCCCCACCTGGCACGTCACCACGACGTCGCAGTCACAGACCTTGCCATCAACCAGGATGTCTGCAAATCAAGGAAACAAGTCCTCATTAGGCTGGACACCTGCTTCAGAAACAGCATTAATCTTGACAGGAGACTCAACATGAAAAAAATAACCTCAATGAAACCAGGAGTGTGGGACAGTTAATTTTGGGAAGGAAAATCCAATGCTGTGCTGTTGTGCAGGGCACCTACTTGAGAAAAAACAGCTCATGAGGGCCTGATATCTGTCCACAGCTGTTGAATGAGCTATGAAAAAACTCAATTATGATCTATACACAGGCACCAGAAGATATTTTTCTATCCTCCTCCCTTGAAGGCCAAAGCCACAGACCATTTCTCATGGTCCTGCAAATCAACAGCGTGAGGGGAAGGGAAATACAAACAGCAACCATCAATACAAACAGCAGCTAGAGAGATCCAGGGCTGGAGGCCCATGTTCGTGTCTTACAGCCAGAATAAATCCTTCTGTATGGAGGTGAGCTTTTGGAGCAGGACAGACATTGGCAGAATTTGCAATGTAATACATATATTAAAATCCAGATTATAAGGAAAAGAAGGACTTTAAAATTATACTGGACTACTACAAGCTTGTTCACTCCTTGCACTTTAAATCACTCTGGGATTCCTATTTTTAATTTTCTACTTTTCTTTCCCTTACTGGGACAGCAGAAAATATAAAGCCTCTAAATTGGTTACTGCTGGGACAATGACAGCCAGAGTAATGTGTCCATTAACCTTGCCCATTTGCTTATACAGAACCAAAATGTTTCATTACCAACACACTATGAAATTGCCAGCCCGATTCCCTGCTCTGAAAGGGCTCCCAGTTGAGCAGTATAACTGTATTTTTCAGATGAGGGTTATCTCCAATGCACTATTAATACAGGAACATTTCTATTTCACTATGGGTTCATGTTCAGAGATAAGAGAAAGCCCTGGGCACATGTAAGAAAGCATCCTTTGTGTGAATACCTATCCCTACAATCTCATATGCCCATGAGGCATTTCCATCACTCCAGCTCCTCCTTGGTTGCTTGCCTTTTGACATAGATCACATTATTCCTCTGCATTGGATTTACATTAGTAATATCCCCTCTTCAAGGAAAGACACTATTTTTATGCTACAGGAGTTTTCACAGGAAAAAAAAATACACCGAAGTGATTTTTTTAATGTAGTTTTGTTTTGTTGCCTTAGACAAAAAGTACAAAATGATGCATGTTCTTGTGATGCTCTTTAGCCTGGCAAACTGAACAAGCCTCAACGCAGCCACTGGATAAAAAGTAAACTAAAGCTAGTGCCAAAGAAGAAAAAAGTTCAGAAAGGAACATTTATTCCTCCAGCAAAGCTGAGGTATCCAGATGAAAACCCCTCCTTGACTAAAGCTGCACAAATGCAGCAGCATCAGATACAAGAGGTTTGGCAAAAAAAAAACAAACCCTCAGTATTCAAGCTGAAGCTATCCAAAACCAGTGTTGGTGTCCCCGTTGGAACAGCCCCTGTTCCAAAATTTCCTTTTATTTTCTGGGGGTTTTTTTTGTTGGTTTTTTGTTGGTTTTTTTTTTGGTTTTTCTTTTTTTCTTTTTTTCTTGTTTGTTGTTTTTTTTTTTTTTTTTTTTTTTTTTTTTTTTTTTTTTTTTTNTTTGTTTTGTTTTGTTTGGTTGGTTGTTTTTTTTTTCTTTTAACAATTAGGACTCTGTTGAAGAGTACTGGAGCGCTGTATCCAGTTCTGGGCTCCTCATTACAGAGACACATGGACACACTGGAGAGGCAGGGTCAAGAAGAGCATTAAGGGACTGGAGCATCTCTCCCACAAGGACAGGATGTGAGAACTGGGAGTGCTCAGGCTGGGGAAGCCTCCAGGGGATCTCAGCAGTGTGGATGAACACCTGGGGGGAGGGTGCAAAGAGCACAGAGCCAGGCTCTTTGATTCAGTGCTGCCCAGTGGCAGGATCAAAAGCAATGTGCACACGCTGAAACACAGGAGCTTCCCTCTGACCATCAGGCAATACTTTCTTTACTGGGAAGGTGACCCAGTGCTGGCCCAGGTTGTCCAGGGAGGTTGTGGAGTCTCCATCCCCGGAGATTCTCAAAAGCCATCTGCACATGGTCCATGGCAAGGGGCTCTACGTGGTCCTGCTTGAACAGGATAGGACCGCATGGTTTCCACAGGTCCCTGCCCATCTCTGTGACTCTCTGGAAGGAAGTGATAATCACCAGTGCATTCTAGGGAAGGGCTAGAAAAGCTTTTTGGCATCGGATTTCTTCTGCAACAGCACACTCCAATGCCATGGGCTGTCCTGACCAACATGATCAATTTGCTTCTGTTAGTATTGCCCTGAGATCATGGAGGTGAAGTAGTGGTTATAATGATATTCCATTATCAGGGATTAACTGACCTGAGTTTCTCAAAACACAAAGAATGTGTGTCTGTGGATAACCTTTATGCTTCCCAGTCCCCTGGCACAGAGTTGAAGTCCAGTTGCTTCTTTCAAAAGCAATGCATTTATAGCAATTCATTACTTTATATGAGTTTATGTTTTCAAGCTTCTCCCTGCAAGATGACTCCTTTTATTAACTAAAAAAACCTTAAAAAAAAAACAAAAACAAAACAACAAAAAAAAACCAAACAAAAACCAACAACTCCAAAAACTTGTTTTCTATTTCCTCTATCCAGTGGGTTTTAGAACTGCACAAGGATTAGATCCCCAGACTAGCACAAGTCTTAGGAAATACTCTCTAAGCGTAGTGGATATATCTATATTTTCAAGCTGCTCATGAGTTGCCTTTTAGCTTCAATGGTGTGCTGTAGGAATTGTAAATGAACCCTTTGCCCTCTATCTCTACCTTTGTATCTAATAATAGCTCAGAGCATTTCTTTCCAATATCTTCATGAGAAAATAGAAAATCCAAACAAAAGGGAAGCAATTAAGTCTGGCTCAACCAGATTAATTTTATTTTCATTCCTAAAAAAAAAAAAAAAAAAAAAAGAAAATTCAATTCATTTAGATTGATTTAAGAGTGTGTGTGTGCACATGGGTTTGTGTACATATTGAGAAATAATTTCCTTCCTTCCCAGAACACACTTCCCTCGTGCAGTACCAGAGCCAAGGATCTCAATGAGATATCAGATGAGAAAGCACACATGGCTGGCGTGCAAAATACTATGGAAAGGAGTGCTTAAAAACAGCCCCTTTTCATCAGAGAGAACAGCTTGGTTTGACAGGCAGCTTTACTCCCTTCCTGACACAGAAAACATCTCATGGACCATACGGATTTGCTTTAATATTTTCATCCATGAGCAGAGGAAAAGCCATGTGCACAGGGTCCTGTTTCTGCAGATTCAGCTCACTCACACAGATGGCATATAAAAGCTGAGACTGCTCACACCACTGCTGTGAGAGTGAATCATTATTGGCTTCAGAGTACAGGAGCTCTGAATCAGAAGATGCAGTCACTAGCACAGAAATCAGTCGTGGCTGTATCTCCATCCTACAAAGATTCAGATACGAGAGAAACAGCACTTCAGAAAATTAGACTGACCAGGTTTAATTCCAACTGCACATATAAATTGCATTCTAAGAGTGGCAGCATAAAATCTGGATGACAGACAGAGGGGGGAAAAAAAGCAGAAAGACCTAGCAATTTCCCAAAGTCCTTCTAATTAAAAGTTAAATTATTTTTGAAGTAATGCAACAAGCCAACAGAATGCTGTCCTCCCCACCCTTTTCCTGTTCATTTACCTACAATGCCCACTGTGTTCTCATCCTTGGGTGCCAAAATTTCCCTGCAATGCCTGACAGCTATGGAAAAAGGACAGACATTTCTTCTGCCACACATTAATGAACAGCCACAGGGCCATTCTGTTTTCCCTCTAGGACCTTCCCTAAGTGATTATTGTATCAAGGGAGAAAATTTTATCCAACACATTTTGGAAGGTGGAGGATGAGGCTGCTACAACCACTGAGAAAGGTGATTGGAAAGCCTTGCATTTTCATTGGCAGCCTTTGCCAAGCCTTTTAGGATCTCCATGAATTAATCCTTAGGATGGAAAAACTATTTTGTGGCCCAGCTGATGGCTGGTGTTTACAGAAAGTCTGTGAGAGAACATTACGTGAAAATAATATATCAATATTCTTATAATGTCTTTCTTTCAGGACCTCAGAACTCTCAAGAAAAAGGAATGAATGTTACTAACAGGAAGACTATGACTATTCCACAAGAAAAACATCATTTACCATTGCCTGCCAGGTGCATTTCTGTCTACATCACCCAAAAGAGCCACATGGAAATGAATACCAAACATTAATAACATTTTGTGTCATTTACTCTGCTCATATTAACAGGTGGTTAAGTTGTTCTTCCCACTTTGTGAAGTTCTCATGCAAGAACTCACAACTCACTGGTCCCCTGTATATCAAGAGTCCTGAGTCATGGCTAATTGCATTTTCACACCCAAGTCCCTCTTTGCCACTGTCCAAGTTTAATTTTGGAAAGCCACACACAAATACATTTAATCCCAGTGGAAATGCATATCCCAGCAATGTTTTCTCTCCTAACTCTTTTTTGAGCTGATTTGAAAAAAACAGGCTGCAGAGAAAGGCAGAGTGGTTTTGCTCATCTTTACAGGAGAAGGATGGAGAAATTTCCATTGGATATTTCCCTTTAAACTGGATGTTTACAACTGATGCACATACATTGGCCTCTGTCGTTCTCTGCAGCTGGGAACTTGGCCCAGGACTTTGAGCAAACACCTCACGGAGGAATGGTTTTGCACAGACAAGTTGGCCAACAAAAATCAAGGCATGAGATGCCCAGATGAGTGGTAAATACCACAATACCACTTACACAAAAGGTAAAAGAGTTCATTAAAACCAGAAAAGCAAATCTTGCCTAGCTTTGCTGTTATAATTAGGGTACTCTGTCAGTCAACCATTGCAATTGTCAATTAAAAAATGTTAAGTTTACTCATCTTGGTATGTGAACCAGGAGAGCTATGGCCTGGGATAATGTCCATCAGGTGTTTTGATGGAGGAGAGCCAGAGACCCAGAGCCCATGCTTAGAGTTCCTGCAATGAAGATCTCATGGAATGATTCAGTTTTTCTGTGTTCAAAAAATCTAAAATGCTGATTAAAATGTTTGCCCAGGCCAGCTTTCATTCTAATAGCCTTAAAAGAACACAGAATACAGCCATGGTGTCTGGAACAATTTCTCTGTATTCCATTTTTTTTTTTTTCCTTAACCTTTTTTTGAAAGAGTATTTATTCAGGACTTTGCAAGGAACTTAACAATGAAAAGGGAATTATTTTTTAAATAATTCATTCAGAAACAGGTTTAATAAATTCTCTCCATTTTTGATCTTACATTTTATGCAGGTGCAAGAAAAGATTGGAAAGGAGGAAAAAAATCTGTACTACAGGCAAACTCCCTGTCCAGAGCAGATCCTGCCTGTCTCCACACAAGCAAGTTTCCCATCCCTCCCCTCATGCTCTGTGTCAAGTTAGCAACAGATTTATCAGCCTGTTTTTTGGGGCAGCTTAGAGGAGCAGGTGATAAGTAGCATTCTAGTAAAACAGCAGGATTTTTCTGTCTCCTCTAAAGTATGAACCTACACAGTATTTCTGTTTTCCCTCTTTGCACTTGTTCTCCCTAATGTCGACCAGTTTCCTTTCATTTTCCAAACCGTTCCTGCAAATTATTTGCACACAGAGAGGCAGATTTGGTTACATTCATTTGTCTATGATGAGGTCCTGTAACACTTTCAGAGCTGAATACATCCATACAAAAGATATTTCTATGAATATAAAACTGTGTTCCCTGTCACTTTCATCAGGAAAATGTTGAATGGTTATTTAATAACACAAGACCCTCCTAGCTACTTGCATTAAAGCTTCTGTCTGTGATTCAGACCCTACTCCTTGCAGCAAACCTTAACGTCTCAATTTGGAATAACATCCTCATATTCATTCATTGCTACACTGACACCACAGTGAGGCAAATGCAGCCCCTGCTGAATTTCCCTGCAGTCAGTAGTACCAGAGCACAGAGCTATACAGATGTTTGTGTTGTAACAGGTTCAAACTACACAGATATCTCACTTTGTCAACCGCTGCTAGTCCTGTCCTAAAAACTGCCCTTATACTCAGAGCCTGCCGCTCCAAACCCCCTGTGGACCTGAAGATTTCAGCTCCTCTTTGGGTCAAGACCTTGGACAGTGATGAATGAAAAATACAGGAAAGGATATGAACAAAATATTGCAGTTTCCTGCAAGTACCAACAACCTAGAGACCTTCAGCCAACATCGGGGTGTGAACCAGAAAACAGGAAAGTTGGCAGAGGATGGGATAACTGGACATGAATGTAGGCTGGTGAAAGAGGCAATTGTTTTCACAAGACCTCTGAGCTACCCCGTTCCTGGCAGACTTCCCATTCCCAAACATTTTAGAATTAAATTAAGGACACTTTATTCACTCCAAAAGCAATTAAAAACACATCTAAAATATAGTTCTAGCAACAATAAGTAATTAGTCTTTGATAATTGTCCGTGTCTTCCTATTTAATCACTCTTTTGCAGTGCCCAGTATGCAGATCCCAACTGGTCCCATTATCATTCTTGCCAAATTGTTCCCAGTTTGTGTCTGTTCTTAACTCTGTGATGGCAACGGGCTGAGGATGCTGCAGCATCCTGTGAGACTTGATTGCAAAAAGATTCCTCAACCTTGTCATTTGCCCTGAGTAGGATTTCTTCCTCCAAATCAGTGCAATGTTTATGTCCAATTTTAAACTCCAAGACGCGTGACCAGCACTCAGAGTTAGCACTACTTGATCGTGGCTATGAACATCTAAATGTGGTACAACCTTCTTCCATTAACTCCAAATAATACGCTCACACAGCCTAAGGAGGGGAGCATGAACACGACTCGTGCTCTGGGGTCTACTGCCTCCAGCTTCTGCTTAGTATCTTAAAACCTGAATGCACATTAACCACAGATTTGTTTCAGAAATGTGTCAGTTCAGTTTAGCCTCCCTGGTTTTGGTGGGAGTTATTTTACTTCACACATGCCTTTTATGACAGACATTTCTCCTTCCCTGCTGGCACATGGATGGCACCTGCTTGTCTCATCCTCTGGCAGCCACGATAACCTGTGACTTGGTGCTTTGCCCAATTTGCTATCAAGTGAAAATCACTTCAGAGTTTATACTGCTTGTGCCCAGTCCTAATCTAAATGCACAAGGGCAGATCCCTAACATTTTAAGATGCTCAAAGCTCTGTGTTTTCCAGTAAGCCTGAGCTCCTGTTGACTTATTGTGAAATATTCCATGACATGGCCCCAGCTTGCTTAAACACTCTCATTTATGAATGTGGGCCAATCCTTTTTCATCTGTTCATCACAAGCAGGTTTGACAAAATTTCTTTTTATTATCTGCTACACAGGCAGGAGGTCAGGCTGGCATACAGTGCGTCTTGTGTTTGAAATTTCACAAGCCTGGGATTTGCATGTTATTTTAAGCTATTGAAAATTTTATTTCTGTAGCTTGTCTGTGTCAGGACTACTTTCAGAGCATTCTTATCCAGCCCTGTGGGGGAAAAAGAAGGAGAGGGAAAAAAGCCCAGTAAAACATTTAAACAAAACTAAAATATATATCATATAACAATGGATTTGGTATATTGGCAGCTTTCTGTAAAATCTCTGCAGGAACAGAATTGAATCACAGAATACCTTGAATTAGAAGGGAACATACAAGGATCATTTATCCTTGCTCTGCACATGACAAACCTAAAAATCACACCATGACATGACTTAACCTACAGTTTACTGAAAGCAAATCACCTCTCTCTTCACTGGCTGCTTAATGAGACTTTAAATTTTCTCCTTTTTCCTGCCATTCTGCAGTAATGGATGCCATTCTGCAGTTGGACAAACTTCTCCCTCTGTAGAAGAGATCTTGAAAAAGCCTCATGCCAACATTTCAGAGTTTCTGACTTGTGGCTGCAAAAGTTAATAGTAAAAAAGGAGCCCATAGCACTTTGTGCTGTTTTGGGAGCATGTCTCAACCTCAAAGCAGGTTTAGTCTAGACACTGGATGGATTGTAGACCTTCAGGGAGTGTTTCCTGCTCTAGAAATCAATGATAAGGGTGGTGATTGTGGCACATTTTCTATGGAGATGGCAGTGAACTACAACTGCTCACAAGAGAAGTAATGCCTATTAAACAGCAGAGACAAAACTAGGCTCCTGTACACAACTCTATGCATGGAAGTCAAATATGTGAGTTCAGTCCCACAGCTTACTTACCCAAAATGTCATTGAATATGGCCATATGGAACTGGAATATTTTTTTTTGGATTTTCTACTATTTCAAGTGGAAACGGTATTTTCTACATTACCCACTTAACAAGCACACAGTGGTGCTCTGGACTTTTACAGAGGTAACACTTAACAGGGGGTTATTTGTTTTTAAGTTCCTGGTTAAATTATTCTTATGTGTAGTACAATTGTCTTTTTTGAGGAAGAGATCTTTTTGTAGGAAGAGATTTGTGAGGGACTGTCTGAGGCAGAAGGAACTCAAATGCAAGTGAGAAGAGAGATGAGACAGCAGCATCTCCATGCACAGATGTAAAGAGACACCAGCGCAAGACGCTTTAAGTAAGCAAAAAAAAAGTTATACTGATTATTTGAAGAAACACTGTGGGTCTGTGACTCATTTTCCATACTCGTCTTAAAAAATAACCATGAGACGCTGCATGAGATGTCCAGGCCGTAAGAATTTTTGTGTCCTCATAGATCAGCCACAGCCTGGTACGAGATAATGTATAACCCCCTATTAACAGGCAGGTAGATGATTTACCACATTTCAGTGGCTGTGTAAACACGAGCAGTAGGACACTGACCCTCACAGGCCTCCTTTAGCCCAGCCACGACTGAAATGCAATGAGCTGAGCTAAATGAGGGATATCAAACAAGGCCAGGCACAGGCGCTGCCATCGCGGCACTCTCTGAGGGCAGGGGTGGCTACCAGACTACCTGAGCCCAATGTCCACGCACTGGGGGTGCTCAGAACCAGGGTGCCAACTAAAATGAACATATTCTTAATGAAATTTCTTTAAATTTCTCTCACAGCTTATTTGAGTCTGGTGACTCTTACTTGTTTCACTTGCCAATGGATTGTGTTAATTTTTTTCCATTTTCCCTACGTGTGATTAGTCCACTTTTGCATTAAGATATAAGACAATAATCCAGGCAGATGCGAGCTGGAAACACTCAAATCTTACTATGACTTCTTTATTCTGATTTCATCCTGCTTCTATATCATGACCTGTCTCAAAATCCAATTTGAATGCACAAAAGAACTGCAGTAATAGATATATGTAGATGGAAGTTTCCAGTCGTCCTCTGTGACACAAATCCATATTTTTCCTTGCTAGATTGGATACGAACACTCAAATAACAATCAAGCTTAGAGAGAACAAGCAATCTTTAAGCCTAGAGTCATCAAACCAAACTACTTTTGGCCTTTCTCGGAGATATTTCTGTTAATAATTTACTGCTTCTAAAACTGAACATGCTCAAAACCTAGCTCCTGAATTTTTCATGACGTCCTTTTCTCCCCATACCTGTCTTAATTTCAGAAATAAAATCAGACTCCTTCCTGCCAATCTCAGCTTTCACTTTGACTTGATATCCTCTCATGACTCATACGTCCAGCCTGTGATTAAATCCTGATGCCACTTTCTAGAAAACTTCTCCAAAACTGACCTTTTAGCTCTGCCTACACTGCCAAGCCCTCTTCTGAGAATTAACTGGATTATACACCTTAAAAATTAAAGTCACTTCATCTCTGCTTTTGAGACCTCCAAAGTTTCTATTCTCCTTGCACCAAATATCATCCTGTAGGTCCATGACCTGGCTGTGTCCATAAGGGATCTTGCATGGATCTCATTCCCAGCTTTCTAGATATAGCAGTAAAGCTCAGCCCAGGCTAAATTCCCCCAAAATGACCCATCTTTTCCTGTGCCAGCTCAAACTCGTTGCTGAGGTCACACAGTAATAACCACGGAAACCTGGTGATTGCTGCAGAGGTAGCAAATTGTGCTCACTGCTACTTGTGGGCTATAACCTGTCTGCAAAACTACTTCTCTCTCATTACTCTGTTATATTATTTTTCCTATTTTTCCTCCCTGCTCACCCTTTTTTTACATATACCATATATATCTTTATAGCACAGACATATAGATATATTTATATGTGTGTATATATATTGGTGTCTATATTTATATAGATAGATACAGATATAACATTATGAACTACAAGCACTCAGGGATAAAGACTATAGGCTCTTAGTGACCACAATACTCATGTTCTCAAGAGCTTAGCACAATAATTTGTATGGCACACGGACCTATTTTCCTCTGATGTGAAGATGGCACTGCTAGAGAATCAGAAACAATTAAATAAAAAATAGAAAAAGCAAACCAAACGTAACCCTAAATAAATTTCACAAATTCTTTATTTATGTATCTCAAATCTCAAATCTGGAGAGGCAAGGAAGTGAGCACTGCACCAGCTTTCCCTGTGGGGACACTGAGGCAATTTAGGGAGGGGTTAACCTATAGAAAGAGAAGTAAGGAATTCCCATTACACAGAAACTAACTAATAAGCTACCAAAAAGAACTAAGAGGGGAAGGTGAGTTTCAGAAGATAGAGAAAAACATCTTTATTGTAAATTTTCAAAATCCCCATGCTGGCTCATTGAGGTACCAGCTCTACAGGAATAACTCTGACACTAAACCAAAGGTAAAGCCTGAGGATTTATAGGACATGCAGGAAGGGTGTAGAGGGGATAAAAGAAAACCCAGCCACAAGGAAAAGTAAATGAAATAAAAATAATGCTGTTTAAAGGATAATTCTCTGAGGAAAGACTTAATGTAAGAGCCTAGAAATCCTTCATTTTCCCATCACTGTATTTTGAGGGAAAAGAAACCTCAAATATCAGCACAACAGAGTGCAGAGAGGATGAAAATTTTGTGTTTAAATAAAACTGCAAATATGACATTGTGGGAAAGAGAAGAAAAGAAGCACCGAGTTCAGCTAGACAGAGTAAAAAATGAAATCCTCTCCATATCCAAGACTGCAAGCCATGCCTTGGGCTTTATCTGTCAAGTGCTGCAAAGCATTCCTGCAAACCCTTCTCCTTTTCATTGACAACCCGGGTGGCAAAACCTTTTTCCTTGCTCAAACCCCGCAACTGTGCTCCAGCCTGGAGAGCTGCTGGGAAAATGAGCAATGAGCAGGTGTCAAATTCTGTCCTTTTATCTCTGGCTTTTAAAAGACAGACACAATTATGTGCAAATCAGCGTAGTGCGGCAGCTGATTAAGTCCCTTTTCTAAGAATTATTTTCCCAAGGCTCTGTGCACAGGCCAGCCAGAGCTATCAGCTCATCTGCAGACACAGTTTGGTGGCTGCTCCACCTTCTAGAGACCCATGGACATAGAAACAGAGATGAGACATTATTAATTCCTCACCAGACTTTTACCTTCATAAAAATCCATGGATGTACATTACCTACAGGTGCAGCAAATGGTTTTCCAATGCTGGAAAATAGAGTTGGGGTGTTAAAGAAGAAGAAGCAGAAGCAGAAGAAGCAGAAACAGAAGAAGCAGAAGAAGAAGAAGAAGCAGAAGAAGAAGAAGCAGAAGAAGAAGAAGAAGAAGAAGAAGAAGAAGAGGAAGAAGAAGAAGAAGAAGAAGAAGCAGCAGCAGAAGAAGAAGACAAGACATATAGCTTTTGATGGTTTGAAGTGATCTAAGAAAGGAAGTTATCCATATCCTATCAAAAGGAAGTTTTTCTTGCACTCAATACAAAGCCTGAGTGTACTTTCAGGGGTCCTGGTTGCTATTCCAGCCCCAGAAGTTGTGCCCCTGGGAGGGCAGTACTAAATAAAGCCTCCTGATGTCATCTGCATCAATGTTGCTGTTTGCATAAGCACAGCTCCAAACTGTGCATGTGGGACATGCCCCTCAATGCTAACTTATCATCCTTACATCCAAACCAAGAGAGGCTTTATATGCATCCTCATTATGTAAAGAGGAGAGAGGATCATTTTGTCCTGATCCTTTCTAAACAAAACAAGTAGAAGTTTTCAGTGCCAGGGAAATTTTTTCCAGAATTTTTCAGGTCTCTAGAAACAGTTTAGGCTATGCCTTTCCAAAAATATCTTTGAAGTAAGAGAGTGGAGAGAAGCTCATGAGTTGCTTGGAAAGTATATAAAGCAAACAGTGACATATAATGGAAACTGTTCCCAAGAGCATTTGTGATTTCAGCAAGTACACGGCACTGGGAGTTAACCACTCTATTATGTGGGTTGTCTTTTCCAGCATTAATTTGTGAAAAAGTCCATCTTTTACGCACTTTCAATCCAAACAAAAGAACAAATTAAGAGAACCAAGCACAGAAACCATGCTGGGCAATAGAGCGCCACAGACAAATGCTGCCAGTAATCTATATTCACATTGTATTGCATGAACTGACCCAGAATTAACTATGGCTGCCCTCTCCTGGAAAACTCTCTGGAACAAATGAAGTTCTCTCATCCATTTCCATTAATGGCATTAGCATGCTTAGTGACAAGACCACAGCAGAACAACTAGATAAACAGCTACAAGGAAGCAGTAACAAGCAACAATAGAATAGAACTATTTTTCCACAGAGGTCTTGAATAGATATTCCAGTCCTCCCTGTAAGCCAGGGATACAGCTGAGCTCACCCAGAGAATGCAAACTGTGCTTCCTGACTTTTAAAATGGATGTCAAATGTCAGGATGGGAGCAGAAAGAAAACAACTTGCAATCAATTCATAGAAGTTCTTCTCATTCAGATACCTGAGAGTTTTAGGAAACTTCCTTGGAAATTTAATCCCTTTGAGGTTCACTGATCAAACACAACACAAGCCTACGAGCTCCAAGGGACTAAGTGCTGGCACCAGGCTCAGGAGATCATCCTGCTGGTAGGTCTTTGTGCACATCTAGAGAGCTCTTTCTTCACTCTTCAAAGATGGAATGCATAAGATGATAATTTTGGAAGATCACTGGCCAAATCCAAGTTATTACTCCTTCCGTAATGGTACCACTGAGTCATATCAAGTGATAAGAGCACATAATTACATGCTAATATGGCAGAACCATGATGATATTTTGTTAGATTTAGTTATTAAATTGATCAATAGAGTATCCCTGATCAAAAACAAATAAAAGGAAAACCAGAGGTAAAGAATTAATCACCTTCATGAGAGGTTTGACTTTGAATGGATTTTAAAAATTGCATCAATCTTAAACATCCATCAGAGTAGAATAATCTGTTAAATGAAGCATTTCATTCAAAACTACAAAGTTTAGTTCAAGCATTTTAGAAGCTCAGTAGTAAATATCTACAAATGTAGAATTTTGCTAAATTTTCTTCATTGTTTTCCTCTTTATCTGTGTTGTTCCTGACCATTTTTTAATATCTCTTGCATTTGCCTCTGACAGCATCTACAGTGCACTAGGCTCTACATGAAAACAGGCAAAACCTGTGCCTTTGAATAATCACTTTGTCACATAATGACCAGAGAAATCTCCATGTATGCACTAAACCCTTTCAGATGCCACGTTCAATCTGCCTCAACGAAAAGTAGCTGTAACAGGAGGCAGATGCTCCTCAACAAGTTTGCCAGCTGTTGAAGCAATATCCAGATGCTGTGCTCACTGAACTCCAAACACACAACCTTTCAGGAAAAAGGGAACTCCTTCCCTGTCTTAAAAATGCTGAGCCAAGACCTTCATCACTAGAAAATGCAATAAAGTAACTCTGCTCCTGGGTCTCCTTCACAAGTACAGAGCAACAAACCCACAAAACAAAGCACCAAAAAATTACAGAAAAAGTAGAGAATTGTGTTTGACAGGAAAGACAAATTCCAGTTGTCTTTAATGACCTGACTGATATAAAACTCAACTGTAGCATCCACCCTCTTGTTTTCCCAATTCTATTTGTAGCTGGGCTCCATTTTTATCTTCCAGAGCATGGCAGCCTCAAGGAAAAAAATGCTTTGCATGAGCAAAGGTTTATTTCCTCTGATACTTTTCTTTGAGATCTAATATAAAAAAATATCACTACCTTCTCTCTATAAAAGACTAATAAAATTGTTAATTGCTTGAAAATCAGGCAAGCTTGAGCTATTCTTAAACTAATCTAAGTATTTCTCTAAAAAACCGGTTTCTGCCACAATGTGCCAACGCTTGTTATTAACAACAATCTGAAAATTAATTTTTCTTGAAGACACGGCACTAACAGGAACTGAATATTCTCTCACATCAAAGAATATCTACCAGTAAAGACCAGCAGGAGGTCTGTTGGTATTTAGAGGTTTTATTTAATTTTTAACGTCTCAAAGTCATTCAGCAAAATGGATTGCTGTCTTTATCATCCCAAAGCACCTCATTAAACAAGTGAGTTAATCAAGTATATTCTGCTAATGAGAAAACATGATTAAAAAAGTTCAGAGAAGTGGGAATGAGGAACAAAATTCACAAGAAGAAAACATCCTTTCAACCCAGAAACATGCCTGTGGTTCAGAAAATGTAAGCTGCAGTTTGGTTAATGAAATAAAAGCAGTAATTATGTCTTCTGTAAGTAAATAGTAAATAACCTGGTCAGAAATACATGAGGATACTTTCTGACAGGAAATTGGGGATAATTTCTGGGGATAATTCCTGTCCAGCCCATGGTTTGATGGGCTAGAAAGGAAGAGTCTTTCAGCTTCACGATAAGACTCTGTAATTAATATACACAACTGTATACCCTGTATGGCTTTGGCATCTGGGCTATTTGCACTTATTGCAAATTGGTGTTAGGACCTTACTGAGCTCATGATAGGTATAACTATCCATGTGTGCATCCACTAGTCTTACAGGGAAATACAGGCAGTCACTCATTCCAGGTACCAGGTTCATTTTTAAGATAGCTACTTGATTAACTATTAATAATAGTTAATAATTGATTAACAGCTAGGAGCTATCTATACATAACAGTTACATCAGGCACATTTATCCATGGCAACTTCCTCTGCCCTTTGACCACACATTTGAGAATCACTTTACATTTTAGATCTTAGGAGTTCTCATAAACTCCTTACCCATCCCTGTCCATGGCTCACTAAATACAGAATTTTATTCTGAATTATGCCACTCCAGAAAGACTCCTTCATACTCCAGTAACAGCTTTTCTATGCCTAAAAGTAGAATGTCTGGTAATACCTGGAATATTTCTACCTGACACCAAAATGGAAAAAGGACTTCATTTGCTCAGTAGTCAGCCCTTCCCCTGCAAATGCAGGAGTATTTCATGCACATATTTACTCAAGCATTGTGAATTCATGGACTCACAATAACCCCAGCAATATATCTAAATATTTGAAAGCAACTGTGGCAGAATCACTTTGGAAAATCCTTCTGAGAACGGCATGACGTTCATTTTATTGGAGTCTGCTGAAATATTTACAGAAATCTTTGTTCTCTGATGCAATTTGCCTCTTAATAACACAGAGCAGCAATCTACCTTGCCTAGACTTATCAAAACTGTCCTAAATACTCGAATCCTGTAATATGCATTGTCTGGAACTTTGGACTGTAATGTTCTCTTGGATCATTTGCAGGCTTAGCTCTTTATTGCTTGGCCATGGCATGAAATGTCATCAAAGCCAGCAAACACCATTTCCCTGACTGCCCACTCACCAAGTCCTGGGTAAAACAAAAATATGACACAGGCTGTACTGAGAGCCCTGGAAAACCACCTGCCATCTTTGGCTCTGTGAGCTGAGCAATTTGTCCTTTGCAGTCACAGGAATGGCCTTTCTGTTGAGATTTTCAGAAGAGAAAAATACAGCTGTTAATTAATAAAACAGCCAAAGTTTATCTGCAGGTTGTTTCACTAATAAGCAGAGACAGTATTATGATTGCAGCTTTTCCAGCTTCTTTGCTGCCTTGCAGAAAGAGACCTGGAGCAATGAAATGAAGGTAGCAGTGATTATAGGAAGTGTGTCCTAATACTTCTGAAAGAGTTATTATTCAGAAGGATCACTCAGGTTAGGGGTAGATAAAAATTCCATTCTTCTCTGAAGACTAAAATTTGTTTACTTGTCTGGTTGCTTTCTCTTACATTTGTCTCCCATAGTCTTCACTGCATTGCTGTCATGGATCTGTTAAATTGGCAGCCCCCAAAGGATGCCTCAGGAATGAAAGAATCCCTACTGAAAGCTGGTATCACATATCTAACACACCAACAAGCAGTGGTCATGACATGAGACTGTTCATGGGCTCAGAGGAAAAGACTCAAAAGTGGCAAAATAGCCTTTCTTTATGTCCTGGCCCATCATTCAGGCCATATGACCCTGTCTTTGCATCCTGGCCCTGACAGCCTATGTTCATTGCAAACAAACAAACAAACAAACAAACAAACAAACAAACAAACAAACAAACAAAAAGTTACAATTGCTACTTAGAATCACAGAATTGTTTTGGTCCATAATGCTGTGCCCCCATCTCCATCTATGACCATGGCATTGGTTCTTCTCACACTCTGTCCTGTCACCAACTGGTCTCAAATGCTCTCCAGCTTCTCCTAAAATACCTGTTATCAAACCCAGCTCTTCAGAAAGGCACATACCTCAAGTGAAGAATCAAAATTCAATTTTATCGTTTAACTGCTGTCACCAGCCATGCAAAGAAATCTCTTTTTCTGCATTCTGCATATTTTGTCTCAGAAAACTTTGTTAACAATGGAAATAACCGTTCTTATTAGCTCTTTCGGAAGCAAGGCAGAGAACAGGCATAGCACTGCTCTCCCCAGCAGGTAGAAATGAAAAATCATAACTCTGGTGCTTCTTGGACCCACTGGAAAAAACTACAGATGTCTTTTGCAGCACAGCTTTCTCAGTTAATCCTCTACAAAACACAGTAAACCCTCTTCTCTGTAAATTCTTTCCAGTCCCACTGAATGAGCTCAATAAAGCAAAGAAAGAGAAATAGCCAAATTTGAGATTGAAAAGACAGGTAACCTCCAACTGTAAGAAGACTATGATTGCTCCATGTACAGTAATACTTCTAAATTATCCAGTCTAGTTTCAACTTAAAAATAATGAGATTTCTACCATATCCTGTAGGAAATACCTCCACAGTTCAATAGATCTTACTGTCAAGGCTCCTTCAGTCTCAGTCTAGATGTTCCCATCCTAATTTTACCCCATTACTCTTGGTTATAGCCTATATTCTGCCCTCAAAGTAATTCCACTCTCACACGGTGTTGGTATCCTAATATTTCTATCCTACTCTACCCTCTGGCAAAGGAAAACATTAGAAAAATACACTAGAATAAATTAAAATTGTCAGAAAAGCCAATGAATGCCAGATAATTTTTAGATAAATACAATTAGAGCAGTTAAAAATGGAGGAAGACTATTAGATTACTGAATGCATCCCTGAATAAAGGATACCTTAAATTAATCCAATATTAAATGTGATCTAAGCCAAAAGATCAAGAAGAATCTTGCATATCTTCTTTTATTTAGAATTTCCTGGCCTTTATACAATATCTCAAAATGTTACACAGCAGCACCAGAAGATGTGTTAATTTATTTCTCAGAAACCCACTTAATTTCTTTTAAAAAAATGATGCACTTTGTCTTACAGCAAACTTATCTACAGTGGGAAGACCTTGGACAGGACTTAAGTTGCCTGTCAAGCCTGTGCTTTCTCCAAACTGAGGGGGAAATATTGCTCTGCCTGTCTGCAGTCAGGTACAACTGCTGCATCCAACCTCATTTCAGCTGCAGTTTCAACAAACACACATGGGAATGCGGTACTGGAAGAATATTTGATTGTGTTTGTTTACCAACAGTGTTGATGCCAAGCAGCTCTGCCTGAGAAAAAAAAAAAAAAAAAAAAAAAAGAGGTTTGGTTTTTAAAA
>VXBU01017118.1:0-84348 GCA_013400315.1 Bombycilla garrulus | reverse complement strand
AAAAAAAAAAAAAAAGAAGGAGATTTGATTTTTAATAATTCCACACTCTGATAGGAACTGTGCTACAAGAAATACCCACCGTTTCAGGATTTCAGAAGACAGATGGTCTTAAATAAACAGCAATACATCAAAATCTCAAACCTGTAATTCTTGTGAAAGTTATTTTAAAGGAAATAATAAACTTAAATACATATTCCCATAGTCAGACCATGTACCATGACTGTGATCACCAGCAGTCTCACTTCAGTTTGGTGGAGTTTTTTTTTAGTTTTCTTTGTGGATTTAACTGGATTAGCTCAAGATACAAGGAATTTAACTTTTGTCAACATAGGACCCCTCAGGGAAGAACAGTAAAGTTGTTCCTAAACTTTTTAAACCAATAAAACCTAGTCAATTTACAAAATATCTAGCAGGCTTCAGTGTGTTACAGTCTGCACTTACTTCTAAATATTTTTCTAAAGGACTGAAAAATTGCTTTGAAAACATCAGACATCTCAGTCCAGAATGAACTCTGTTCCTTTGAATGACATTGATTCACATATCTAGACTCAAGAAAGCATTTTCATGTAACAAAACTCTTCATTTTGGGGTCAATTAAAAATAGATTCAAGAGCAATAAGGTTCCTTAGCAACTTAAACAAAGCAGGAAAAACCAGAGTCATTGCTAACCACTGAGGGAAAACCAAAGTGTCTCATCTCTTTGCTAAATTACCTTTGTTTATTTCATTAGCAGCCTCTTCAGGTCTTTGTCTGAGGGACACTTGCTGCCGTGTGTAATGATTGCAGTAAGGATATTTTTTTTCTGCTAACCAGGCCAACCAGGAAGCCAGGCTGTGTTCAGGTGTCCCTGTTTTTTTCACTGACTCTGCCTTTTGCTCTCGTGAGACCCCACCTGGAGCTCAGGGATTCCCAGCACAGGAAGGAGCTCGACCTGCTGGAAGGAGCCACCAAGTTGGGGGAGGGATGGAGCACCTCTGCTGTGAGGAAAAGCTGAGAGAATCGGGATTGTTCAGCCTGGAAAACAGAAGGCTTTGGGGTAACCTAGTCATGGCCTTTTAGTACCTGAAAGGACCTTACAAGAAAAGTGGAGACTTTTCCAAGGCATGGAGTGGCAGGACGAGGGGGGATGGGTTCAAACTGAAGGAGAGAAGGTTTAGATCAGATATAGGAGGAAATTCTTTACTGTGAGGGTGTTGAGGCCCTGGCATAGGCTGTCCATAAAAGCTATGGCTGCCCCATCCCTGGAAGTGTTCAAGGCCAGGAATGGAGCTCTGAGCCACCTGGGATAGCGGAAGGTGTCCCTGCCAGTGTCAGGGCATTGGAATGAGGTGATCTTTAAGGTTCCTTCCAACCCAAACCATTCTGTGATTCTATGTTTCACTTTGTGCTTCTTTGGCATCTCATTTAAGAGGTCATTGCTCTGCTATTTTGGTTTTCAAGTACTAGGAACAGCAAGCACTTCAATAACAATACCCTGGTTTGTATGGAAAAAGTAGCGTATACAGCAACAATTATGACATCTTCTGCTTGCAGGGAAAGAGATCTGATAGATCATGAATAAATGAAAAAAGCTTTTATTTGTGATGATAAAAGCCTGCAGAGTCCAGATCTTTTTTAAAGAGTTCTTTTTTTTCTCAAGATATGTCTGGCAGACTGCAGCTGGAACCATATGCCCCAAACACTATTTGGATGCTCACCAATCTTTAAAAAGTCAAAGGGATCAATTAAGATTTTCAGAATTTTAATACAGGGCCAATTAGTTTTGCAACAAACTCTTAAACCAGGTTTGGCCTGCATAATTTGGATATCAATTACAACTCTTCTGATTTGGATTTTGCAAATAGCCTCCTGAGTCATGGGCTGTGTTTAAGAGGCTGCACTCACTGTTGCCACACACTGCAGGAAAAAATACTACTTTTTTGTTATTAATTACTAGTTAGGTGATTGCAATTTCATATCACAGAGAGAATTTCAAAGTTTCAAATATGTGTATGACCTTGCAGACTCTAGGGAGGATAACTGGCAGATGAGAATGGCAAAGAGACCACAAAGCACTGACAAGAAACCAGCCACAACTCTATTTTTATGACAATGTATTTTAGAATATTGCAAATATTTATTTTCTCTTCTGCTGGAAAGCTAAGCTGAATCAGGTATACTGTTTATTATTTATGTTAATGGTATGCAGAGAAAGGCCAAAAAAAACCCCTGCTAATACACCTCAGCACTTCCATCCTTATATATCACAGAGACTTTTGTCTGTGAGAAGGAGCATTTTCCTTGAATTTCTTTCTGATCTTTGTTAAGAGAGAAAGATGACTGAGCCAGTGTCAGCAGACCAAAGCAGAGTCGTGCTGCTGATGTTTGCCTGCTCCTCGTGCAGCATGCACCAGCTTCCCTCCATCACTGTGCTGCACACAGGCTGAGATTTTGGTGAGCAGAGCAAACCCACTGAGCCCTGGAAATGACAGCAAGGTTTTCCATCACCTGCTGGATAAAGGAAAGGCTACTTTGCCTTGGTGTCCTTCTGCAGCATTTTGTATCATGAAATGTTAGAGCACAAGGACTGATAAGGGAGAAGCAGATGGCTCATGCCTTTCTCCTGTCTCTTTACCTGTTTTCCATGGGATGGTTCCCTTTTTATCCACCTCCTTAGCAAAATAACTCTATTCTGCTTGTGCCTCAGGATTCGAGTAATTTTTAGATGCTACATCAAGGCACTTATATGAAGTAGCTCATCAAATAAAGGGTTTAATAACTGGTATGAAAAAGGTACCTAAGTATCACTCCAGACTTAGAAGACCAGAATCTGTTTGGTTTTCTATCATCGTAGCAGAAAAGTGTCATCTGCTATAGTAATAATTATTATTATTGTTATTATTATTAAGCACAGCTATTAACATAAAACTAAATCAGCTCCTTTGTCTGACTAACCTATGGCTTCCTTTTCTCCAGCATTTTACCTGCCAACACAAAAAGACCACACACACTTCACAATCCTTTTTTTAACTGATACTTCCCAATTTTTACACTATTTTAAGGATAAAATTTTTAGTCATGTAAAGTTGAAAACGCAATAAAAGCTGCACAGGATCTGACCATCACACAATGGGGAGAGCTCAGGGAAACATTATGCTGCAGAAGTGTGTCCTTTTTCCCCAAAAAAGGCCTGGGCACTGTTGTTGCAGGTTTTACATGGAAGACGTGATGCCAGAAAGCTGCAACTGTTTTTAGAAAATCATAGAATATCCTGAGTTGGAAGAGACCCACAAGGATTATAGAGTCCAGCTCCTGGCCCTGAACAGGACAGCCAGAAGAACCACCAAGAATCTACAATTAAAATTACAATTTTCAAAAGAGTGACAGAGTTGAGGGTTGGTAGAAACCTTTTGGTTTACCTCAACTTCAAGCTGGATAAAGCAATCTTTTCCTCCCTCCTAATCTGCTTTATAATGATGCTTGCATAGCACAGAGAATTATTTAATCCTGCCCCAGCAGCCACGGAGCTGAACTGGCACAGGAAATGCACATCAGTGGCCAAAGGGAGGATCAGATCACAGCCCTCAGGTGCCTGGGGGTTTATCCCTGGAAAAGCACCCCAATTCCTACCTCCAGATAAACGTCCCATCCCTATCCATTCAGCAAAAAGCTGGAAGGGAGGTGCTCCTAACACGGAGAGCAGGGCTAAGGCAATATTCCCCCCTACCCCATTGTTAGATAAAGGGCAAATTTCCCATTTCTCCCATTGCTTCCAACATTTGCCATGAACACTAATCCTGAGGGTGGAACATTCTAGCTGTTAGGGCTCTCAAATGCTGACTACCCTGCTCATTTTGACTAATAAAAATGAAAGCAAGCAGCACACCGAATGTATCCAGCCATTCTATATTGCTCACAAATTCCCCTGTATTAACATCTCATCTACAGTGCAATGATCTACAATTTTACAGCTCTCCAGCAGCAAAATAAGGCACTATTTGGAACATTCTGTAGAGTTATTTCACATCAAAATAACGGTACATTTGCAAACGGTTTTTCAATCCCTGGATAAGTTTAATCCATTTGCCCCCAAAACCAATCTGTGTTCAGTTTTTTAGCTGATCCTCACCTATACAGCAGTATAACAAACTCCAGTCTTCTACTTGCAAAATGAGCCTCTGATGAGGTACAAAGTTACAAAAGTACAAAGGAGATTTCCACACCGTGGTATATGTAAAGAACAGGGAGGGAAAAAAATTCCTTTACTTCTCATTTTGAGCATTTTTGCTTTTTCTCCTTAAATATCCCCTGATGTGCCTCAGGAGTTGCAGGGAGAAACTCGGGTTGCACAAGCATGGGTTGTACAACTCAATTACCAAGATCTGAAGGAAAGTCGTGTCCTCAGACAGCATCTCCGAGGTTTCACCAAGAACACTGCCTGATCTAATTAGGAAACACTCAGCATCTTCGTGGCAATTACTAAAGAAAATAATTATGACATGATATGACCACTGTCTTCTTTCAGCTGGAAAAGCAGCATAAAATGACAGGAAATGGAAGTCGGAACAGGAGTTAATAAAACAGCCCTGGGCAAGAGAGCAGAGAAGAGATGATTCCATGAGAAGGTACAGGGTTTTTTGAGTGAAAAACAAGGAAAAAGTAGCACATTGCAAGCTAAGGCCCAAGAGAAAAAGAGTCCATTTAGTCATAAATGAGCCACAGACTCACTATAATAAAACAAGTTACGCTTTTAGGTAGCTGCCTATCACAGCTTATTATAAGAAAAGAGCCTTTATGGTTCCACGGTTCAGTTCATGGCTGTCCTACTGTCACATGCTTGCCCTCAAGAGATATCAGGTGACAATGCATTGACAATCCTACACCCATTAATGGCATGAATTAAATCTTTTCCAGCACAGAAACCAATCTGAATCATTGCAAATACTTTGAAGCTCTCACAGGAGTTAATCTGGTGGTTACAACGGGGAACTGGAAAGCAAGACACTCTTAAGTGCAGCCCCAACCTTCATTACTGATCTGCAGGAATTTTATCATGTGAACTTAACTGCCCTGCCTCAGTTTACTGATGAGTACAATATTAACAGGTGGCTCTGGAGTAATCAAAATATGGCAAAGACTTCCCAAAGCAATGCAGGTGATCAGTGCTGCTCAGACAACGCAGAGGTGCAAATCTTAATTAATGTTTATTAAGTGCCTGAAGAACCTGAGAGAGCTGGCGCCGAGGGAATACAAAGTATCATTACACTTATTTTGCAAAGAGGTATGAATATGTGATTGTAATTTTATTACCCACGCAGATTTATAAGGAGGGTTTGAGCACAAAAGAAATTAAACTTTTTGACACTTTCTCTGCAGCACAGGTTCATTATCAGAGCCGTGTATCAAATGTAAAATGTAAATTTAACAACGCACTCTTAAGATCAACTGTGAAATCATACCCAAACCCTCACTATCTTCAAGCAATGTATAAGCAAAACAGTGTGTGACAAGAGTGTTTTAAAAGTCAGGATTGTTATGTGGTTACAGCATGACACAATCTCAGTATTTTCAGAGCATTCATTTACTGTAGCAGCTGTATTTTCCCCTGTATTTTGATTATCTTGACATTTTCTAATCATGAGAGTTATAAAATTTAAAATTATATGGCAGGCTTGATAGGCTGCAGATTCACCACCTCAAGTGAAGTTACTTTTTTCTCATTAAATGTTAAATTGCTTCTCTACAGGAGAGTTGTATTTTGGTTAATTTTTGCTTTTTAAATGCTACCACAATTTTTTTTTCTGATAATACAGTGGTCTGAGTGACAGCAGAGAGATTTTTCTTTTCAGTAATCCTTGTTAAATATTGACCAAAAATGCCAGTTCTGTCTTTCACCATTGAGATTAATTCATTTTGGCACAATAACAGCAGGAGGTTTTTTTAGTATGGTTCCTAGTATGACTCAGAAGTTTCTAATCTGATCTTAGAATTTGCACAGATTTCTTTTTCCTCAGTAGCTCTATCTTTTCCAGGCATTTTAGGCAGGGTCTGAAATTTGGCTAGGGAGGTAGAGCTGCTTTCATGTAAAGCACGATGCTTTTCCTTCTCAACCCAAATTCCAGTAAATAATACTCTATATAAAATGCTGTCCTCTGTATTTGTAGTCAAGAATTTTTATCCAGATGCTCTCCATGTTCCCTTTACTGAGCTGTCTCATTTCCAGTACCGGGTTTCCCTCCCAAGTTCCATGTCCAGCCCAATCTCTAACAGCTGTGAATCAACTTAGAGGCAACTTCACAACATCTTTGCTTTCAGAAAGATTTATGGCACAAACAAAACAATTCTTTAGCATGACCAGACTACCTATCTCCTACCCTCTGTTCCTTTTCAGAAATTATTTAGCTAATAATAATGGTCTATATCACATGGTTTCAGTTAAGAATTTAAACTTTCAGCTTAACTTTTGAAGAGAGAACACTATCAAGTCTCACTTCTTTATAGGCACCATTTGAAATATTCTCCTTTTTTTCATATTTCTTTAACTGCTTAATAAATAGACATAAAGGATTTAAAAAAGAAAGAAAAAAGGGGAAAAAAAAGTAAAAAAAAGGAAGACATATTAGTGCATATCCTAGCACATAAACATCCCAATGTGGGATTGCAGTCCTCTGTCCTGAATCCAGAGCTCACACATTGGACAATGGTGTAAAAGACTTCTCTGTTTTGATAGATGCAATGTAAAGATGAAAATATATTCCAAGGCAGAAGGATTTGTAGGTTTTCAAACTATAAATGGGCTTTGGCTTTGAATCCCCCTAACATCACAGGGAGGAATGTGACCATCATTAGCCCTAGAAGTGTGACATGCATTTGGGTTTGAAGCTCAGCTCTCAAAAAGGGGTGTTTGTGTACAATGAAGCCTTGTTCTCTGCTAGGACAGCAAATATAGTAGGTGCAGACATCAGGTGGATAAAAAGGACTGAGCTCTTCAACCATTTTTCAGAAGACAACTCTTTGCAAATCTGCACTGAATACCAAGAGAGAGCTTAAACTGAGACTAACACACTGATTTTAATGCTGAGAATCATGCCAACCCTTTCAGCAAACACATTTGAAATATTATTCCTTAGTCATCTTTTTCAAGAGGTCACAGGTTTGGTCAGGCTGACCTACAGCCCCTCCAGAAAGTCAATGTACTGAGAAGTCTATTACTTTTACTCATCTATGTATCTCCCCATGGATCACCTCAGAAAAAGAGGTTGCAATGCAAAGTCTGCCTTGTTTGCAGAACTCATTCTTCCTGCATATATTTACAGTGGCCAAGCTCTTTGTTTAGATACAGTTTCACTCAAAATACAGCTATCTCAGAAGGCAAACAGCAAGGCAGAAAGGGAAAACAGATTATCAATTCTGTCTGTGCAGCAGAGCCGAATGAATTCCCTAAAATACTTAACCCATTAATAAAAGTTCTGACGGAAACATCATTACCCAAGACCTTCAGAGAGACCAATGTGTGATGACCAAATGGCTACAGACACAAGGAGCTCAAAGTCAGATTGCCTTTGAAGTAATCAGATCGCATCACTCTGTACTGTAATAAAAATACAATGCCTTGGAGAAATAAAGGAAGAAAAGGACTATTTTTCATTCTTTTTCGGTAGATCCTGTGGTGTCCTAGTAACAGAACCACATCCCTTAAACTAACTCTAAAGCTTATGGTGCTGAAGCCTCTCAAAGCCACTGCAACTACACATGTTTTATAGCATAGCAGAAATAACCTCATTTTACATTCTGTAAGGAGAGGAAGGTGGTTTAGAAATACATCCATTTATGTACTCATTTCTATTCTTGGCAATTTAAAAAGATCTACACAGTCAAAAGAGGATGGTGGGTAATAGAAGAAATATCCTCTTCTACATATGAACAACCAGCTACAAAAGCATAAAAATGTGGATTGGGCACCAACTCCTGTTTATTTGGATCCTTAGGTCTTAATATTCCAGCTGCAATGCTTTATGCTGACTTTGGATATAGATAGATGTGTCCTCTCCTAAATTTTAAAAGAAGCCTTCAAAATATTTTGCTGTGTAATAGCAGCAGGATATGTACATTCTATAGCTTGGATCTCCAATCAGACCAAAAAAGTTTTATGAAGAAAAGATCATTAGCCCTACTTGATAATGAGAAACAGGTACAGAGGGGGGAAAAATTTTGCTTACAGTTATACCACCACCAAATCCATGGGTGGGAATAAGACCCCCAAACTCCTCAGCTCTTTCCGCTTGTTGCTGCTTCTAACAACAAATTCATTTTCAACAAATATAAGAAATAATTGCTCCACGGCTTGAAGCAAAGCAAAGAACTTGTAGCTAGGCAAAAACAATTTTATTCCATTTTCTGGAGAAGAATGTCACCTTTTGAGGTTTGTTTTTACTTCATTTGTAGTTTATTCCTTTCTAGTATAGCAACCAACAGACACATGACTCCTTTGAAGCTGCTTTCTTTTCCCCACACCGGCATTAGCTACACAGACAATTCTTCTCTTCAGCAGGGAAGGGCGAGCTGTAGAAGAGATGTCTGGCATAGATTTAGGATATTATTTGCTATGTCTCTGTAAATACTGTAGTGTATCTACTTTCACAGGTAACTTTCAAAGCAACACAATGATAAATAATAATGGATTTTCTAGGAATCATCAAAGTGGAGACACGACAGTACAGCCCTGCACAAAGCAGACTTCATGGAATGAAGCTGACAAGAAGAAAGGAGAAAGAAGTGAGATTTTGATATCAAGGTGAAGAGAAGTAACAGAGAGGGTGCAAGAGTGAAGACCATGAAATGATCTCACAGTTGAAGGTCAAAGAGGTAGGTTCCAGAAAGATAAAGCAGTCAGTCTCTGTCAGTGACAGAGTAATGGGACAATGAAAAATAAGCAAGGCAAGAAGGAAATCTTGCTGGTCATCAATCAATACCGACCAGATGATGCAATTGGAGATAGCAGAGGTAGGAGAGAGGCTGTGGGGATGAGCCACCACTCACACTTGAGGCATTCGCACTCTGTGCAGGAAGAGGGAACAGACCAGGCCTTCCCTGGGTGCGTGGCTGTGGCTTTGATGCAAACTGGCAGAACATAAATGGCACCTGCCAAAACCCAGCACACAAGTTCTTTCCACTGCATCACTGGTGATCCTTCACCCCAGAGGCACATCCTGGACCTCCTCCCCTGGCACAGCAGCAAAGAACTGATCCCATTTGTCTGCGAGGCAGCTCTGCAGCACCTGCCCAGCACTTCTGTTTATTACAGCTGTTCTGGTCAGGTCTCTGGCTATCTCATCTACCATCCAACATGCTTCTGACTGACTGCTGGTAACTTGGATGAATTTTCAAACTTTGTTTTTGCAGCTGCCTTCAGTCCAAAAAATGCTTTTCTTCAGTTAACCAAGCTTACCATGACACTGACTTTCCCTTTGTTATCATTTCTGATTTAGGCAAACAGGTTATTTTTCAATGTTCCTCGAATGGTCCTTAAACCATTCCCACAGGTGTTAAACCTGCCTATCCTAAAATATGTTTAATTGAATACAATGTATGAATGACTGGAATTGAGCACTTAGAAAATGACCTACATTGCATAAAATTTGCTACTGAAATACAGGAATTTGTTACTCATTTTATGCTGCTCTTTTCAGAAGAGATGTTAAAGATCTTTTCAAAATATTGGTTTAAGAATAAAACCAGTTATTGTCTATGAGCCTGCTAAGTCTTTTCTTTGTCCAGTTTGAGCTGAAATCCAGATATTTACCATCCTGCATCTGCCTGGTCATTCTCTTCTTGCTTTCCTTCCTCCACCTGCAAGGGCATCACATCACCTCATCTCTACCAGCTGTACCAGAATGCTGTGGCCTGTTCTGTCTCTGGAAGATTTCCAATACTTTCAGAAAGCAGATTGCAGTGTACCAGTAATTGCAGTTAAAAAGAGTACATAGCTCCAGTAGCTGTTATTTATTCATTTGACATTCTTAAACATACATTTGGAATACCTACAGAGTTTCAACAAAGCTTCTGTGAAGTCTACACCTGCACTTAGTTTTTCATCCCTGTAATTTGTAGGTCAGTCTTGTGGTTTCTTTTATTGCCAGTAATTAAGTGATTCAAGGTAGATTATTTCACTCATGAAAATTTACATTTTGCTCTAAGGAAACATGCCCTGGGAAAGTTGTGCTGCAAATCCCTCCCACTTGTTATCTCTTCATGGAAACCCCAAGCACATCCCCAGAAATCAAGTACCTTGTTCCTCTTGTCTGTGTGCTGCTTCACTGATGTAAAGGAAATGAAGGAATGTGTTTTTTCACAGAGCTGTGGAGTCCCTGAAGCTGGTAGGGACCTCCGAGCACCATCCAGTCCAACCTGTGCTCAAAGCAGGGTCAGCCAAAGCAGTTTGCCCAGGTTCAACTAGCTGCAGGATGGAAAGTCCACAACCTCTCTGGGCAGCCAGCATCAGCTTTCAGACACCCTCAGTTTGAAAAAAGGTTTCTTATTTAAATGGCATTTCCTGAATTTCAGTGTGTGCCCATCAGCTCTTGTCCTTTCACTGGATACCACTGAGAGCCTGGCTCTGTCTCTACATCCCCTTCTCTGGGGTGGCTTCTTCCCACTGTCCAAAAACAGGCCTCATCTCCTTCTTCCTTCTCTGACAGCGTGTGGTAAATGTTCACCACTCCACCAGCTGCATTGCTCTGCTCTCTGAGAGTGACCCAGCAGCTCTCAGCTGATCCATCATCCATCTCAAGGCAGAGTTCCATCAATTCTCCCTCCACTCTCATGCAAAGTGCAAAACCTGCAGTGGATCCTCACTGCCCTCCCTGTCATTCCTGTTCCTATTTTTTGCCCCACTTAGCCAGGCAGATCCTGTCTCTCTTTGATTCCCAAAGAAGATCCCATTGTCATGAAAACCAGATCCTCATTGCTGACAACAGCTGCTGACCTACAGAGTCTGTCCACTCCTTCTCTGGTCCTCCCCACTTACAGAGAAAACAGAAAACAAAAATCTACACTGCATATGCTCAACCACAACCTGTTAAACCATCTGGAAACATCTGCTATGCTCCAGGATTCCTTGACTGGATCACTGGTGCCCACTTGCAAGTGGACAATTGTCCAGTGGCTGGACAGGCCTCAGCAGTCAGTCTACAACACCCCAGAACTGAGCCCCTGGTCGGCAGAAAACACCCCAAGACTGGTCAGGCTGAGAGATGGGGGTTAAAACCCCTACAGGAGGGAGTCACCTGCTGCTATCAGCAACCCTTCTCTGGCTCAGGTGCTTCACTGCACAGACTCCCAGCCCCTCATCCACACCCAGAAGCTGCTCTGGAGCTGCAGAGCTGCAGGTGGAGGAGGAACCTTCCTCCAGAGGTCAGAAGTCACAAGTTTCTGATTTTGCCATCACAAAATCTTCATTTCCCACTCTGATTAGCACAGACTCCCAAGCACATCCTTCAGTACAGTTGGGAACTCAAGGTTTTTGTCTCTTCAGGATCTTGTTGCCATCACAGTCACTCTCTCTCTGTACCACTTCTGAACCACTTCTGAACCAGCTGCTGAATCTGGGAGCTGCGCTTTAAGGCCAGCAGCTAAATAGGATTCTCCATAGCACCTGCTGAAAGGGTGCTTGATTTTCCCCAACCAGGAGCCAGCTGGACAAAAAGAAACTCAAAGCACACTCTCATCAGGAATGGCTGGAAGAAGCTGTTAGAGCCACTGGAAGTTATCCTTTCCCAACCAAAGCCAGCACCATGAAAATCCTTGAAGAGTTCCCAGGAGACCTCTGACAGCCCTAGAGGTTCCCAGGAGACCTCAAAAGAAAGCAAAGAAACTGTTCATCTGTTGGCTGCCTCTTCCAGCTGCACTCACCTCCTGAATTTACTGCTGAAAGCATCCCTTTTTATTTGGAAATAGAAGGAAGAGTACAACTTTACAGATAAACAATACAAAAGCCATCAAGTGGAGCCTTCTTAGCTTGCAGTGGAATAGAGTTGCTAACTCCTATCCCATCACTGGCCCAGACAGTGAAAATTGACATTTAATCAAAAATACTGCAAATTTCCACATTGCTTTCTATATTATCTATTTCTCTTGATGTCTTTATTTTCCTGTGCAATCAACAGCTATTACAAATCTCTGTAAAATATAAAATGGAAATACTTTAATGATATTTTAAAAACTATGAGGGAAACAGCGAAACAAATTTGCCATGTTGCAATTATTTAAAACTCATCTAAGGAAACTCAGACTTCCAAACATTAAGGGGCCACTATGGTAGATCAATGAGGCATTACATAAACTCTACAAATGAGGTGCTGATTTGAAATTGCACTAGAGAGAATAGTATCTGAACTTCCCATGAACAGACAATGTTGGCAGACAGATGACAGATTTCTATTCTATAATGCTGACACCACTTGTCCAGAAAGAGAGCATTTGTAGTTGTTCTTGTAGCAGTGGTTTACTTCTCTAGGACTACAGGAAAAAAGCAGAGAAAAATGCATTGCAGTGCTGTATTTATGCATTTTTGAAGTAAGTGAAGAAATATCTTATTCTCATCCCTCTGTCTTTCGCATTTATAAAAGAAAAAGTAATTCCAAGGGTACCGGTTACCTACAACTTATTTTTCTTATGGCTGATTGACTCAACATCAGCTTCTTCTGTGAAGAGGAGGCTAAGGGGAACTATAATCACAGCCTACCACTGTTCCAAGGGGAGTTGTAAAGATGACTGAGACAAGTGCTTCTCAGCCATGGGCAGAAGACCACAGTTTGGACGTTCAGACTGGATATCAGGAAAGGATTCCTCACTTGCAGAGTAGTGAAGTGCTGGGAATAGTCATCGAGGGACCAAATTTCTGCTCCCTGGTCAAATCTCCAGCCTTAGAGGTAGTTGAGACTCCTTACAGGCAAAGCTGACCTGATACACTTTGGACTGCAGGACTTCCAGCAGCCCCTTCCAAGGGACATTTTCACCTTGTATGGAATGGGCTTTGCAGTGCCTGCAAAGCTTTTTGCCCAATCTGCAACCTGCAACCTGCTCATTCTCTCAAGTCTGTTTCCTCTCCTCCAGATTTCACAAATTTGAAGGATTTTCATTGTCACTGAACTCTGTCTCTGTGAAATTGCATAAAAAAATTGGTAAGCAAATTCAAAAGACATTTGGGGAGACTGGAGGAGAAAAAACAGTCAGAAATGCAAAGACACTTTCTCTTTTTTTCCAGACAGGAATGATCACACATTTAGTTTTCGTTTTGCTCCCACAAAATGGTTCCAGGGGTCAGTCCCTGTGGTAATTCCTGTCCTTTCCAGGATGTCCTGAACACAAATGTATGAAGACACAGAACCACAATTCATCTTCCCAACACAGGTACAGTCCTAGTCTCCAGACCACTCTTTTTTCTGAGACCTATGGTGCCAATCTGCCAGACAGGATCCCAGACAGGGCAGACTACTGCTCTGACCTGCTATTGTAATTCCTGTGTTCTGGCTCCCATGTAACATTTATTTCCATGACCTGATTTGCAAATCTAGATGAGGATATAGGGCAGAACAGAGCAGATGGAACAGCACGTTATGACCTCCTGGTGGTATTTCTCCTCATGTAATGACTGAGTCAAGGAAAAAAGTTACAATGTCAGGCTCTCCAGAATGCTAAAGCTGAGATCAAAGTTAGCAAATAAAAATGTCAAGTTAAAGATGTTCCTGTGCATCACAAACACAGCACTGTCAGGCAGTGAGTCCAGTGGGACAGATCTAGCTGCCCATGTCGGGAAGTTGTTGAGGACAGAACTGGAACACTTAGTGCTTCATGTATTTAACTGGTCATTTCCCCTCTTAATGATTAACACAGTGCACCCACACAGTGCATGAACGATGCCTGAAATACCAGCCATTACCTCAACTGGGTTGAGGAAAGAGAATGTTGGCTTGCCTGCAAGAGATTATACATTACACACTGCCAGGCAGAGCTGCTGGCCCAACTGCTATGGGATGGAAGACAGGTAGAACTCCAATGAGTCTTTTGAGTTCTGACTCCTTCATAAAATGTCTTTTATTTACCACCACCTTTCACCAAAACCTCTTCAAACCTTCCATGTAAAATAAATACCAAAAGTCCTTTCGGTTTCTTAACAGCAACCTCTGTCTTGATAACAACCCTAAATGAGAGAGAGCTGTTTGATCTTTCTTTTGTTTCACTATTTGACAAGGTTGGCTTCTGCCTGACAAGCGAGAGCAGCAGCACTGTGAATGCCATTCATTAATTTCTTTTTTGGAAAGAAGTTCAGGCCAATTTCTGAGTGGTGGTCAAGGCTTGTACGGGCACCATCTGTCCACAGGCACATCCCAGAGGCAGATCTCTATTGTCACAAATTCCTCACCTACAGCTGAACACGTCCAGAGCTTTCTGACCCACCTCACTCCTTCCATTTACAGTAAGTCTCGTTATGTTGAACCACTCAAAACCAGACAGATCTTTTTGTGCCCATCTGGGCCAATGTGGTTTTGAGAGACTGGCAGCATTCATCTGCTTCACCTCAGGATTCCCACTACAAAAAAATATCCGATGAGGTTTCCCCCTGAATTTGGGACTCTGAATTGTGCACCACTTGTCTTTTCTGCATCTTATTCCTCCCTCTCATTTTTACCGTTCTAATTATTCATGCTTTTGTTGGTGGGATTGCTATTTTTATTATCATGTTTTACTTTATTTCAATTATTAAACTGCTTTTATCCCAGTCCATTGATCTTACCTTTCCTTACTCTCTTCCCCATCCCCCTGGAGTGAGCGAGTGCTACACAGTTAAACTGCAACACAGATAACAACAGTACTTTGCTCATATTCTTTAAGACTCAGAGTATTAGTCAGCTAAAACCCACTGAGCCATTAGAAAACCACCCACGAACTTCCAAATTTTTTCTTTTTTTTTTTTTTTTCTTAAATTGAGAGGCTAAAATCATCTTTGTGAAAGATATGCAAAAGAATTGTGTAATGCACATTTTATTCTGGTTTTCTTAGCTTTTCCTACGCTTCTGAGCTCAATTATCCCCATTTTCTCTATTCTTTGTCTCCTATTTGCACAAGTATTTTTATTCACCCATGAAATTCATTAGACATTATTGAACACATCTCTAAACACAACATACCAACTAAAGAACCCAAACAAGTATGAGTGAGCATAATGACCTACATAGGACAATTAAAACATGTCTGTAATTATTATCAGTGCTAGAATTTTACAGCATAACAATGAGTTAAAACCAACATACGACTAAAAAAAGCAAAGCAATGCAAAACCACCTTGACAACAAGCAACTATATGAAAAAGATGAAGAGCAACAGTGAATAAGTGAATTCTGCTAAATATTTTCATTGGCTTCCCCATTATTAGCTAAACAAAATTCTACTTGCAATACAAGGCCTTTTTTCTGCAGTTCATTTCACTTCTGTTTTACGGTTCCTGACTGAACACTTAGGATTTTCCCATTGTGCATGACTCAATCCTTGCCCAAAAATATGCATGGGCACTGGGGAAAGCACCATTACTTCCTATTTTCTCCTTATGTTTTTTTCCCCTAATTTTTACCTTGAAGTTAACCAGATTTTCATGTTCCTCTACAGCTATTAAATTAGGAAATCAGAGCCAAGCAATGTGCATACTTCCATCCCTTTGGGTCTCCAGCTGTTTCAAGAAACTCTTTTTGTTAAACTGTACAAGAACTTCCTTCATTCCTAAATTCAGGGTTTTATTCAGAATAATCTGCTCCCAGTAGCTAATTTAGGTATCACGACTGCTCTTCTGCACTGACAGCACAGCCAGCCTGGTCTGGCAGCGCTGGATTGTAGGTGGCCTGAATCACTGATCACTTTCCCAAATTCAGATGCTAAAGATAGGCTCCTGTAGAAAAACAGTCTGAATGTGGCCCCACATCTCTGCCAGTTTTTCTCCCATGGTTTGTGTCTGCCTAGACCTGAAGGTCTCAACATCTCATCAAGGATGCTGCAAGAAACACTCATCAATTCAATGTCTTTTTCCTGGAACTTGCACCATATCCATGTCTCTGCTTCACAGTGTCTACCTCTCCTTTTTAATGCTTCTCTTGGTTTAAATTATGTAATTCCTATTTGTAAATCATTTGTAGATCCTGTTTATATTGTTTTTAATACAATTAACAGACTATTGCTTTGAATGGGGGTGGTGCTGCACAAAGCACTACTGACCATGTAATCCAAACGTCTTCCAATAGGACAGAAATGCTCTCTCATTCAAGCCATCATCTCTATTTGCCTAAGAATTTTTTTCCCTTTAGCATCTCTTCAAAATTTCCTGATTTAGTTGAGTTGACTATTAATTCATCTACTTTCTATTTGCCAGGCTTTACTGCAGTCAAAGCAAACACAGAGAGGTGACTTACATGAAATTTGGTCTGAAATACAAATGGCTGTGAGAATTTTAGTGCTTGATGCTGCCAGTCTTCATTCTAAGAAGAAATCCTGATTTATAAAAAAGGTCACCTCTGAATGAGCAGCAGCAGTACTGATAAAAATCTGCAGGACTGAGACATATAAATGCAATTTTTTGCAGGTTATTTAGAGAGAACAAAACAAGCAGATGATCAGATTTAGACATCTGTTTTAAAGACAACTCTGCAAATTGTCTGGAGACTAAAATAGATTATTAGCAGGAAATGGAGTTTTCTTAATATTAAATTTGATCCTGCTCTACTGAAAATCAATGGAATTTTGTCGCAGACTTTCATGTGAAAGGGACTTAAGCAATATATACAAAAGCAGAGTTACAGCAACTGTCAAGAAGAAATAGTTAGGATAAACCTCAAATTTCAATATAAAAGCATTCCTGCTCGAGAATGAAAGAGAAACATGGGAAGAGATAAACGTCTGCTTTGAGTGGAATTGCTGAATGCAGCAGTGGAACCATTCAGCTTTCTGCATAATCCATGAAGTATAAAAACTGAGGGAAAGCAAAGAAAATCCAAAAGACTTAGGTCCACAAGGGTGTGGTTCCATGCACATAAAAAGCACTAGTGCTTCCCTTAGTGATGCTATTTTCATTTTTGTATCTTCAAACGAAAATATCAGAATATTTTACCCACGTCAATTAAGACTCAGAATCCTTCTGGGACACACATCCTTATTACACCCATTCTTGCAGACTACAATGACACAGAGTTTGACTCATTAAAGGCCAGAAAATGAGTCAGCAAAGAAAAAGAACCCCAAAGCCCCAATCATCCATTGTCTGGGATAACCACTGAATAACCTCTCTCTTCGTCACTACTCAGCCTTGGGAATAAAGTCACTTATCTGAAAAATAAAACTACTCCTTACTTGATGTTTGCCTGTTTTGTATGTTTGTTTTCCACTATGATTGCCTCCCAACATTTCCCAGCCTTGCACACAGACTGATGCACTTAATTTTGACAGATACAAAATCCCTCTTAAATCTGCTGCAGTGTTTATACTGGGATGCATAAAAATGACTTTGTGAAACAGAGTCTTGGAATAGAAAACGAGATTAAAAATATTTTGCACATGAAGACTTCTCTAGAGTATGAGAGAATAAGGCTATACAAACCTTATTCTCTTTCTCCAGATCGCCTAAAGGGGCCCCTACAGCAGAACTATTATCTTTTAATCTTATTTTCTCTTTTCAGCATGTATTTTATTTTTTCTCTCTGCTAACAATACCTTGGCCTCTTAATAGCTCCTGAGTTCAGCTTCTAAAACGATCTTCCAGGATAAGCCTTGTCAGTATTAGATTTGCAAAGGTTTAGAAACAGCTTGGGTTCTCTCTGTGCTAACAAACACTTAGTGATAAATGCCTTCTCAAGGAGTGTATTGCAGAAGTGATTTGGTCAGTAGATGAGCCAGTTTGCTTTACAAGCATGAACTTCCCTGGCCTGCCAGTATTACTGCAAAATAGAATCATTTTCCTAAATGGTTTCATTAAAGGGACATTGTGAGGCTGAATAGGAGCTATTGAATGAAAATGGACAGAGCAAATTTTTAGTCATGCCAAACCAGTCTGCGGCATCAGTCACAGAGGTTTCACAGAAATTAAAAAAAAAAAAATTAAAAAAATTAAAAAAATGTAAAATAAGAAGTCTCCATTGTTTTATTTGGGGTTGAACTCATTTGCAATGATTCTGAAAGATTCACTGCCACTGTAGGTACAGAGCCTTCATCAGCCATCATTGAGCCAATCTGTCAGAAGAACCCAGGATGAGTTATTGTCTGACAATGCCAAGACTTTCATTTGCTGTGGAAAATCATAATCTTCCCTTTGCTTTAAACAATTCCTGTTGAATTGCCCCCCCAACTTATTCATCCCATACAAAGTCATGATGGGAATATCAAGAAGGAAGAGCAAGCCACACAGAGTAACCACAGCCTCTCCTCGAAGGGGTGTCACACTGAGCAGCAAAAAAATCTGCATTTTAATGAAAACCAGGAAGATGAGGGCCAGGAGAGCATCATGTGAGACAGCTGTTGCTATTTTTAATGTACAACGATGCTGGAGCACAGACTGTGCCTCCCATGCTTTGGGATTTTTCAGCTTTCTCTGGAAGATGGGAGGATGGGATATCCTGAAGGAACTCCACCTACACAGTAATTTAACATGGCCCATGGACATGGGCACCAGGATTTTTCTTGCTTTTTTTTCTGCCTGAAGCCCACGTTTGAATTTCTGGAAGACTGAAACATATATCCCTAATGTCTTCAGGCTGGTAATATTGTAGTTGAGTGACACTTAGTGGGCTGTGACAAAAAGAGTTGATGATCTGTCCTTCATTTCTGCTGAATCTCTGTGTGCACTTCCACATAGGAGGGTTCTTTGGTCAGGTACAATACACTTTTTTTCCTCAGAGCAGTCCCATAAAACAAGTGTAATTGCACAGCATTCCACATGAAAGCCATATAAACTAATACAACCATTTCCATCAATAGGATTCATCTCCTCAAACTGCAGCCATCCAAAAGCGAGATATTCTCTAAGTTCATGGAGATAAATACACTTCCAAATGTATTTCCACTCCATCTATCCTGGGAAGCTCTTGTAGGATGGGAAGAATTGGCCTGGGACTGTACATCTCACTCCACTGACAGTGGACAGAACCTGGACTTTCAAGCATTTCAAATTAAAGGAGATTAATATCTATATCTGTACCTATAGTCCACAAGTGACCTAATTACGCACAAACTCCTACAGTCACAACCTTAACAGTAATTCAGTGGGCTGCCTTTTTGTTGTTATCAATATTTTGAAGGCACATTTTTAACGTCAAATCCATTTGCAAATATCATGGGCATAAGAACAGTTGAGAAATATGTGTCACAAGTGTAGGTGGGGTTTCTGTAATTCATCTCATTTCATGTCCACCATAAATATCAATGCACGGCAATACTCTTGGAATTTGTTTATCTTGCTGCTGATTCATGGCTTATTGGTCATTAAAGGGAATTCAGTGGCATGAAGTTATATTTCTGTGTAAGTAGCAAGCAATGCCAAAATATAATGAGGACAAGCAGATAGAAACTTTCAATGGCCTAGGGAAAACATATGGTTTAGCAAACATGCGGTGTTATGCACAACCTCCTACAAAAATAAAAGGAGGAAGAGAAGGAAACAAGAAAAGAGAAAGAAAGATAAAAGGCTGCCTTATTTCCCTGAACTCTAAGCCACCTTTCCTTCCAGCTTGCTCTGCAGTACAGATCCCACATGCATCTCTGTCAAGACAGCCTATGTGGGCTCACTGCAAGCTACTGTCATCCAAGCTGGGGCCTGAAACAAAACTGAGACACCAATAAATCATGCAACAAAAGAGAAACTCAAACACCACACAGTGGGCTCTTTACTCCTTCCTCTTTTCATTTCCCAATGCCTTTAATTTTTCTTTTCTTTTTTTTCTTTCGGTCTATCCCGAAGCATCCTGCAAATAATTTGGCAGAACAACAAAGCTCATGCACATTAATACTCATTAATACTCAATTAATACTCATCCTTAGTGTGACTTGTGCTAGTCAACTAAATCTAAGATCATTTTCTTTGTGAAATGGGATTTGATCAAAACCCTGAGATCAGAAAGTGAGTGAACTTTTCAGAAGTTCACCAGAGTGAATTTTCTTGATATTAAGAGTTCCAGAACAGGACCTCAAATATCTATCGATGGAATCTATTCATTCCATAGATTGACTGAACCTTCCAAGTACTGTGGGATGGCTTTTTTGTAGACTTAATTCTGGTGTTACCTGCAGTAATAATATATTTGTGCAACAGCTGTACGTCTGTGTACTTAATGAATTAGCAGAGCTGAATCAGGCCAGTCATTCACTGTGTCTGCTTGTCTAGATACTGAATTTGATAATAGACTGTGTTCTTAGCAACAGGATGAGTATTTCAGGGTGGATATATTGTGGGGGGGGAAAAAGTCCTAAATGAGATGACTACTGAACTACAGCGCAGTCAGAGGTGGAAGAAGGACTGATCCTTGGAGAGGGCTTTAACTGAGCTAAGCAGGAAGTTTTAGCCACACACAGGGCTTATTCATAAAGTATAAAATAAAAACAAATTGGCATACCCTACTCAGTGTTTCACTCCTGTTCTTAACAGATAATGATCAGTGCTAAAAATACATCAGAAAAAAAAGGCAGTCTGGGTACCCAAAGGTTTCTTACTTCCATAGAAAACCTTTCAGTGGAGCCTCTTTGCTGTCATGACAATCATTTCTATGGAGGATTTAAATCTCCAGCATTTTCAAGATCACAGTCTTAACCAGTTTTAACAATCTTAAATTTTCTGCTCCCATGCAAATCATTGCTACCATGGCTAAACTCAAATTCATCTCTGGGCAAATATTCAAACCATTTTGCTGTGCTGGTTTTTGGGGGGGTTGTTTGTTGGGTTTTGTTTGGTTGGGTNTATTTTTGTTTTTGTTTTTTTTTTTTTTTTTGTTTGTTTGTTTGTTTTTTTGTGGTGGTGATTTATTTTTCTTCCTCTGTACCTCAAATGAGTTGCCGGAGAGACTGTTCAGAGCAGAGTACCACACTCCTTACTCCAAGTCCTGCGCTCTCAAATTTCAGACACAATTACTTCACTCTGACCCCTGGATGTGAGAGGAGTTGGACAGAAAAATCTCAGTGAAAACCAACTCAGAAGTGGGTGATATTTACAGGCAAACAGTAATTTTTCAAACGTGTGGTTGTGAGGCAATTTCACACATTGCTATCCAGGATCCAGGGGCCTCTGCACCATGTTTTATGGAATTGCAGCTGAAAGCCTTTTGTACAGTGTGAACTGCCCAATTTAGTGCAAATAAGTTAGTTCGCCTCCTATATCGATACCTGCCAATGTTTTAGCATAAAAAGAAATGAGGATATTAAGGCTATATTTTTTTTCAGACAGCATCTGGTTGGCTGTTGTGAAAATGCTAGGGCAGTTGTTCACATCCATTTTCCATTTAGCCTAAATTAGCCTTTTAAATGTAAAAATACTCTAGATTTCCCCAGTTTATAATTTTTGCCTTTGATACTATTTCTAAACTGATGGAAACTTCAATCAGAATGTTCTCAACCTCTGACAAATTGAACATTGGGAGAGTATATTAAGCAGAACACAAAAACTAAATAGATTTTTGGAAGGGTTGTAAAAGGCAAGAAACAAACTAGAATAAAGGATAGTTGGAAGAAAAAATAAGATTGATTTGTAAGACTGAGATGTGATTTAGGGCCAGCACTCATTGAGAAAGAGTACCTTGTGTTGTAACAAAAAAAGAGGTAATGATTAATGCTAAAATAATAGTTTCCATTTCAATTTGTGTGGGCACAAATAAGTTTAAAAAATGTTATGCCTTCACAGTGGTAAATTAGTGCATTTTGCCCACACAGATATTTTTCTGAAAAAAAGACAAAGTCATATAAACCATAATTTCCCTTTTGCAGTGCCTAGTCACCGAGCCAGGTGCAAAGTTTTAAGGCTCAAGGATTCTCAGCCTTGTGTTCAGACCCCAGAATTAAATGACATCACCTCTTCTTTCATTTTCTTAAACCCAAATTCAAAAATTCCTACTGCCTCAGGGTGCCGTTTCATATTGTCACAGATATAACATTTTTATAGGTTACCTGCTTTTAAATCCTCACTCTGAACTCAAAAGGCTGGCTGAGGCAGGGCTACAAAATGGAGCTGACCCAGACAACAATTATTGATAATCAGAGAGTTTCCTGCTTTCAGACGGGATGGAAGAACAACAGTGATAGTCTGTGCCATGGCACTTCACTGTCTGTCTTTCCATTTGTGATCTGAATCTGTGTGTAATGCATGTGATTTAAAGATAATGGAAAATCTGGCTTCAGAGAGAGCACACAGAAAATATGGTATTTATTTTTCCAAAAATATTTGAAAGAGATGAAACCCATGAGGGTGAACCCTGACATCTAGCCAGTATTTCCATTGCGAATTTAAGTTTGAGGAGGAGGGGGAAAATAATCTAAAAAAATAAAGGTAAAGAAGATGCTACTGATGATTTGGAGCAAACAGTAAAATTCAACAGGATTTTGGTAACAGACAAAAAAAATCAGTAAAATACAATTAACTGAAGAGGAGGACAAAATACTAACACACAAATCTTCAGCGAGAGAATGCAAATGTAAATATCTAGCTGCTGAAAAAAAGAAACCTACCCAATAACCTGGCTTGGACCAGTAGCTCTGGTCTAGATTGGGTAACCAGGCACAGGTTAAGCAAAATACCAGAAAGGTTCCTCTGGGCTGTGCTGATGTTCAAGAGAGTCTGGGAGGGCATCACTCCATCCCAGGCAGCGCTGCTGGAGTTGCAGCACCAACACAGCTTTGGGTTTGGCCCACATTGAGACTCAGCAGAGGTCAGAAATATGGTAACAGGAGAAGTAAGAGGTTTTCACTTCACCAATGAGGCTTGTGTTTAGTTATGGCAGAGAACAGAGAAAAGCTGTGACGGGGAAGCCAGCTTCTACCAGAAAGGCTTTTAAACAGGATGGGAATGGAGACCTCAGCAGGGCTCAAATGTCCAGTGAGAATCTGGTGTTTATTACATCTTGAAAGTCTGTTTCAGGTAAGATTTTATTTAAATCTCAGCTCCCAGAGAGACATAAATTCCCGCTTCTCATATAAATTTTTAATGTGCTTCCATTATAAAAGCAAATTTTATTCCAAGGAGCTTTGCCTCTAAAATTAATCAAAAGATTTTGTTGTACTCCAGATGAAGCAAATGCAGAATTCCAGGACCCCAACAGAGAAACCAGACTTCTATAAATAGACCGTGTGGAGCCTGATTTGCTGCAACTCGAGGGGGTAGGTCACATATCACATCTTTCCAGGCTGATCAGCATCGGTCGAGTATTGCTTGAAAGGCAGCCCAAGATGGAAAGCAAATAGATTGATTCAGCACCAAGCTCAGAAACACATGCTGCTATGAAATGAGAGGTGAAACTGCACAAAATGCACTGATTTCTCTATACATTTGAAAACAGAGTTTGAGGTGCCTTTTCCTCCCTGCCTGTTTATCATTCTGCATCCAAATACTGAAAATAAAGCATGTTGGTTATGAATAGGTAGAAGTTTTATCTCCATCCCAAGCAGAAATATACCTTAAAGCATCTCTCTTGCTCCTTCCCAGTTTGGACAAATTAATTCCTGTCAACAGCAGAGGTGTTTTGCAAGACCAAAAACAAGAGGGGCTTCAGCAGAGAACACTAAACCTAATGGGCCATGCCCATGGTCAACCCTCTGTGCTAAGGCAAAGCTCAGCAGAAGACAATGGAAGGGGTTTTCTGTTTCTGGACCCAGTGTCAAGGCAGAGATGTTCAGCACAGCAGCACGCAGACATGAGCCAGTGAAGGGATGAAAATCTAAGGGAGGCAACAGCGAGCCACAAAAGAAGTGTTTGCAGATACAGAGAGGTCTTTTGCCTGCCCCTCCCAACTGTTTGTGGGGTTACATGGAGCCATGCTCACATTCATTAATTTCATGCTATGGATTTTGTTGAAAACAGGCTTAAAAATGGTATCCCAATCCTCTTTCCCAATGCCTTTATTTGGTATGTGACAAATAGTGCAAAAATACCTAAATACAGAGAAAGATACCTTTAGTGAGAAAATCTCTCTCCTTGAGAGAAGGAATTTGGTCCAAAAATCAATTTTCTCATTAATTATTTGTATGAACAGAAATGCTGACACATCAAACGATTTACTTGCCTTCTTATATATTACCCTCAGGTGACAGCCTTTTGCTCAGTGCCCAGGAAAATATTTCAAAGATTTCAAAGCTGCTACTTTTGGGGACCTCTCCCCAAGACTGCAGAGATGAAGCAGTTCCAGGCACCTGGCATTCAATCACTGAGTTTCACTCGCAGCTTTCACATCCTTTTCTTTCAACCACACACTCAAAAAGGGCAGAGTCATCTTCTAACCCACTGCTTCAGAAATGAAGAGGGGAAAAAAGTACATTCATAACCTTTGCTTGAAGGTTTGTTCCACAAAATTTCTTTTGTGAGACTGAGAGAAAATGAGAGAGTAAAAACCTCCATGGATGCTACTTTGGTCTTACACCAGGAACCCATAACACCCTCTGTCTGACTCCATTTTGGCTAGACAGGTCTGGCTTTCCTCAATGTAGGAGACAGTAGAGGAGTTAGGTCACGTGCTTGGTTCAATTCCAGCTTCAATCCAAAGTTGCTCTTGACACGAAACCAGAGAAAACTTGGCAGCATCATTTCCCAACCTTGGGTTGAGTCCCGAGCAAAATTCCAAATGAAACACAAGGTCCCAGATCTGCATGGAGCCAACCAAAGAAAATGCTGGCATGGATGCCGGCAAGACAAGCTGCCAAATTTTGCTGATATCTATATGGTGCTTCTCTTTCAGCTGCCCACAAAGAACTAATATTGCTTTGTGTGGGCTATTTGCCCCGTAAATTGGGAACTAAGACCAATGAGAGGGATGTCATGGGAAGCAAAACTGGTGTCAATCCTTGTGGGAGGGTCATGATCTCCCAGGCCACTGCACACAGAAGAGATCAGAGCCAACCTGCACTGGGCAGTGTTGAAAATCCCAATAATGAGAACCAAAAGGGAAATTTCAAGAATCACTAAATAGTTGTTCACATCAAAGAAAACAGCTGCATTTTAGCTCATGAGGATGGATGGATGGATGGATGGATGGATGGATGGATGGATGGATGGATGGATGGATGGATGGATGGATGACTATTCAATTTGTCTCTGCATAAGACAGAGGATTGGGTGCTGATCTTTCTGGAACATTTCCATCATGATTAGGCCAAAATCACCAAAACTGTGACATCTTTGCTCACATCAAGCAGGATATTTATGCAGGGGATGAAGCAGTGCTCGGAATGAGTAAAGATGTCAAATTGCCCCTTGATGCATTCCATGATTCAGCCCTGGCTGCTCCTTGAGATGCAAGGTGGGAGTGGTAACCACCCAACGTCAAAACAGCCTCTCTCAGGCCTAAGTGCCACGAAATTGTAGCACACTGCACAAACACTAAATAAGCCTGTGACCAGCTTCTTCCTCAAATACACTCACTTCTTCATTAGCCTAAGCAAAATGGTGCCCACAGAACGGAGTCAGACCTCCATGGACAAGCGCTCAGGAGGACAATGTTCTCAGTGCACTGGATTACAGACTGGGAGGAAATTTTTCATTCCCTGGAAGTGGGCAGAGAATCAATAGCTCATTTTTCATGTTATGGTTATTATGCCCAGTGCTTCACGGGCATTGTGTCATATACAGCCTCTATAGCAACGGCTCAGATTCCTCACTCCTGTTTGCTCTGTCAGTGGCAATAATTGCAAAAAATCCCCAGGGCTCAGGAGCATTTAGCTCCAACTGGGAAATGCAATAGTGGACCCAGTAAAAGTGAAGTAATAAAGAGAGGCCACACAAATATGAAAACAACTGCAGCATGACACCTTTCCAGTTCCATTAGAGTTATTACCCCAGTGGCAACCCAGCTCCTCAAAAAAAGCATGTGGTAAATGGTTGGGGTTTTATTGCAAGTGCCTTTCACCATTCTACAAGAATTGCTCCTGAGCACTGTAGCAACATCTTAACACTGTACACACTGCTTGTAGACATTCCCTGCATTCCTTGAGCAGCAGGAGGGCTGGGAAGCGGATGATAACTTGGAGCGTGACTCTCCCCTCCCGAGCTCACCTTCAGACCAGGGCAGGGAAACCTCATGTCTCTATTCAACTTTAATCAACCTGTGAGTTCAAAATGGACATGCCACGAGTGTAGAGCTAGGAGTTGAGGGGAGGGAACAAATACTGTTTGTGACGCACACCAAACTATGAATCCTCCAGACCACAGCACAGAACTGAACATACTTTTGTTTTTGGCTTGCAAAAGAGCCTGAGACCTGACAGCTAACAGAAATATTAAGACAGCAACAGCAAAAACAAAAGCAAGCAGGTTTCTAAATACCCCTGCAATGGACTTGTCTTTCAGGTAAGTGAAACACTTTGCATTGAGCAAAAAATGGCTCCTGGGTGGCAAAGACTTCCAAGCCAGTTTAAAAATTGTAGAATTCTTTGGGCTATAAGGGACCATTAAAGGTTACCCAGTCCAAGCCCCCTGCAATGATCAGACACATCTACTACATCAGGTTGCTCACAGTCCCATCCAACCTGATCTTGAGTTTTTCCAGAGATGGAGCATCCACCACCTCTCTGGGCAACCTGTGAAAAATTCCAGAAGCTTGCGGGCCAAGGGCTGATTCTCAAGAGTACAGAGCAGGGGCTGGACCTGCAGCTCACCCTGCACTGAGCAGGACTGAATTTGCAACAATGCATCATAAGTAGGTAAAACCATCCTGCCTCACAAAGATCTAATCCCAGATCACAAGGATCTAATCCCAGCTCACAAAGACCTAATCCCTGTTCATCTGTCACAGGTGAGCAATCCAATACTTGGTGAATTCTGCTTCCCAATGATAGGAAGAGCCAAGATGGAAGGATCAAAAAGCAACATTGCTATGAACATTTGGCTGCCACAAGCCAGTCATCCCTGTGGTAACTTTCCTGACACCTCCTGCTTAAAACACCAAAAGGCAGGAGAATCGTGAGGCCCCGCTTTCATGGGCTGTATTTGTACTGAAAAGGACATGAAGTGAGCTTCTGCCCTTGTGCTCCCTGGCAGGTTTCTGTCCCCACTGAGCTCCCTCAGGACACCCACATCAGGCTGTGACAGCTGTACCACCCCAGTCACACCCTCAGCCAGCTCTGTCCCTGCAGCAGGTCCCTTCTGGCATGTGCCAGGCTCTTGGTGCCACAGAGGAGTAAGAGGCAGCAACTTCTCTCACTTCACTGGGGAAGTGAAAAAACAATCAGAATGAAGAAGGCATTGAAGAAAGACCCCCTCCCGGCTTTCTCCACGTTCAACTGACTGCCACCTTCTGTTCAGGGCTGCTTTTCATTCAGCGTAGACTTGGGGGTATATAGAGGAGAATCCTTGTTTAAGAGCTGCCCTGCAGAGACAATGACAGGATACACGGCCACTGTTACCCTTCTACCTTCCATTCTTAACCTCTACCTATAAAAGTTCCTTTGACTTGTGTAGCAAATACAAGTAATTAGCTACACCTTCAATTCACAACTATAATAGTCCAGCATTTCTTATCTCTACAAAACATACATATTAATATATACATATTCTTATATATATCCTTAAGTGTAAAGAAAATGAGGAATATTTTATTTTCACCTAGGTATACAGTAGGAAAGTTGAAGCTAGACCTAACAAACCTCTGCAGCCTAAATGAAAGTTGCCTGATTGTATTTATAGGAATGTAGAAAACATTTTAATCAAATTCCTTATAGACAAGAAATGAAAAGCACTGATGATTGAACAGCAGAAAAAAAGAATGAGAAAGCTGGTTAGACTCTCATTTTATCCAGACTTCACAAGAAAATGATCTATCAATAAAACTAAAAGATAAAAATTGATAGGATGAAGCAGCACACACAGACTCTAATTCAATTAACCTGCAGAAATCCCTGCCAAGAGTTTCAAACCAGGGCTGATTTTCATGTGTATTAATACAGTTTTCACCATATCACTCACTATATTTGAAATGTCAGAACAGTTTATAGCACCAGAGAGCAAACTGATGGTTTGCTCTGATCAAAAACCTGCAGCAATGTTCCACCACTGTTTACAGTATTTATTTGCTGATATACACTTGTCTTCTGGTACAAATATTTAGCTTTGCCCACTGCTGGAGCAATACCAATTTGGTCCTGAAAAGATGTTCTACTATTTGCTTTATGCAGTGTCTTTAAAAGGGCTATTTATGCAAATAAATAAAGGGTATTTGATGAAGGTTTTGCAGGCTCAAGAGTGGCCAGTTTTACCATCAGCCTGTGCTGAAGTGGTAAGACATGTTCTTGACCCAGGTTGTATTGGGCACTGTATTTCCAGCAGTGAAAGGGGCTGGAATGACAAATTTCATTAATTCACTTCATCCAGCAACTGCTTTAAAGGGATTTAGCATGAGAAGCAGAGCACAAAGCTATCAGAAGAACACTGCACGAGTGAATAGAAATTGAAGACAAATGAATTCCTTATGAAATACTGCAATCACTTCTTTAAGCAATAAAGAGGTGGTTTGTTAAATAATAGACTAGAACAAGTCCAATAAAATAAAAACTGTCAAAGTACCCTTTTCAAAGTCGCTACATAATCTTCCAATTTTGCTTTCATTAGTAAACAGTAACAGATGATCAGATTCTATCGTCATCTTGTCTGGACAATATCTTAGCAGCATTTGAATACATTGCAAAATGAAAGAATACCAGAAGAAGAAAATTTAATGTAATTACCACTTTCTGAAAATAGATTGTGCATAACACTAACGTAATATAGCTCAAATAGTGTGAGAAAGAAATCAAGGATGGAGAAACTGTTTCCTATTTAAGACCAGATACAAACAGCTTGTCCCAACAATCTCTTCGGCACCTACTTCCCTTCCCTGTGTGTTGGAACAAATGAGCAAAAATATTTGTGCCAAAAGTAGCAGCACGTTACTGCCTGACCAGGAGACTCACCCTCAGTGAGCCCAAGGATACTCTGGCTTCACTGGCTGCAGACCTTTAGCCAGATCAATCCTCTCCCACAAACATGTTTTCCTTCACAAAAAGAGAGTAAAAGGACAGAAAGTGAGAAATTTGCAGTAAATTGTGTCCCAGTGCAGCAGCAACTCTGCCCTTGCTCAATGTCCTCCCATGTGCAAACAGAGAATATGTTTTCCTGCAGGAGAATAAAAAATGCCCAATTTCCCTCAAAAGCTTATGAGTACTGTCCTATGTCCTGTCCCTGGCTCTCACCTAGTCTCTTGTGACCCCGTCAAGGGTACAAGAAACCATCTCTGTCCCACTGAGATCTTCACCTGTGCTAACTTGTAGAACATAATTACTTTTTGAGACTTCTGTCCTGTTTCAAATACTGTTGAAATCAATCACTAACTTGAAAAATTACTGGGGAAGGGCATACAGACAGCACTGCAGATACTAATTTCCTTAGGAAATAAAGCTGAAAATCAGCTTCCTGCCCGTACTGCCCAGACAGAAATCCCCTTTCTTTAACCCCATGTGCGTCTAGCTCTACCTACAGCAATCCTAAAGCCAAGCTAAAGAAACAAAGCACAGCCTTAGTTGCATCAATCATTAACACAAGATCTGCTGATAACGAAAGTGCACAATGTCCATGTATCTGTTTGTCATTAGAACTGCAAATATCTTTTGCCCTTTTTTTTAAAATTCTCAACCAGCAGAGAAAAAGGCACAGTTTTGAGGGAAAAAATACTACATTGGGGCCTTTCTCAAACCCCTTTACTCCTGTTATAGAGAATGTTTTTTGTCGTTTTCTCAACTAGTCTTCACCTGTTGGGCACAAACTGAAAGGCAGAATGGAAAAAAAATGAACCACCACCTGGGTCACCATATCTGCTCTGGGAACTGTAATATTAGAGTCTGCTTTAATTTAGTTGACACTGAAAAGGTGCTTCACTCTAGCAAAATCAGCATGACATCCACTGGCAGAGGCTAAACCTAGAGGAATTAGAATGGGAAATTAAAGATGAATCATAGGGATGGCTGACTTTTAAAGGACATGGGAAATTCAAAGCAAAATATGGTATTTGTCTGAAAATCCTGTGGCACATCAATCAGAATTTAGTGGGTCCAGTGCAGAAATGAAGAAGTTAAGTAGTAGCATCTGTGATATTTAGGAACAGAATGACCCCAATGGGACCTCCAGACCCAGTCACCAGACCTGTGAAAAGGAGGGAGAGCAGAGAAGAGAAGCAGGAAGTCTTAAAGGAGAAAGCTATGCTGGTCAAGAGCTCTGGTACCAGATTTTTGCAAAGAGATTTCACACACAGTTTGTAATTCCAGTATTTCCTTGACGTTTCTTGAACAGGAGATGAGCAATTGCCAACCTCCTCATGCCTCCAGGATGCCCAGGCACTGTAGAGCACACAGTGACACAGCAGAATTCTGAAACCCTGCATGTGGGGCAGAGCAGTGCCACTGGTGTGCTGGGCAAACTGGTGGCTCACTGTGAGCTTTGTTTTTACCACCTGTCAAGTGTGAAGGATGCCCTTGGGGGTTTTCTGTTTACTGCTTCAAGGTCTACTACTGAACAATATTTGAGGAAAGTGATGTTACTGTTACCTCAGGAAACTTTTTCAGGGGTTAATTGTAAATCTTCAATACAAAAGATAAGACTGTCATTTTTTCCCAAAATAATAGGCTCATGCTATAGTAGGCATCTGCTTTGGAAATTAAACACCTTACACAAAGTGAAGGCAAAACTCTTTGAAAAGAGAACAAAAAGCTTACCTTTTTTTTTTTACTGCTAAATTCTTTCAATGCTTTTCTTTTACTCCTCTGCGAAAACCCAGAATTAAAACAAAATTCCAAATTATGTTTTTCAAGTTTTATCAGTGGAAACCTTTGATTTTTGTTTGAAAGGTTGCTTACTTGCTACTCCCCATCTGAAAAGAATATAAAAGATTTCTGCTGCATTGATAATCTACATGTCAATTGTTAGGAATAAATTTCAGGAAAGGTTAGATGACACATAACTTACTGGGAACCACTCTGTAGGATTGCAGGCAAGGTTACAGTAATGTCCTTTCAACAGGATAAATAACATATCCATTCACTACAAGCCAAGCCTGTCATGTTACCTCATTTTAATCAGCCCTTTTATGATACAATATTCATGTGGAAATGGGGCTAAAAATACCCCCTGCCAAGGTGATTGAAGAAATAAAACTGAGAACTTTATTTTGCATATTTTAAGATCAGGTTTTGTCCAGAAATAATGTGGCATATTAATTGAGTTTCCTGTGGGGAAGAGAGGGAATGAAAGCAAAGAGAGGGAAGGAGGAGACGGGCCAGGAGCTGTTGCCTGTCCATCAATAATTAACCAGCCCAGGCTAAAGCTAACACCATCTTCTCGCACTCCTCAGAAGCAGTCATTCAGCACCTGTGATTGCATTCAAACAATAAAAATTAAAAAGCCAAATGCTGGGCTTGCAGTCCTGACTGTGACCACTCAGCAGCATCCACAGGTGGCCAAGTCAGCCCTCGAGCTGGTCCTGGGTGGGTTGGTGGACAGACCTGGCACATATGTGCTTTCCCAGGAGAGGGAAATATTGCTCATGGGGATGTGCAAGGGGAGGAGGATTTCCTCTAGCTGTAATCCCACCACCCAGCAACAGTCAGCTGCCTAGGGAGTCATTAAGAAGGTGAAAAAATCATCTTGGTCGATTTGAAGACGTTTATAAAGGAAAGGGAGAAGCACAGACTTTGTGTATGAAAGCCATGCACAGCCATGGCATTACGTGGTCCCAGAGCTATTCCCCCAACGGGTCTCATTCTCTGCTTCCTCGGTTTGCAAATCAAAACAAAATATTTCATGTTGTTCAGCCTGCAAGCCCAGCCTGGTGCACTGAAAGATCAGCCAGTGACCTTTTCCCACCAGTATTCCATCCTCATTCCTGCCCTGAGGAGTCCAGAGACACTACCAAGCTCTGCTTGATCCTTCACTCTCATATTGGCTGTGCCACGCTGACAGTAAAGAAATTTGTATCTGTCAGGTTATTAAATTGATCTAAGTGAAAAGAATCACAAGGGACTGAGGCTGTGATGAGGTAGTTCTCTCCACAGCCACATGCTGAAAACCTCCTCCTCCTTTCTCCCCAAATCCTTCAACCAAGCACATGCAACCTTCTGTCAATCAAACTCATCTGAGGCTCAGTGTGTTCATCTTCCACAGGCATAAGGACACATCAATACAATGCAGATCAGGACCAGTCCTGGCAGTTCCATACCAGTGGTTCTGTGAAGCTTTAACCTGGTTTTTGAAAGGGCATTTTGTAAAGAATAACTGCAGCAGTACTTCTGACTTTTTGCAGCTGAACTGAAATAGATGAGAAGTAATAGTAAACCTATTAGAACAAAATTGACTATCACATTGCATACAAAAAAATTACAAGACGATTCTTTTCTGTTTTTTTATGTAATAATCCCACTCTACAACATTGCCATAATATTCAGTAAAGAAAATTCTTATTCAAAAAGCCCCCATCTGACATTAAGAACTGGACTTTCTCATTTCAAGTAAAAAAGAGCCTCTGTTTCCTCTAGTTACTTTCCTTTTCCTTGCACAGAAAGAAACTGAGCATAATCAGAGTGGTCCTTCTGAGCATGAGCTTTCACAGGGCTCCAAGGGATGTTTCTCAGGGGTCAGTACCACCACTGATATCATTTCCCATCTACACTTGGTGATCACATGAAATGAGCTCTCAGCAAGTTTGCAGATGACCCCAAACTGGGGAGGAAACTGGGGAGGAAGAGCTGTAAAGGCGCTGGAGAGTTTTGCTGCTCACAGGGACATTCAGGAGCTGGAAAACTGGGCTTCCAGAAAATGCACAAGGCCAGTCCTGCATTTGGGAAGGAACAATCTCAGGACAGGTGTCCAGGCAGCTAAATGCTCATTGGATTGCTGCCCTGGGAGCCCAGCCTGCAAGTCCTCTACTCAGCTGCTTCACCTGGGACACAGTGCCCAGTTCTGGAAAGCCCCCAGTACAAGAGAGAAGTTGACAAAGTGGAATGAACTCCTGTGGCCAGGGGCTGGAGCACACAATGGATGTGGAAAAACTCCACAAACTGGGAGAGGAGGCTCAGGGGCTTCTCATCATCAATGTCCTGACAATAAGGGGAGCTTATACAGAAGACAGGGTAAGGTTTTCTCAGATGTGCAGAGAAGGAAAGGGGCAATGGTTAAAAGCTTCAATGAAGGAAATCTTGATCAGAGACATGGGACAAAACAATATGCAGAACACCACCAGAAATCTCCCTATCCATGGAGATTTGCTAAACATGCTGGTGCTGTCCAAGCAATACAACCTAACCTTGGAGCTTAGAGCTCCTTCAAGTAGCTGGCTTCCAGAAGGCCCTTCCAAAAAAAAATTTACATTATGCTCAATACCTAGATCTCCATTTTTGCACTCCTATTTTTTTATGATGGCTGCTGCAGGAAAAGGCAGGCAAGGGAATCAGGATTCCACCACTGCTCTTCAAGAAGAGAGAGGTAAGAGTACAACTTAGACTTGGCACAATTTATCCACATCTTTAAGGAAGACCCAGAAATGGAGAGACAGAAAGAAAGCCAATGCCTACTGCTCATTAGAGATGAGGTGACCACCCTGTTTCTTTTGGTGTTAAGAGAAAGAGCACCTTCAGCTTCCACGCCACCAGGGGATCTCAGCAAAAGCAGCTGATCTCTTGTGACTCACTTCTCAGTTTCCCCTCTGAGGGAATGAAGAAATAAAATCCAGAAGGCAATAGCAAGCACAGAGACAATTATTATGTTCTTCACAACAGCAGCTGTGTCTCTATTTCATTGTGTCATGCTTAGATCATCTTGCAAACCAGCACCCCTGCTATGCACCCTGCTGTACATGGGGTGCTCATCATGCAACAGCACAATTTCAGCAGCCAAACAGTGTCAGAAAATCACTCCTGCTTTTCAAGTTAAAAAATTAGAGATCAAAGAACAGGGTGTTTTCTAGGTCATGGTGTCAGATTCCAGAACTCACAGTTAACAACAGGCTTTCTGAAGAACAGCACAAAGCCACAAACCTGCACAGTGGTTTTATCTGGTTAGTCCAGAGAATAAATTCACTACAGGCAGGGCTGGGGAAAAACAGCTCTAACTGTGCTGAAAATTCCCTGTCTTGTACTTTTAATTGTAAGTAATTAAGCATCTGCATGTTTTTCCAAGTCAACAACCTTTTGACAAAAGAGACAGATTTACTTTAAGAGCAATAGAGCATGAAAATAAAAAATGTTTTTGGGATAGCATCCTGCTTTTAGTATTTTGCTAATAACACTTGTATCTTAATGACCTCAACAAAGGTTTAACATAGAATTTATACCTATCAAAACTATATATAAAAAAAAATCCTGAATTTAGACTATATGGAGTTAGATTGATTCTATTAAAATATTCAAGAGGAATGTAACATCATTGTAGAAATAGTCCCTGAGAGAGCATGGGGAAGGACTGAGCTCTGATGATCTGAACAGTAAAAAAAAGGAAAAACAGCTTTTCGTGTATCTGTGCCCCTTCTCCTATGACTATTGATTGAAACAGTAATTGGATAATGAAAATAAAATTACTTTTCATAATAAAGTCACTTATATACCGGTATAACAAGTATTTTGTTCTGGGCTTTTAAAAAGTTTCCAGGGCAGATGGATGCATGAAATACAAATAAGATGATGCATGAAATACAAACTCTTAGAAGGAATTTTTTAAGAATAAATAAATAAAATAAAAACCCAACACAGCAAAATGATACACCTAGAGTTTTAGTGCCTTGCAGCATCCATCCCCAAAACTTGAAATGAAGGAAGCAGCAACTGAACTAAGAGTTGGCCAGTCATTCAGCACCCTTTTTATGCTGGGATCGTGGATCATGTTTCATTTTTATGGAAGATATGTCCTTAGCAAAGAGGCATACCTAAATGTCTATAGGTTTTGATCCAAATTTAGTAACTGCAATTGCTGTATTCTATAAAGCACAATATATACAGACCTTCCACATGGGATCTCTAGTAAATAACTTCTAAAGAGCCAGTCTGGAAACAGTAGAAAGGAAACAGACACAGCTTCTTTGTAATAACACAGCACCCCAAGGAAAGGTATTTCTACACAGATAGCAGAAATTTGAAAGAAAAAGGAAAGTTTAAAAATTGAATGGAAAGTTTCTGGTTAATCTATCGGAACTCCTTCACTAATTTTAACTCGTGAGTCAGAGAAATGTCATTGGTCTACTGACTAATCTGTTTGGAGCATCAAAACAGCTTTGGTTCTGTTATTGATTTACTTTGTTAAGTAGTTAATTAGTTGGAATATTGCATTCCTCTCTTTTCCTCATGCTTTATCATTTTATTAAGGTATCCAGGGGTGCAAAACTTCACAGAATCCCAGACTATTCTGAGTTCAAAGTGACTCTGCACAGGGCACCTCAACAATCCCACCATGTGCCCGAGAGTATTGTCCAAACACTCCTTGAGCTCTGTCAAGCTTGGGGCTGTGACCACTGCCCTGGGAGCCTGTTCCAGTGCCCAATCACCCTCTGGGTGAAAACAAGAACATTTTTCTAATATCTAACATAAATTCAAACAAGGGAAGCTCTTTGCCCTTTTTATCTGTGGAAAGACACGATAACTCATTGCCCAAACAGCAATACCTAAGTGAACTAGAAATTTAAGAAGGATAGCATGAACATTCTCAATTACTTCCTCTAAAACTCTGAGACTAGAACTAGACATGCAGTTCTCAGCAAATGATTCTGTAGCACCAATAATGTCTTTAAATTGCTTGGGTGAACTGAGGCAATTAAAAAAAGGGCAAAAACATGGTGCAGTTCCTTCTCCTGTGCACTATATTCTTTCCTGCACTCATACACAAAGAAGTGTGATGACTTCCATTTAAACTGAAGGATTAACAACACCATGGAACAAATATTCATTACTCAGGAGAAAGGATCTTTGAAGACAAACCAGCCACCATCAATCTTAAAACTCTAGCTGGCCCTAGTTACACACACAAACCTTGTCAGCACTCCTTTATTTCAGAGTTAGACTCATCCTCTTACTAATACAATCAGACAGGAAAGTTTATATCAAAGCTATAAAAAGTAACAACATTTTAAGAAAACAGAGGCCTATTAATTTTTCCACAAGCTAAAACAGCCCCTTGAAGCACAACCCAAAATTAGATGCGCTAAGTACAATTTTAATCTGTAGCACTCTGGGCCCCCTACAACATATCCATAATATTAAGAAAAGTATCCTAAAAATTTAAAACAGGGAAGTTGCTACTCATGCAGGGAGAAAACTGGCAATACTGGGTTCAAAAGAAAGGGGGTAAGTGGGGAAGAAAACTTGTTATTCCTGAAATGAAACTTTAGAAAGCAATCTCTTCTCTTCCCTATTTCCTGCAGAAATAGTTCTTCAAAGGCCATCTTCATGCTCTTTGGGTGACCTTTCTGCTGTTACATTTCACTGCCTGCCCTGAAGGATAGCTTTTTAATATCTTGTTAAACGGGGAGGGAAACGTGCAACGAGCAAAACACTCTGAAATGGAGGCACTTCTGCTTCAGTAAATACTTTGAGGATACATAAAGTGCAAAAAAGGGTCTCTTATTTCCAAAGGCCAGAGATATTTATAGAGCTCTTTTTATTGCCATGTAGGGAAAGTGGCTCCTATACAGTAAAAGAAAACTAAACAAGTGAAGGTTTTATTGACTGCTGTACACACTGTCAATGAGAGTATCATTATTAACGCAACTAAACCCACAATTTAAAAATAAACCTATAGTGACCAATCCCCTAAAGTCTTTGAACACAGCCTGACATTTTATTAGGGATTCCAGAATGCAGGAGGAGAGGCTCCCTGATCAAGCATTAAATGAGGTGCTCAGTTGGGAACATCTTTCAGTATCATTATGAAATAACACACCAATCCCATTCACCTATAATGAACAGAAAAACAACTTTTTCAAAAACTTGTAAAAGTTATTTTCTTTCTTACCCTCATTTTTCCTGCAGTGAGAATTTGGTTAAGCTTTTGTCATCTAACAATGGTTCCCTCAGTTCCTCCCCTTCCGTGGGACACAGAAAATTTGAAAGTCTCTTTTGTCTAAAAATTTTGTGCTACATTTTCTGCAAAAGACACCAAATTACCTGTATTCAGATGGGCTGCATTTCATATGAATCTTTTCTTTGGAAGAAAAGCCTGGCTAAGATTAACAGGCAAGCAGAACACTGGTTACTATTTTAAGGGCGTTTTAAGGGGACAGAAATCAGGCTATGACATTAGAACACTGTTCCAGTCAGAAAGTTTATTTAAAAAATAAAATGTTGGGAGAAACAACAATGCAAAACCCCAAGGTTTTTAACAGAAAAGATTTCTAACTCTCCACTTTCATCTTTTCTGATCTGTTCAGCAGCAGCAACTGCCTTGTGTGGTCCCTTCCGCTCAAATGTGCTTGACAGGAAGGCTGTCAAGTTAAAAATTACCTTTTTTTTAAAGATAACTTTAAAAATAATTCATTCCTACAAATCATTGGGACAGCCAGGGAAGGGAAGCAGAAAAGCGAAGAGGGAGAATTTACCACCCTCTGCACTCATAAAATGGATACTTAGAAACAGCAGGACAGTAAATTCCTCCAATTCCTCACTTCCTAGTCTGGGGGCACCAAGCCCATGAAGCAAACCAGAGTTATGAAGCCCAAGACCTTTGCAATTCCCCTCCAGCACTGCATTTCTCGCAATTCCTCTCTAATCCAAGGCATAGCTCAGCCTAAACCCAGTGTTGTGTCCCGGGCAGTTCCCAGCCAATTTGCTGATACAAACCTGTGTTTCTCTGGAAAGTGCCCAAGAGGTGGCTGAGGTGAGGCAGCGCTGTTAGAAAAAGCACATTCTCCTCTTGCTCGTGTTCCTACACACCTGGTGATCATTCAGTGATCAGCCTTGGCTCACTAGATCTTAGCAGGAAGCTTTTGGGCTTAAAATGATGTTTCATTTCCCTTTTTTAGAGATGTCTATCAAGTAAAGCTTTATATTCCACCTAATGCCTTCATTCACTTGGACATTATCAATTTAAGCTTTAGCTCTCAACCTTTTGACCAGACTGTAAAATAAACTTGTAAAAGATTATTTCACTCTCTTCTAAATCAGCACTGGAATAAGAGGTAGAGGAATGACGTTCTGACAGGAACTGCCCAGGACATCTCATGAAGTAATTGGACAGAGATGCAGTGATAATCACTGGAAAAGTAATTTAGTAAGTCATTCAATTAATATTACATTATTTATGAGTTATTGCTCAAGTACTTATAAATACTGAGGATAGTTCATCAAAAGACATTAAAATCCATGACATGCATTGTTTCCTTGAGTGAAATACCCATTCTCTATATTTTAACATCTTTATGCTAGCGTTGTCACTGAACCTATATATCCTTTTGAAAATAAAAATATCTTCGGCTTTCAAATTACAGCTCTCCCCACCTACGTGATTTTATACTTTCAATAGTATAAATTACAACTTTCAATAGCCTGAAGTTAGACTACGGATTTATTTTAGGGTTTTCAGCATATGCTCTGACACACAATTAATTAAATTGACATTTTTTGCTATTATCCTTGTACTGATGTGCTGGCAAGTAAAAGCAAAACTTTTAGCACTCAGGAGAATATACTACTGGCACAAAGAGATATTTTCTTGGGTTAAGAAATTATCTAATGTAATTTAAATGGCTTTTGAAGAGTTAGAGAATTTAGGTTTCTAGAAAAACATAAGGCTCAGGTTTGCTCTCTGGGACAGATGTGCTCTTTTACTAGATTTTACTGCTGTATTATATTTTGATGGGAAGGTCATCCTGCACCCAAAAAGTGAATTAACTTACCAATTAACTATTAACTTATCAAAACTAGAGTTTGGATTTATATCTTGAATTATGTAACGGCTGATGGACACAGGCACTCTGCTCCAGAATCCGGGTTCCCCCAAACCAGGGTCCTCTTGAGTGCACCATGGCTCCCTTGCGTTTTGCAACCTGACTACTAAAAAATATAGAATACAACTCTATGGCAATCATGAGAATTTATATTTTTATTAGTCAGAAAGCATTTTTGAAGGTGACATTCAAAGCTTAGATGTGCACAGAGACTGTCAGAGCAGAGTTGGGCATTTGGAGATTTTGAAATGACAATAAAATGACTCGGACCTTTAAATCACCAAATGAAAATCACTGTCAAACAACTCCAGTATGAAAATGCTGAGATGTTTCTACACAATTCTGGGTGACGCATCATAAAAACCACTTCACACACACCCCTCCAGCAGCACCACAGCAGATGTTTAAGGACCACGTTGGATGGGGCTTTGGACAACCTGGTCTAGTGGAAGGAGTCCCTGCCCCTGGCAGGGGATTGGAATGAGATGAGCTTTTATGTCCCTTCCAACCAGAACCATTCAGTGGTTCTGTTAAAGGAAGCACAAAAAGTGCCCTTCCCTTACAGTGCTGCAGGACTACCAGAAACCACTCACGGCGTGTGTAGATGGAACATCTCCACAGTCCATATCTTTAAAGTCCCATCTGCACAGTTTATTTTGTCTTCATTTTTAGTGCAGCATAAAACCCTGTAAAAGCAATGTCCAGAATGGGGGCCCTGAGGAAGCAGCACAATCTGCCTGCGGCTAGAACGACTCATTGTTTAGACTATGGATGGAGGACAGAAATGGAAAGCCATAAAAGTGATCCATGAGATTGAGTCTCTGGAAAACAATGTGTTCCTACAGCAAATCAGACTTTCATCACACAAGATGCATTTCAATATGTGCAAAGCCATTCTGAAAGAACTGGCTATGCTATTGAGCAATCAAAGGGATTTTTTTGGGTGCAGTTGCTCATCATTTCTGTTCATTGTACAGATGGTGGAAGCACAAGCACACCTCACCCCACTGTTAAGTGTCAGCTTTACTTTGGCAATCCTCCCCATCAAACACTGACTGCCACACAAACGCACCTCACCAGCCCAAGAGGCCAGAAAAGTGAAACCAGAGATTTTAGAAAGCCCTCACCAATGTATTCATGACCTCTCGTCTCCCCAAAGGACCAGCCCTCTATCAGAAAAAGAAGACCTAATAATACAGCAGAAAAATTCTCACTTGTTTTTATCATTTGTGACTTGCAGATTAACATTTGGTTTGTCAAGGGAACTGCAACACACTGGATGATCTAGCTGTACATGCAAAATAAGCTCCTATCATTGACAATAAAAAATTTCCCTTCCTTACCCCAATGTAGAACCCACTACTAAAAAAAAAAAAAAAATAGCTTTATAATCCTTCCAGCTGGGGATACCCAAAACCTCGTTTAAGTTACTGGAGTTATGTCCAGATTGCCAGAATGCACAAAAGTTTGGAGAGTCCAGCTCAGAAATAAATAAGATTGCTGCAGTCCTCATTAACATGCTGCATTTCAGTTTGTGTCTTTCCCTTCGGGTAGTCACAGGCAAAGCATTTTCTTCTGACTTCATTAATTTTTGCTGCTATCAGTTTTTGATTACTTTCCTCTCAGACATGCTCTTAAAGCCAACCAATACAGTCACATTCTAGCAAAAGCAGACCTACATCAAAGAAGCCTGTGTTTATGCCATAAAGTCCACACAATCCAAAATTATCCCTGCAGTGACAGAACCAAATCATCACACAGGGAGACAGGAGTTTGTCAGGAGCACGAGATGTCACAGCAGGGCTTTAATTTGCCCACTGGAAAATCCATTCTCAAGTGTTTACAGAAAAGTGGAAAGATAATAGACGTGAGACACTGGAGACAGATTGTATCATCTTTCCATGAAATTCATTCATATCCCAGTTCCTCCTTGCATTTAAACTAAACAGTCTTGCAAACCTTTGCTGTGACAGCTGTCCCTGTTCACAGCAGTAGTTTCATGGATGTCTCACCCAAGTGCCCATGCCAGGCCTGGTGTAGTCAGAAGAAAGAGCAGATTATGCTCATCTTTGTCATCTCCCTGTTCTCTTTACTGTCAACAGCTGGAGCCTCTTTTCTGGTGTTTAGATGATAAATTCAGTGTATCTTCTCTGCATGCCATGTCTACTGCAATAAGTCTGGGAGCTATACAATAACAGCAACACCAAAAAAAAAAAAAACCCAAAAAAACCCAAAAAAACCCAAAAAAGCAAACCAAAATCCAAAATGTATTCTATAAGACTTGCACTATATTAGTATTGCACTATAGCCCATAATTACTGCTAGCATAGGACTACACACAAGTAATGTTTGTTAGGTAGACACTTCTCCACTGTGTATTTTAACAAAGTTCAGATAGATAGATAGAGTAGTCCAAGAGAGAAACAAGCAACTGATTTATTTAGGAAGGGAACAAATTCCCAGAGCTCTGGGCAGAAGTTAGTTCATCCCCAGGGTGAACGGAGAGATGACTTCAGCTTTCTGAACTATGCAATTGTCTTTATTTGTCACTACAGAAGTCTTATTAAAATTCAATTCAAATTTCTATTAAAATTCAACCAATCATGGCATCAAACACCACTGTCTGAATTTATACAGATGCCTAAAGGAAAGATAAAGGCTAAAAAGCCTTATCTCTTTCACTGTTAGACAACAGTCTGTCAGTCAGTTCACTAGCTTCTCTCAAAACAAGTTCATCCCCTTGAAAAGGGCAGTTTAGTATGTGAAGGCAGCAGAGAATGAGTAACAACTCAATGTAAGAAGTCACAATAATTGTCTGGGAAGTTCTAAAGAGAAAAAAAAAAAAAAGGCAGATTCTTCTTGTTCCCTCCACTGCCTAAGCAACAGAAATGCTGTCACAAATCACTGGTGCAGCAGGGATTTACAGGAGGAGGAATCCCTCCAGGTCAGACACAATCCCTGAAAAAGGGTAGAAAAAGGAGCAAAGTCTATCACAGTTCCCTCCATCCCTCACATTTCCATATCTTCTTCAGAACTTCTTACCTCTTCAGGACAATGAAAAAAAAAAAAAGAAAACTGTAAGCCTTCTGGAAATCCAGGAAGTTATTTTGTCCTTCAATAAGAATTTATATAGTTCCTCTGGTTTACATTATATTAGATATTCTATCACAGTTTCCTCACATCATCCACAAAACCCCACCCCAAAATCTAGCTGCTCTTTGTAAAATATGCTTGTGGCTTCTGTTTCTTGAAGAAGGTCCTGATGAAGACAAGAAGTTTAGTAGACAGCATTGCAGAGGTATTAGGGAATAAGTGTCTTTCAGCCTCTCAGAATGCAGTTATACTGGATTTAAAGACAGTAAGGTCAGAGGCTTTAACTGTACAGAGAAATTATTACATATTTTGCAAAATGAAACAGAGTTCTGATTAGTAAGGAGAGGAAGACAGGGCTAAAAATGCTGTTTTAATGTCAGCTACTGAGGGATGGTAATGAGCAGGTCTCTGAGGTGCTGAGACACAGATCTCTTCGCACAAAGTCCATCATTTGGAAATGTGCACCCATGAAACCTCCAGCACTGGGGAGCAGAGAGCACCATTCCCTCAAGGCTGCCTTTGCAAGACATCTTCCTACAAGCTGAAAAGAGCAGAAAGATCAGCTTACAGATTTTCAGTAGAAAAACTATTTTTCTGGGACTTTTAACTAGATCTCAGTGTTTTTCAGACGCTTGAGGCCAATTGCCCAAGTAATGCCCACACAGAACAAATAGAAGGCCCTCAGAGATGGAGAGCTTGAAGAACATCCAAAGACAAAATTGTTCTTCAAAATGGTGAGTAATGCAGAACCATATGGATTATGGCCTGCATTATCTGGACCCAAACCTGCTACGAAAGGCCACCATGATGGACAATTACCATGTTACAGATTTGTAACCCAGGGAAAATGGGAAGAACAGGAGGGCTGAAGCTCCCTGAGAAACATGTCAACAAAAATATATCAATAATGTCTTACTCGACTGGAGGTACAAAAGCCTGAGATACAGTAAAGCTCTCAAAGTGCCCTTTTTATCCTCCTTGTGCATCCTTCCTGCTAGAGATTACCCGCATGGGAATGGAAGGAGAGGCACAGCATAAGGAATTCCAAATGAGCTCCTGGATGGGGAGATTTGTTACATAAACCCAAATCCTGCCACTCCCATGTTCTGACAGGACACCCAGAGTGAAGTGAGAAGGAATCTTTCAGCTTGAACATCTTCCAGTCAGTCAGAAGATACTTGAAAGCCAGATCTTTTTCCCTGCACAGCCCAGAGCAGCCACATCTGTGACTTTTTCTCAATCCACTCGACTGGGATTTTGAGAAGCCCCAGTTGCCTTCCTAGAGTTGGATGCAAACAACAGACAGGATAAAACAGAGGCCAGCTTGTCCATGGAAAGAGTGCAGCCTGGCAGGAAGAAAACCTGGAGAACCAATGCCCTGCTCTGCTGCTTTGGAAGCAGCAGCACAGAAAAACCCTTTCGCCAAGATGATAAAAGTAAATTAGAACTGAAAGGGCATCCCCTACTTCTTATTTTCTCAGCTGGACACCTTTCCACCACAGGCAGAGTATTGGAACGTTATTTTGTCTTGCTACTGGAAGCTTCTACCTCAAGAGCCCGTGCACAGCCTGGCAAGCAGACCTTGCAGTCTCCTGACGTTACAGATTATTGGGTTTCCCACTGTTTGTTTTCTATCTCAGCCCTTCGTAATGCCATCAATTAAAGGCTAAATTTATAACTGGTGTGTTTTTTGTAAAAGAAATTTACTCAACACTTGTAATGTGATTATTTTTTTCTCATGGTCTCCTAAAGTGTTTCACGAAATTAAAAATTGCAGTTAGCTCCAAGACAGGAAAGAAATACTGGAGCCTATTCTAAGCAGCATGGCATCAACCCCCAATTACTGTAAAAAACTATTTATTTAATATGTCAAGGCTAATTGTGGCAGCCCACCCAGCACTTCCAAATAAATAATTAACAGCTGAATTTAGGAGAATGAGGTAATCGAGTTATCCATGGCATATGACATGTTAAAAAAATGCATTGGTTTTATTTGAAGAGAGAGGAACCTTTGCATGAAGAGCATGCTATTTCTGAGTATGAATGTATATGTATGAGACAGGAGAGGAAAGCTGGAGAAAGAGTCATTATTCACTTTTAGCCCTAATTCATAGAAATTTTGACAGAGAATTTATAGAGAAAGTAATCTACTTTTCCTCTCTTCCTGGTAAACTAGAAGTTACAAAACTAAGAGGGAAGTGGGAGAGCATGTTTGAGTCTCTGTTTGCACTCCGTTATGCATTTAGTTAAGTTTAAATCAGTCCCACTGAGGTCCTACATAGGAAATAGTTTATAGTTAACTCTGAATTTCTCACAGCATCTGTTCTTTTTCTGTTAACTAACACCCAAGCCTATTCTCAGTCCCAAATTGGCTTATGATTTTGGAACAACAGACTAATTGGTTATTCCAACAATTCGATTTAATACCAGAAAAGTTAAGTGCTATTTTGATGTGCCAAGAAGGAAAATCACCTTTTCAAAATCCTAAAGTCACTACTTGGGACAGTACTGATATTGAGACCCACCATCCATCTGGACTACCAAGAATTACCTCTTCATAAGAAGTCACATTAATAAAAAAAACAAATACAAAAGACAGGGCAGATTCATAAGACACTGTTGCTGTAGCTCATGATTTAATGATGCTTTAAAAAGTTCTGCAGATCTGAGAGGGGCCATTGAAATACTGAACTTTGTGGTTTCACACACAAGTTCACAAGTCAAGCTCCCATTCTTGTCATCCTTGGGCTTTACCTTCCCCAAACACCAGCCACAAGTGTGTGAAAGACTCATCTCCTCTCTTCACTCTGGCAGAGAGCTGTGGTCAGGCTCTGGACACTTTATTCAGTGCATTGCAGGGATTGTTCCAAGTTTCTACATAAGATTATTCCAGGTTTTGCACAGGTTCTCATTAAAGGGACCCAGCCCTTTGTGTATCAGGGTCATAAGAGGCAAACACAGCACAGAACCTGGATTATTATATGGAAATATCCCTGTTCTACTCACATGTACTGGAATCAAGTCTGTTTAAGTGCATCTTCTGGATAACACAAATCCTGGAGGTGTCCCAGGAAGCACTGACTGACCCAGGTGAGGGAAATCCACTCTTCAAGACTGCAAAAAACTGCCTCTCTCCAAGCCTTTTGTCCAATTTCCTTTTGGAATTCCTTGGGAAGAGCATTCAGCACTACACTCTCAACACTTTTAACAGACCAGTACCAAGCCATTGCCTACTACTTCCTGTGTTCCCATTCTAATTAGATTTTTTTGCTGCTGTTGTAATAGTAGAATACAGAATTGAAATAACTTGATTTTGACTCTAAGATTCTTTTTATTAAATACTTTGCAGGTTGGTTTCTTTCAAAGTAACACCAGCATCATGTTAAAAAGCACTCCATCACTGAAACCCTTTCATGCAATGGTGTTGCCTTAGGAGACCAAACACAGGGAACAGGCTTCTCATTCAGGTGACACAACCAAGAAGAGACAAGATTTGCTTTTAATTTTTTCTAACAAGAATTTCATAACTGATCCTCTCCACATGAGCCAATATTTGAAGAGTTGATCTTTCTATGTTGAAGTGAACCCTTGATATTTTATATGAATAAGAATGTATTGTAACTTTGCAAAATAAAATATTTCAGCAACAGCAGATCAGGGGGTTAAAGTCACCAAAAGTCATGGTCCCTTCCTAATCCGCCTGCCTAAAAGAGAAGAATTCACAGAGTTTTTTGTAAGTATTAGGTATAATAATCCTTTACATTAAAGGATGGTGTATATTTCCCCATCCTTGGAAGTGATCAAGGCCAGGTGTGATGGGACTTGGAGCAATCTGGTTTAGTGGAAGGTGTCCCAGCCAGAGGGGTGGAATGAGATGATCTTTAAGGTCCCATCCAATCCAAAACCATTTTATCTTTTTATCAAATTGGTAACTTTTCCTTCTAATGTCACACTACATTAAAAAATGTGAAATACATAAGCAGGCGATAAGCAGAAATAATTTACATTTGCCACCAGTAATATTTAACCTATAAACACAATGCTGTTCTGATGTCAGAACAGAATGCAGGACAGTAGAGAGAAAGAAAAGAGGGGGGGGAAAAAACACTGAAGTTTGGTCCATTTTCAGTAACAGACATTAAAAGCCTAATCTGTTTAGTTTATCAGGAAGATTTTTTAAAATTGCTTGATTAGTAAGTATCTTTATGGAGAGAAAATGAAGAGCAATAAAGATCTCTCTAATGGAGAAACCTGTTACTAAAAGGGCTGGAAGCTGGAGCAGAAACTGATATTAGGCAGGGAACAGGAGGATTACTCTTATCCTGGACTCTTCTTATGAATACCAGGGCCTTTCTACAGCCAAACCAAAGCTCCTGGGCACAACGTATTAGCAAGGAGGGCCAGACAAGCTCCCAGAACAAAGAGGAGATCAGATTGAATGGCACATTCTCACTGAAGATATGAAGATGTGAAGATAAATCCCATGGAGCCAAGAAGATCCATTTGCAGTGGTTAGTGGGAAAAAATGGAACAACTGCAATAAGCTGGGGCTTAGAATGGGATATAAGAAAGTCTCTTGTCAAAACTGGGGAAAGAATCTGCCAAAAAGTACACCCGGCAGCTGTGAAGGGCAAAGCTGGGAAGCCTGGGTGGGAGGATCAGGAGTGAAGGATGTGAAGGGTGAATGCAAATAACTGCAGCTCAAGCAACTACTGAAGGGACAAGCAGGGATTGACAAGAGCAGGGCAGTTTATTAAATAGGGAATATGGGGAATGAGCCCCTCCCCTGAGACAGAGATTCAATCTCTCATGGTTTTGCAAATGTTCTGCTCCTTAGTCACCTTCTGGAGGTGAGCAATGGGGGAGGGCAGAGTCTGGGGTAGCACATACTCATAAAGATGTCCATGGAGACAGAGCAGACAAAGCAATAAGCCTAAAACACAAATACAAATTTTAGCTTTTCTAGATATAAGATAGATGATATCTGAGTTAGTTTTGGAAAAGCAGGGAGTGTCTAGCAGGTATCTAATTTTATTGGGTCAAAATAGCCATTAACAAAGAGTTCTCTACAGAAAAGGAGATAATTTCCAAAGATCTTCTTAAATACAATGCTTTATAAAGAGACATCAAGTCCATCAAGCTTGTATTGAATGTAAAAAGGAGGAAAGAGGTCTGCAAGAACTAGGAGTTTTTCCATCTTCTTGGACTCAGGGCTTTTCATAAAACTGATTGAGTGCTCACCCTCTCACATATTTACTCATTTGGCAGCCTGGTTCTCACAGAAGGCTTTCTCAATTCAACAATGCCTGTGGAGCAGAGACAAAACCTGGAAACAGGGAATGATGAATGGTTTGCTCGTATGGCAGTGTAAGAATGGAATGGCAAGGGCCTCAACCTGACATCCTCACAACAAATAGAAGAGCATAAACATATTCATTACCAACTAAGAAAGAAGGCAGCATGAGAAAACAAATGGGAGCTAAAGGAAGGCAGGCAGAACAATCTGAAGGCAGAGGAGATGTGGAAGCAGGAATGGGAATGCCTAAACTGCTGCTACACACAAAGATGCCATCCCTCAGAAGTCAAAAGCAGCATGTTAATCTTTGTATCGAGCAAGAGGCAGAAGCCAAAACCAGTCTGCAGCTCCTGTGAGCAGAGTATGAGCCCAAAGACATTGCTGCTGCTCCTGCTAAGTGGGACATAAGGTGTAGCCTCTTATACCATATCTCTGTTGTGCTTCCTGTATTGTTTTGTGTCATTTTAAATAACTACACCCAGTGGGTCTCAGTGCAGGCTGGTCTGTGGATTTCACTAACAGAAGAGATTTCACTAACAGCTGTTTCCTTCATTTTCCTTTTCCATTTCCATAAAGTCATGTTGTGTGAAGTTATAGCTCCCAGTGTACCTCTGAAGAATTTCTGGGAGCAACTCAGCAGTGGGCAGGGGTGAATTAGTTAACATGGAAAACTTCCTCCGAATTTCTTCTTGGACAGTGAGCAGTACCCAAGAACACATATGGGAAAGACAGGACCATTAGGCTTTCTGAAGCTTTATTGTGTGAACTGGAGACTGTCAGACCCCAGATCCCAGCCCATCTCACAGCCCAGTTCTTTAGTCCAGTTTGTCTGTGCAGATGTGACAGGAAACCTTATCTAAAACTGCTCTCCTGAAATCCAGGGCAGTGAAACTACCATTTTTCTCATCTCCTCAGGATCCTGAACTCCACCATCACATGGTCACTGCAGCCAAGGCTTCCCTCAGCTTTCACAGCCCTGACCAGTTCTTTAATTGAAGGGTCAGACCCAGGCAGATCATGCCGACCCATCAGAGCTCCTCAATTACCTGTGTCTGGAAGCTGGCACCAATGTACTCTAGAAGCCTCCTGAGTTACTTTTGTCCTGCTCTGATGTCCCTCCAGCAGTTTCTGGGATGGTTAAGGTCCCCTTTGAGGACCAGTGCCAGTCCAGGTGAGGCTTCTTCCAGCTCCTTGCACAGGGACACCCAGAACAGCATCTGCCCTGTGAACCTGACCCATCAGCTCCCAGCTGTCTCATCACCAGTTTATGTTTACATCCTTCTGCCTAAACATATTGAACTACTGACAGGTTTGTTTTCTGTTTGGTATTAAAACCAGAGAGTGACAAAGTGCTCTGGTTTATCTTTCCTGTTACCAAGACTCCAGAGCTTCCCCACTGCACCTGCAGGGATCCTGCTTAACCTACCTCAGCTCCACGTGGAGAATAAAACTAGAAAAGGCTGCATAAAAAATATTGAGAAAATATTTAGAATGGGATCACAGATGGAAATTTTTCTGGGCCATTAGTATTGTGAAGAGTCCTTGACTCCACTAAAGTTCCTTCCTTTCTTCCAGGACCATTCACTGTGAAATCAGCACATTTTTAGATTTGCATCTCTGTAGCCAAAAGCATGCTCTTGAATATCTTTATTTTCCATTGCTTTGAGCAAATAAAGTGTTGTTTTAACAGTTTGCATGAAAACACAGCAGTGACTAAGATCCATTACATTACATTTTAAGCCCAGACACCTAGAGAATTAGCTACATGTGCACAATCTACCTCCTACGTAAATGAAGATTATAGTTAACTCTCCTGTAGTCAATGCAGTTACGTTAGTGTAAGGTAAAATAAACAGGAGTAAAATCTACAGCATTATTTTAAAATGAAGGAAATACAGAAAATAGAAGTAAACAGACTACAGTCTTTCTGCTATAAAGCAAAAACAACCACCTACATGAAGATAAGTGGAGTAGGTGTGTGTTGACCATTATTGATACAATTAGGATCTGGTTTTAAAAAATATGTTCTTACAGAGGAGAAGTTACATAGTAAAAATGTATGTCAGCAAGTTTTATCATTTTAATTATATAATTGAAAATTAGGCCTCCATATATGATGTTTTTTTTGTAGATAAATCTCACAGGACTCAGAAGATTAATATTACAGAAATTAATGTTGCTCTTAGAGTTATAATTTCAACACTTGACATCCTAAAAATTGCAAAACTATCAGAGCTTTATTTGAAAGAAGACATTGCTGGACCTTGCTCACCTTGTTTAAGGTGTTTTCATCTAAACAAGGTAAACTGAATTAAATAAGCCATTTCTTTCTCAGATAGCTGTGCACATGAAGAATGTAGGATGAGCCCTGGAAGTTTTGTACTGGCAGCAGAGAGCGGAGTTGGTGGGATGGAATGGGAAGGGCTGATGGTGAGAAAGATGGGGATCAATGGGGGTTAACAATGAGCTCTGGCTGCAGTGGGCAGCCAGCGCTGAAGCGCAGGAGCAAAATGTGACAAGTAAAAAAGATGAAAAACTGCTGGAAAACAAACCAGGCATTAATTTAAGAAGCCTGACTGTGAAGCAAACATATTCCAAGCTAGGAATGAAACTAAGGTTGTGGATAATAAAAAACACTGTAAATCTTATTAAGCAGAAAGTCTAAAGAGGCTTTTCACTCGTTTTGTACCTAAGAGTCTGAAAATCATTGCATTATTAGATTAGCTTACAGAAAGGTAGTCATTCAATATCCCAATCTTATCCATGGGGAAAAAAAATTTTGAGGAAGAAGATTTATAAAAACCACTGATGCCAAGGCCTATAATTGGAGAAGAAGGATGGTTCAGCCCAGAGTTGGGATAACAAATGCCAGCCCAGGGAACTCAGGCATTGAGTTCAGTGGGGATTATAAAGCTTAATAAAAGGCAATACTAGTCAGCTCTGGCTCATTTTTTTCCCAGCATTGAGACAAGAAGTAGTTGCAAGTGCCGGTTGCAATTGTTCATACTCACTGAACATTTTCTCTCTGGCCCTAATCAGAGTCAGAGGAAATGTCCATACCCAAAATGAGTTCTCACTCCTCGGTCCAAGTGGGACTGAAAGGCTGCATGAAAAGAAACAAATCAAGAAGGCAGTTTACAACTGCAAGGTTTAGTCACATTGCTCTAGTCAAGGACTTGGGGGACCCAGGCTTCTTTCCCTGCTCTGCCACCGTGTTCTTGCACACCTTGAGGTAAGCCATGAATTCTCTCCCCGTTTCTCAGCTGCACAGCAGAGATAAAAGTTCCTCCCTAATTTGGGAGAATGCTGTCAGCCAAACAGAAACAAATAGGGGGTGCTCAGACATAACAACACTGTAAAAAGTCAAATCTTAAAATTAAAAATTCAGTTATTCAGGCAAGAACTTTCATTCAAAATAATGTTCAAGTACAAGCTAAATATACAGGTTTATTTAAACCATTGTGAAATAATTAAAAATTTAAGGGCACTTCAGTTTCAGCACATTTTCATTTACTGTCCTAAACAACATTTCAAATATAGCCAAAGCATGTTCATTAATTCCTAAAGATGCACATAAAATCCTGAAACTGTCAAAAGAAAAATTAGCTGAAAGGAGTCCAGGAACTGAACTTCCAAACTAGCCTGGCATAGTTTGCACAGCAGAAACAAGACCTGCTGGGGGATTAAAAAAAACCTTTTGATTTCATACAATTTTATACCAAAATTCTCTAAACTATAAATCAACTTACAGGCTCAATGTAATGCAAGCTACAAACTTTGTCAAGTATTAATTATTTCTAAGTATTTAATACTTAAAGCAAACCAAGTGTAGTCTCAACTACTCTGGCTCAATCAGATGAAACAGAAAAAATTAAGTTATCCAAACCATCTCTGTATTATAACCAAGCTTTTTTTTTTTCAGATGTTGAAGGATAGTCTCTGCAACCAGATATCAACATGGAGAGACAGTTAAATATTTTTCTATCTGCTCTTCACTGCTGAAATTTAATCTCATATGCTACATGCCAGCCGTGAAGGTATTAGAGAGCTTCATGTCCATCACTTTTTAATCATATGCCTGTTGTACTTTCAACCTCTCCTAGTAAAAAAGCCCCAGAAACTGGATTTATCTTACCAGCATTTTGGAGCTCCTTTTGGTTACTTCCTATATATCAGCAAATATTCCCTGCCAGGTTGTTTGTCTGATAGCCTCGATAACCTTAATAGTTGTTTTATTCTTTCTAATGTTATGCTTTGGTTTTAGTTAGCAGAACTGTTTTCTAAAGCTCTCTGTAGCATCAAACATGAAAAAAACAGGGAAAAAAACACATGCACTTTAAGCTAGTAAAGAAGTCTTAACCAAACCTATAAACTGAAGGGTTCACAGATTTTTAATCTGATTATCACAGCATAGGCTCTACCCAATATCCCACATACACTCAGCACCTACCAGCAGAGACAAACAACATTTTACACTGCATTTACAGAACAGTATTTTTAATTGACCAGAAAAGATGCAGATTCAAGCACAGGATGTCTGCACCAGTCTCAGTGGGGTGTTCCCTTGAAGACATTGGTACAAGCCACTGATAAAGTCGCAAGGCACCTCTGTGTCCCCATTTACGATGCTGCATCGTTGGCACTGGCTGAACAAGCTTCTGTAGTGTAAAGATATGGAACGATTCCCAAGTTCTAGAATTTAAATGTAAAACATCCTTTCTAATCTACATATAAATAGGAAAAAAGAGGAAAATATGCAGTTTCCTTCTGGTAATAAGATCCTTTTTAAGCAAAACTAATATATTCCTAGTTGAGAAGTAATACAAATGTTTTCTGTTTCCAATTTTACTTCAAGTTCCTCTTATTTCTCATTACCCAATCTTTGAAGATATTACATTTATTGTCATTGATATCTCTCCAGAGGTTTTCTGTCACTTTCTGGTGAATTACCAATACAATGAACAATTTCTCTGTACCATTATTATTACAGATCAAAGAATGGTTTGGGTTGGAAGGAACATCACAGGTCATCCAGTTCCAGACATCCTTCCATGGGCAGGGACACTTTCCACTAGACCAGGATGGTCAGAGACACTTTATTACAATTACCATTATATTTTAAGGGAAGCACAGAATCCACACATTGCATAACTCACAGTGTAGAAAATATTGAAGTTTTGTTTTGTTTTGTTTTTTTTTCTGGTTGCTTTCTATATGCTGCAAAAGGCTGATTTTCCTCTGCTGTGTCACTCTCATTAATTTGCCTTTCAGGTTCTCACATTTAAAGACAAAAGGTCTGAATGTGAATAGTCAGCATCCCTATAAGAGATTTTGTAGGGATCCACGAAGTCTCCATTCCTAAGCCACAGGATTTCAAAGAATTTTTTTCAGAGATAATGACAGTTACAAAATGAATTTTAATGTACTGTCTTGGGATAAGTGGAAAATGTTCTGGTACCCCCTAAAAATACATGTTTTGAATCAAGAATGGTAATGTCCTGGTAACAGCCGCTGTAAATGATTTTCCCACATGAATCTCCAAAATTATTAGTCTTCCTTCAGCTGTTGTTTATGTCTTTGTAGTGCTTATGTTTCATCCTTTGTTATGTTTATATTCCTTGTAGGCATTGATGGAGACCGTAACTATTTAAGGTATAATGTAAGAAGTTATTTTCCTTAAAGAGTTTTAAAATTCAAAAAGTTGTTGAGAGCCTTGGATCCCCTTCTGGCCTCAGTGGTTCTTGGGTTTGTACTTTTTGCTCCAAATGTGTAGCCTAACATTGAACCCTAAGCTGATCAGAGATGTGAATCAACATATTCTCCTGCAACTCTCTTAAATTCACAGACTTCTTCATTCAAATTGGGAGAAAAATATCCTAGCACTGATTTTAAGCAACTTCATGGTGTGGTCAACTAGCCCATTAGTGCATCTCAAGGCATTGTATCAAGAGAATATTTCCTCCATCATTTTATTTCTGTGACTACCAAGGCTGCTCCAAGCTGTTCTGAGTGATTATCTAGCACTCATTTTCACTTTCTTAATAATAAGTTGACAGCATGCAGCAGATAAATTGATTCTCACTGCCATGAAAATTGATAAATTCTGAACTGGAAGGAGATCGCTGTTGCCATGCAAGTCAGCAGGAATCCTGAGTTTGCTTGCTTTCCTCCTCCTCTCTTTTCCAGAAGCTCAGGCAGAAGAGAGTTTGTCAAGAAAACTTTGGGAGGGATGAGAACAATTAGCAGAGGCACAGAATGCTTTCACAGAACAAATAAAAGAACAACTGTGCATGTATACACAGGGAAGAAAAAAAGCTGTAAAAAGCTTTATCATCTAAAGCTCTCTTAAGAACCACATCTGTAGTGTGTCCATTCCAGAAGGGAAAAGGACACTGGTCACAAGGTCTCAGCAATGGCAGGAGTGGGAATAAAGCACGATGGTTTTCAAGCACCTCCAGACCTCCCTCAGCTGCTTCCACACACACAATCAGACTCAGGAAAGGAAGCCCACGAGTCCTGTCAGCTTCACATAAATGTGGTTTTCCCCACAGATTCCACATCTAAGATAATGAAAGAAAGTAAGGAGACCTCAACCAAAATGTATTCACATGTAAAATAATAATTAGCATGGAGCCATGGTAGGTCCCACATCTGTATTTTGAGCCAGGTCATTAACTGGGGTCTACAAAAAGTTTCAATGTCCATCAAGATTCAGACTCATACAAGAAGCCTTAATTTCTCCCATTTCCTGGCTCCTTAGGGATTTGTGTTTGCCATTCAGTATTACCTTTCCTGGCCTAACCCTCTTTCAGCACCATTTTCAGAAATCACAGAGCCACACACTGACTCCAGCAGCAAACTGGCTTTGGGGTGTTTCACATGTTAACCATCATGTTCCGATGATGAATCAAAGAAAAGATGACCAAGAATCTCACTGCTGAGATTTATAGCCACACAAATCATGGCTTTACCCTGAAACTGTCTTAAATAAATAAACTGAAATTTTCCTTCCATCTGCAGAAGCTGTTATGGTCACATTACACCTGAGGATCCTGTGCCCCACTTTGGAGAATAAAGGCTGTTTTTAAGCAAAATGCAGCTTTAGACTACTGTGGTATTTTTAACGACTAAGAAAAACTACTAAAGGGAATTCCCAAGCAGTAATGCAATTTAGTAGGCTAATACTCACTTGTACTTAGAAAGAAAGCCATTAAATTATGTCAGCATAAAATATGCTGAAGAAATATTTGTAATGTATGTACACAAACAACTGACACAAACATATTTAAGGAAAGCTGCCACCCGAGGAGACAGTGTTAGGATTAAATTTCAAACAAAATCACTTTTAGCTGATGTGTCCAAAGGCAGAGGCTCTTGGTAATGAGAACACAAGGCAAATAATGGGGAAGAAACTATTCACTGTGAGGGCGCTGAGGCCCTAGCACAGGTTGCCCACAGAAGCTGTGGCTGCCCCTGGATGCCTGAAGCGTCCAAGGCCAGTTTTGATGGGACTTGGAGCAATCTGGGGTAAGGGAAGGTGTCCCTGCCCATGGCAGGGCGTTGGAACTGGGTGATCTTTATGGTCGCTTCCAACCCAAACCATTCTATGAATGTCTTTTTGTACAGCCACTCTCAAGGAGCTGATGTTCCTAAGGAGTCTATCCATACCTGCTAATAGTTCCCTCACCTCTCAGACTTGAAGTGATTCTTAACTGTTTTCTAATTAAATCAGGATGATATTTTTTCCCTACATTTGCTCTGATTTAAATATTTGGTTAAATACTTTCTAATTAAGACAGGATATTATTTATATGAGATGTCTGATGCTTCATTAATGATGCAAAGCAGACAGCTGCAGTTTTTACTATGGAACAGTCTCAGATGACAAGATTTTCAAAATTATAACTTAAAATCTGAAGGCCTGAGATTTATTCTCTCCCTGTTGACCTTAATAAATAAAATCTAAGAATTTCAAATCTTGGTGTCTAGAGTGAAGGAGCCTTTCTTCTTCAGAATACTCTCTCTAAAGATTACTTTTTCAAGGAAAAGCTGAAACAATTTCTGAAACTGTGATGGGTTAATTTTGCAGAAATCAAGCTGCACTGAAAACAGCAATGAAAATTGACATTTGACAACAGTATTACATTATTTAGTGCTGACATTAAACAAGTAATATCTTTTGCTGCCACTGCAAAGCTTTATATTGCATTTATCAAGCACTTTTCAGGTTTTCAATGGAGTCAAAATGCTAATCAAGTTAGTTACTGGGCACATCCTGATTTAACGTTTGCTTTGATTTCAGTACCATCAAACTTCATATTTCTTTATTGGGCCTGAAGTTCAAAATACTGCACGGTGTCGGAGACGAGGACAAGGGCCATAAGAACCCAGTTATCAGAAAAATGAAGTATCAGTAATCAAGGATCTAGAAATCAACCTATTTGGACCCAAGTTAAACAAAAAGCCAGAGGTAGGGAGATGAATGTTAAGCCACACAGACTTCCCATTTGCAAGATTAAATAAAGATAATGAAGCAACAATTCTTTTTCCTTCTGCACAAACTAAGTCAGCCTTTAATTTCTGAATACTGGAATACTCTCATTATTATGCTGCATTAATATGCAATATAACAGTTTTCCACAATTTTGAACACTCTGCAGGAGTCTGGTGGTAAATATTTTATTTTAAAGAAGGCAACACTGTGAAAGGGATGGCAAGTAGCACACTCTAGACCACACAATAAGACAGAAGCATCTATTAAGGTAATTGACTCATCCTCAGGATATTACAGCATGCTAATATTTCCCAATGAAAAGTCAAAGTCTCAGCCCAAACACAGCATGAAAGCACAGTGCACAGCCCTAGCTCCCGGACTAACATCACAAACAGCATTTTGCTTAGGTACACGCAGAAACCGCAAAGACTCTGAAGGGGCCAGAGTGCCTGCCTAGTGAATCATCCAATTTCTGCCTGTTCTCCAGCTGCAAGAGCAAGAGCCTGAACCACCTGCTTGTGGTGTAATGAGCTATCAGCACCTTTGCTTCAGCAATTCACTGATAAGAGTTGTCCCAGCACAGCTCTTTGGGGCCGTAAAGGAAATTCCTGCAGTTGACAGATGCTACCATGACAGGACTGTCTGCTCCCACAGGCAAATATTTTGTTGCCCTGATTATTAAACTCTATAAGCCCCACTGGGGAGAGCCACGGCCATCTGAGCAACTCCTGTAAGGATCATCATCTATTTTACAGCTGATTTATGTGCTCCCTGTTGAGAAGTAGCACCATGCTTTGAACTGCAGCTGCTTGCTTGTTGATCTCATCACACTCCAAGTGTGGGTGTAAGAGGAGGACTGGGATGAGCCAGAGACCGTGGTGGGAGGAGGACATTTCACTTGGTCTGAGCACCCTTTTCTTTTTCTTTCTTTAATCACTAGAATCACAGAACCATTAAGGTTGAAAAAGACCTCCAAGATCATTGAGTCCAACTTTTGAATAAACACATCCAGGTCAACTAAACCACAGCACTGAGTGCCACGTCCAATCACTTCCTGAACACCTCCAGGGACAGTGATGCCACCACCTCCCTGCGCAGAACCTTCCAAAGCCTGCCAAACCTTTCAGTGAACAAATTCTTCCTGACTTCCAGCCTGAATCTCCCCTGGTGCAGCTTGAGGCCATTTCCTCTTGTCCTGTCGCTGGTTGCCTGGAAGAAGAGGCAGATCCCAACCTGGCTACAACTTCCTGTCAGGGAGTTGTAAAGAGCAATGAGATCTCCAATGTTCACATAAAGAAAAGAGTGAAATATTGAAGACAAGTGTGTAAAACATTTGAGATAATCTGACATAGAAAGTATCAGCAGTACTTTCTTCAGTAGTTTCTTCCAATAAGAAAAGGCAGCCTGAAGGCAGAGACATGCTAATTAAAGTATTTAATGAAAACTGAAGAAGGGGAAAGGCAACTGCAGAGCACCTCTCACTGCCACATAGCAATCAACTGTCCAGCCACAAGAAAAAAGGAAATAAAATCTCAGTATTGCCCAGTGGATGAAGATAAGGCTCTGTTTGAGGGTGGGATAAAAGACAAATCATATTTTGGGAAAAGGTGGAGAAGGGAGGCAAAATCCATCATGAAGCAGGAAAAGAAGATGCCACTTAAAACCTATTAGAAAAAGTGGAAAACAGTGACTTTAAAAATTTCTCTGACATTTGGCAGGGAAGGAGAGGTCCCCAAGAGGTCTTATAACAGTTGAGAAACACAAACATGCCTACATTTGATAAGATAAAAAATCCAAGTGATTAAACTGATTTTCCTCAGCCATTTGAAAGTTTCACACCTGGGTGTCCACACAGAGACCTCCACCAAAAGCCAACCTCTGCATGGGGAACTTCTCTGACTTAGTCTGCAAGATCAGTGTAGCAACACAAACCTTTTCTGATCCTCATCCAGATCATCACACTACCCAGCAGAACAACTCTCCCTGTGAAAGTACTGGTACCTTCACTTGTATTTTTTGGAGCTGATCTGCACTCCACTGATCATCTCACTTTTTCTTCAGTAGGAAAAAGTCAGCAATGAAAAGAATTTGTAAGGTTTATGACACCATTTCTTTCTATTCCTTTCACTTAGATTATGATTTTGTCTAGGGGTCATTCTAAATATTATACTCTAGATAACCCTAAAATTTTTCCTGTAATATGTGAGGTCATGCTGTCTTTTTAATAACTATAAAATAAACCATATCAAATACAAGACCAAATACAAAAGAATCCTCTTCTTTTACCAGATCCATTCTCATCTTTCATAGATATAAATAGAGAAGAGATTGATGCTTTCTCAGATAAAAAAATATAAAACCAAAACCAAGGAATAAGGCATTTTTATGATATATTTTGGAAGGAATTGAAAATTACAAATAAGTGGTTCATTTTTTAATTGCACATCTTTTCCTGATATTTTGAGAATACATTAGCTCAGCAGTATCTGCAGTTTACAGTAGCAATTAGCATCCTGGGGAGTCAGCCGCAAATAACAAATTCATAAACAAAGTAGAATTAATCAAGGGAAAAATTAAAAATAAGGAGGAGCTTGCATAATCTTGGAATGACAGAATAGCTAAGAGAAGCCCTTGCTCCAGGCAAGGATTAGTCTGTCAAAATTATGGTCAAATATTTAAACACGCTTCTTTTTCCTTGATGGTTTCTGAAGTTAATGCAAGGCAATTATATAATTAAATAACTATATTATGGTCTGCCTAACAATTAAATTCAGACATAATCACCTCACTAAACTTCAAGATGTCCTTGCAAGTTTTTAATTTCAGTAAGAGAAGGTACAGGGGAGATGATTTTACCCAACAATGCATAGGCAGACAAAATAATGGACAGCAGTGAATGAAATCCCAAAGCAAAACTGTTCCTAAATGTAAAGATGTGGAAGAAATGTCTTCTGCCATTACATGATTAGATTATCACACCAACAGCAAGTAAAAATCAGCCCATCCATTATTTTATACACACAAGATGGAAAGGAAGCTGCGTGGGAACAGCAGAGCTTCAATCTCACCTCTGCCTGCTGAAACCAGCCCTCCCTTAAACAGAACATAAGGCTGACTCTGGTTTGGCCAGGCTTTTCCCAGGCAGTGCCCCCATCAGTGTCATGTGCTGGATATCAGGCTACAGCAAGAGAAACAAATCCCACATGGATTTCTTCAGCTGGAGTGAGGGAAGAGGAAGGACAGGAAGAAGGCAATGAGGTCGGTTGTCTCATTTACCTTTTCTTACAGTTCACAACTCACAACATAAACAAGAGCCGTGACTGTGAAATTCCAGTCATGCTGCTGCATGAAGTGACCATTATACTGCTAAAATTATCTGCCCAGTCAAGCCAAAGCCACTGGCCAGCTCTGTACCTGGCTGTGTGCTGGAATCTCAGACTAGACAGCAATGCATTTCCACTGATTCTTCTATCTCAACTATTCATATTATCAGGGCTATAATTTCACTGGCAATACGTTGGGGCTTTTTTTTACTGTTGCCAATCCACGACAGTCTGGAAAAAGCACTCCTTAAGGAGGATATTTTTAACAGAGCTCAGCTCGAAATAGAGCAGAGATGGGGCTACAGCATTTCTGACCAGCAGACAACTCCCCCGAGAATACCAAGCTCAGAGATGTTTTACCAGCAGCACACAACTTGTAGTTTGGGGTTTTTTTGTGAACCTTCCCCATACTTTGTGCGACAGTACTTTAACAAGCATATTTATAAGAAGAAAACCACTTGGAAGAAGAGTCCATGCAGTCTACTCAAAGGCTTGCTGTGGTAAATATAATTTACCTAGAAGTGCTGAAGTACTGACAAAACCAGAAACTTAAAAAAAAACAAACAAAACAAACCACAGGAAGAATAAAGACAGAACAGAGACAGAATCATCTAAGCTTGTCAGAAAGGCAGGAAACATTGTCTTGGACACACTTTACTTGAGTGTGCCTCACAAACTTACAGGAAAACTCCCAAATGCAAAGTAACATCCTTAAACAACAAGATGAGGCTGTTATCGGAGTGCTATTATTTGTTGTGCATCTCTGTTTAAAATAGTTTCCCTTTAGAACATCCTATTGAAAGGCAGAGAAGGGCTCTGAAGTGTTATTTTCCTTACATTTGTGAGAAACAGCCTTTGTACTTCATATTGGTTGAGACCCACAGTATTTTAGGATTGCAAAGCCCACTTAGATTGCCCATCTCATACATGAAAGCCCTGAGAACAATTCCACAACAGCAGAATTAACACAGTCTAAAAGAGAGAATTCAATGCAGCATTTGTACTTCTTTTTTTTTAATTTTTCTTTATTTTGTCCCCATGAGCACCAAAACATTCACCAATTAGACTTCAAAACACTGCTCCTGGCTAGGTAACAATTATCACTTCCATTTTACAGGTTGCTAACGAAGGAGTTTAGCTCAATTAGAAGTGAAAGGATCAATATCAGGCATACCACATCTCAAAAGGACAGAGGCCACTGCAACCTGAAGTGCCTCAAACCACTGGGTGACAAGATAAGGTGCAATTAGTTATGCTTTTTCTCTGATCAAAGAGGGAAATTTCTAATGGACTACCCTGCTCTGGCACAATGTGCCACTATCTTTCCTCTTTGTAACAGTAAAATTACAGTGAAAAGAAACAATTTTCTACAAAGCAAGTCCTAAACTCAACAGTGCAGAAGCTATTTTTGCAGCTAATGCTCAATGTTTCATGCTGCCTTTATTTTTAAGGCAAAGGGTTCACATTTCATCAGCTGCAAGCTGAAAACTGAAGTGGATCTGAACACAAAATGAAGATATCCCATGCCTTAACAGAAAGGAAAGCAGATGAGTCACTTTAAATTATAATCAATGGGAACAATAATCCTACAGCTAACTTTGATATTTCTCAAGTACTTTCATAAATTTTCAGAAGGGGCATTTCTACCACTTAAACTAATACAAAGCAAGGGATCAATATCACAAGGGTTTCTGTATTGCACCAGAGAGATTTGAAAAAATTCAACTTGCTTCTGTGCTTCAGCTCTTCCTACATAAATTCTCTCTGTCTCACTATCCTTCAGTGACATACAGTAATTAAATGAACAAGCTCAAACTTTTCTAAATATTTGCAATATTTCATTATCTGCTCTATTTTATGCAAGGTATGTATCTTAAAAGTGTTCCAAGGATATTTATGAGCTCATACAGAACTGCGGAAAGCTATAAATCCATGCTAGCCATGAGGAGCTATTTTAATTCCCAGAGCCTTGTACTGACCAGGGCTGGCTTGCCAGGAAAACTCAGTACTGGGCAGCTGTTTCAATTCTTGGCTACAAAAATACCTCATCTTCCTTCTCCTCCCATTTATTTCAGTCTCTGGCCTTCATTATAAATCTCTGCAAGGTTTTCAGAAAGCAACGATGGTCTGACAGTCAAACTGAAAGCCTGAAACACTGTGGAATATCCTGTCCCCGGAAGCGGAGTAAAACCTCCTGCACATTGCTACAACAAACACCTTGCACCACAGACTGCTCCACTCGGTGTGTCTCATTCACCACTTGGGACAAGACCCAAAAAGGCAGCTGGGCCATCCTGGCTGTGGCATGGAGATTGTCAGTGCTGTCAGCTCAGGAGTCTGTGTTTCAGTCCATCATCTTCTGGCCGAGACTGTGATACTCATATAAACAAGAAGACAGATTATAAACTGAATTGATGTGTTGTAATGATGGAAGTGACATATGTGGAAACAACACTTTTTCTCTTTTGGCTGTGTCTCATAATCTCTCTCTGCCTTCCCCCATGAACTGATTTTTTTTCTATTTTTTCTCTTCCATATGTTTCTGTATAACGGAGAAAGCACAAATAAACTACAAAGTATACAAAAAAGGAGAAAAGACATCTCTCTATAATTATAAATTTTGTTGTGTGATTCTTTGTTTCTGCTGAGCATTTGGGGAAACAGACTTTAAGAACAGGTTCCATTAACAATAATGGGATAAGTTTCCAAAGTAATACAAGCTGGTGCTCTTCAGAGAAGCAAAGGCTTCCATTACAGGCTTCAGGCAGTTTTTCCCTTTGCTCTGCAATAACTAAACCACTAAATCTAAGGAGTAAAATCTGCAGCCTTTGCCCACTTCCATAGGGACAAATGCTACAGAGTAAAACTCTGCCCAGGCACACCAATGACACAGTGCTGCAGTGAAAGAATAACCTGTGCTGTTTCCAAAGCAGTGTCAAATCCTTAATCTCAAACACCGCTGGGTCACTGCCCCTATATGGTATCCACTGAAGTGCTCAAAATAGGCAGAACTACCCCAGAGCAGTTAATTGATGTCCAAAATTTGGTATAAGCAGCACGACAGGAGCATGTGAACTATCAGCACACCCAGCTTTAGTTATTTCCACAAAACAACAGATTTACAGTAATGGGTTTTAGCTTGCTTCTCTTTAAGGAGTTGTTTTGGACCCCACCAAGGAATAGGTGTGCATCTGTGTTCATGGGGATTCCTGAAGCCAATGGAAAAGACAACCCCGAGGTGTGAATGTGAATGCAAAAAGATCCTGTGAAAAGATAACCAGGTGACCCACTGTGGTCCCTGCACACCTCACCCATTCTGTGATTCTGTGATTCTGTGATTCTGTGATTAGGTATTTCCCCCCTCTACCCAATTAGCCTGGTGATCATTTTCATGTAAGAATTTGCAACCAGGCTCTACTTTTAATATGCAGAGTGCTAGAAAACACTTGCACTGAAACATTTTGCTAGACATATTTCTAGTTATGCATGCAGATCTATGGAATTTCACAGAAGCTGGTGAAACCATATCTCTGCCTCACCAACATACATCTCCAATGCGCTTTTTTCCCTTAGTTCTTTAAATAATTTAACATATAAAATTGGAAGGTGCTGATTTTTTTAAGTTAGAACTTCTTCATGAAGTTCATTCAAATATGCTGATGACATTGGATGGGGCAGCTGGAAGCAAGCAACAAGCATTGCTGCAGCTCTCTCTTAGCAGGCACAGAGAATTTTCAAATACATACTGAGGCTGAAGCAGATACTGCTGTTGAAAAGCAAGGGCTTTGCTTAAGTTTGTTTAGTAAATTTCAGAAATGTTATAATTAAAAATTAAAATTAACTTTCAGTTGCTCGAGCTCTATATTCCGTTTCAAGTGATTTTAGATCCAGTGGTCTGCTTTTCATAAAAATTCTAAATTTTTGCTTAAGGATGTTTCTGTATGATTGCCAAGTCTCCCTCTAAATTAATCTCCCTTCCCTTCCTTTCCACTGTTGCATTTATCATTACTGCACTTATTAATTTTTAAAGGCTGCCCTTCTTCACAAGAGCTAAATAGGAAAAAAGTGGAAAGGTGGAACCATGACAGATAATATAAATCTGGAAAACAATTTCCTTCTCCATTCACAACTGCCAAAACTCAAAATACCCCCCTCTTTATGACTTCATGCACTGCTGGTGACTTACAAGTGAAGTAAAAATTTGTTCCCTTGCACTTCAACAAATATGAGGAACAGCAAATTGCCATGGATGCTTCTTTTCAGTAGCAGTCATCTTGTCTGGCCAAATCCACTTTTACCTCCTTTTGTGGAGACAGAGATCTCCTGGCTGGCCCCTTTCCTACAGAGCGAAGCAATACAAATCCAGACAAATCCTGTAACTTCCCAGCATTTTGTCAGTTCCGAGCATCCTGCCAGTCATCAAACCCAAAAGGTTTCCTGCTGAAAATATCACCTGCACTGAGCTAAGGACAGTTCTATCCCAAGTTCTGCCCCAGGTCTTTTCCACAGCAAAACCATTGCCATTGATTGTTAATTCCTGGACCAAACCCCTCTCGGTGCTCCCCTAAGGTGGTACTTTAATACAGATAAAAGAGGCTGAAGGGTCTCAACAAAAATTAGAGATTGGGTTCCTTTTATAAAAACTACTGTCTTTGAGATCATGTTGTGGCCTACAGGACATATGGTGCCATTTTTTGATACAAAGCAGTCACTAAACTGCTGAATTTCTACCCAAGTCTTTTGTTTTGTTTGTGGTTTTCTCACATGCAGTCACATTTGAAATAATAGTTAAAAACCCTATGTGTTCTCTCTTTAGCCATAAGAAAACTTTCTTTAAAGGAACCACAAAGTCTAAAGCAAGAAAAAACTATTACAGAATCAGAGAATCACAGAATGGGTAACATTGGAAGGAACGACAGTGGAGTCATCTGGTCCAGACTCAAATACTACAAAATTCTGTTTAACCCTTTAAGGGTTAACTTATCCCTTAAAGTTCCCTTAAAGATAATTATAAATTATTAAAGCCTCTAAATGTATTCAAGCTGTGGCTGATGGTGCTCCATACAACCAAAGATATAACCTGAGCTGAGAGACCTATTTGGTTGTGCTTTTTTAGTAATAAGAAAAAATACTATTTCTGTCTCCCATTCTGTTCAAAAGTAGATGAACAAGTTTTACTCAAAGTTGAAAAGCCATGTATTAGTCCTCAGGCAGATATCAGGACGGGAAAAAATTTGCCTCAGAGGAAAAATTCAGAAAGGTTTAATGTCACAGTCAAAGAATTAGGATGGAAATATTCATGCAACCCTAAACATGAAGATTTTTGCAGGTCTTTTTGTAATCAGTGTGGATGTATTTAGGTAAAATCTAATTTTCCAGGGAAATCATAAATGCCTCATTTTCACAAGAAGCCTGAGGGAGACTGTATGCACCAGAGATAACACAGGGATTGTATCAGAATGCAATATCTTTGGATATAAATAACACGAGGAAGCACAGATGCAATTTCATCAAATATCACCTCCCCAGAGTACAGATAAGACTCGACCTCTCCTAGTACACACTGAGCATCCTTCTGGAGCGTTTAGAGGGCTCTGTACAGCAGGATTCACAACTGTCCTGTTGCCACGTTTCAAAATGTGTCCCTCACCTGCCAGGTGGTGTTGGGATTTTTCTGGCCAGGCTTGAACAGGGCTAAAAATTGCTTTGCAAAATAGGAAATGGTGCTGGTTTCAAAGCATTTTACAGCACAGGTCTATATCCACATTTTGCAGCCCAGTTCATTCCTCTAGCTGTGAGGCTGAATGCTTTAGCTCTTGGCTAGGAAGAAACACCAGTATCTGCAGCTTTTCCTAATATGGTTTTATTTCTCTCAAGAGAAGACAGAAGAAAAAAACCTTTGCCATAATTTGGCCATTGTAAGATGCTGTTCAGCCCAAAAATTACGAGAGAAATGCAAATATTGCCATGTTTATGAATACTAAAATAACAGCCATTAACCAAGTAAAAACACTGATATTTTATCCATCATTAACAGGGATGCTCTCATTACTTGAAATAAAATACTGATGTTTACTCATCCTCCTCTTTCAGATAAAGGCTGCAGCACAGCTATTCTAAAAATACTCTTTCTTTTTAATTTTCCTTCTCGGAATCTTAATGATCATCTTTGAAATTTGTAGCTATAGCTTCAATTAAGGATGTGGAAGAACAGGACAGTTCTGAGTACTGTTTCAGATCCTGGCAAACATCTTGGAAATAATAGATGAGCATCCAAAACCACCAGCTGAGGAAGTGGTAGAAATCCCATTGCTAGATCTCAAGAGTAGATTAAAAATAAATACAAAGGAAGAAGTCAACTTTCCACAGAGGTGCTGGAATAGGCCATGTTTTGTTTCAGAGTCTCAAAAATTGAGGTCTCAAAAACTGACAGAACTCCAAACTTTATTCCTTACATTAATATTCACTCTCAAGACACACAGAGCTGGATGTCCATTGGTCTCGCACCCCTCAGGACACTGGTGAAGTTTTTGTGAACCAAAACACATCGACTCCAGGCCCCCCTGATGGCACCACCTTACACAGAGCACTTTGCATAAGCAGGTACACGACCAGCAGCAGGGCTGGGCACTCATCCAGGAAAATAAATCCCTATTTAATCTCATGTGCTACTGAGTATTTATTTAACACAGATTTAAATCTTTTTTTCATCTGGACAAGATTTTAAAGACCAAACTTTCTTTTCCTTGTTCTACTGAAGAACATTCAAACCATATCAACAATTTGTGTCTTTCTTTTTTCTGTTTTCCCCATCACTAGGTTTCTTCTTAAAAATCATCTTTAGTTGGATTAAAATAGAATTTTCCTTCTATTAAGATCAGTTTTTCCCTTGGGAACTCCCCAGCTTTAGTGTTTGGTAGGGCCAGCTCCTTCCACCTTTCTCTCTCATCCAACAGAGACTCAGGAAAAGCACAGCAATAAGTCAAAACACAGATGGAATCATCCTCTTCAGGCCAGTTGTGTTAGGCTGATCCAGTCTGACCCACCTCCCCAAGCAGCTTAAGACAAATTTACAGGAGACTGAGCAGGAATTCCACCCCAGTCTTCTCAGACCTGTGGAGATGCCCATCCTTCACTGCTGCCAGGTTTAATGACTGAGACACAGCCCAACAAGCCGTAATCCATCACAGGATTCCTCTAGTGCATTTAGAAAAGGAAGATGGAAGAGAGCACTACAATCAGTGTTGAGAAAAGACCAATTTCACCAACACAAGAGTGATGAGCCACCACAGCATCCAGAAGGTATAAAGTTGTTAGAAGAACTGGATTATCTTTTAATTGTGGTCCTTGGAGCATCTATCTGGAGACAAAGATGCAAAGTCATGACAGTTTGCAGCAGTGGTTTCTAAACATTTCCAACCACAAATTCTCCTCCTTGAGCAATGAACTCATTTTCATTTACTCTGCCTGGCTCTTTTTTTCCCCCACTCTAATGGGGATGCACAAGATAACCCATCACAGTAACAACTCATTTCTAGGATGCTGTATGACCTAAAGGTTTCCACCAGGCACAGGATGGTTTGACCTCACCTCTTCTGTGGAAATCAGAACCGTAACTGGTATCAAATTCTGATGACAAGGTCCTGACCCAGGGTAGAACACATGAGTGTGTCTGGGAGACCCGCACAAATATTCATAGGAACATGGTTTTTCTTTTTAATATTTTATGACTTTTAGTGGAATTTTGCTTCCCCTCAGCAACTGACTTGCCGTTAAATAAAGTCCAATATTGGTATTCTCTACTGAAAATTAAGACCTGAATTGCTTGCTGGACACTGCAATTGACACAAGGCTAAGCAGACAGAGCAGCTCACAGTGCTCTGCCTTTCCTGCAGCCATTTGTTAATTGTGTCTGATCAAAAAAAAAAAAAAAAAAAAAAAAAAAAAAAAAAAAATTAAACCTCCAAATGCAAATTTTACACACATGAAAACACCCCACATTGACACCAACTAGCTGATTAATATTTTAGATGCAGTAAAATTGAAAGGCAAGTTCATACAAGTCTTTTAAACCTATTTCTCCAAAATAAATCCAATGGCTCAAAGACTTTATAAACTTTCCTTCCCTTACCAAAGGAATGGGTCATTATTTCAATTAATAAATAACATGTCATAGAGATGCACATTTTTACCTTCAGAGAAGGTGAGAGTGTGGGGGGGTCTATGGAGCCCTTTTGTCTCTTGTCAAGTATTTTCAAAGATGTTTGACCCCAGGTGAGTTCAACTTTGCTCAGAAGACCCAGAGGAGCCTGGCCTGGGAAAAGTGAGTGGCAGGAACCACTGGCAAGTTGGTAGGACAAATTTTATGTTCCTATTTCATTTTACATCTACAGTCAATGGGAAGACAGAAAAAAATGGAGGAGCCAAGAACCAAATTTTATGAAAGTATATTAACTAAATATTACTTCTGAGTGTTGTACTCAGACAACACAATAATGGGGTATGTTTATTGATGGAGGGGAGACTGTGCTCAGTTTAGCACTATAACAGACTGAGAGACATTGCAGTGATATGTCAGGAAGGCTTGGAAGAGACTGAAATTAAAAGCAAGCCTCACTAAATCTTAAAAATGGGATTGCTACATCAACAGCTTGATGTATAGATTCTATTGTTGTTCACAGATAATAGTTATTTTCTGTACCTATGAAGTGCTTTCTGTATTAAAGTACTCCTGCCATCATAAAACACTTGTGAAAATTAACAGCCAACTTCTCTTCTGCCCTGAATATTAATTACTGTATGAACACTTCTTGCCACATAGCTTTCAAAACATCTTCTCTCCTAGGATATTTAATTTCATGTGGAAAGCAATTTTTCATCAGCCTACACAAATTAGTGAATGGAGAGGACATGGTACATCTGACTGCCTGTCTGAACTGCGAGAAAGCGCTCTCCCCACTGTGATTTACTGGGCTTGAAATGAAACATTAATTATGCTTTTTATTTCTAAACAGGAATTGATCAAAGGACAGATATGGAGTGGTAATGGTAGATGTCAGTGGGTTTTTTAATAAATGTTAGAGCTGTGCAGCAAATGCTGGATCTGGGTTTAGTGAAAATGAAATGTTTCATATATGTCACTGGAGTGAGCATTGCCAATACTGTCAAGATGGAAAAGGTTAAAATACAGGTATGAATATAGAGTGATCAGAATTAGAGTTACAGCAAGCATCGTGAGGGGGATTAATGTCAAAAAGATGTTTGGGAGGAGAGAAAACTCTTGAAAGCAGCAAGCCCAGAGCCCCCAGAGAGCCAATAGACAGTAACTCAGACACAGCCTTAAACTGGCCAAGACGGCAAGGTCACTGGCTGCTTATGGAACACATATATTAGCAGAAATTAGTTATTCCTGTTTGTCACAGAGGACTTTACATCAAAACCAGCTCATACACTTCAACACATCTCAGGGCTGTGAGATGAGATTTCTGAGCACAGTCAACATTAATCATTCAAGAGCTGAAGTGCCTAAATTAGTTTGAAAGATACTGCAGTAAGTGCAGCTTGGCCAAATAATAATTAAATGACTACTGTGAAGAAAAGAAAAAAGACAGAACGACTGCACTGTTCAAGTCCTTGGTTTGAGGAAGGAGGCAGGACCCAGCAGAGGTGCCTCTCACTGCTGCATCTCCTTCGGAACATTTCTGTATTGGACACAAGGTGAATTAAAACCTCTACTTGCTATTTTCTCTTTTTAGACTTAGCCCTAGAAACATTTATAAACACTAAATCTTTGCTTTTGCACATCCAAGTTGAGGTCACTGCAAAAATGTTTCCAAGAACAGCTTTCTCCATCTCTACTGAAACTTTACAAGGGATTTATAAAGCTGCTTATAAAACACAACCTAAAAGTTCATACCTTATTTCCCTAGCTAAAGCAATTGAAATGATGCTCCATGCTATAAACCAATTCAGTTGCTTCCTTTCACTTGAGTCAAATACTCAAACCTATCATATTATTTTCATTTTCTTCCTGCTTAGAACTGCTATCAGATAGCTCAAATTAAATATTTTCCTGGTAAAAACCTTAAGGAAAGAAAAGGAAAAATATATCAGCTTTCTGAGTTTTTTTTTTTAATATAAAGATCCTGTCTTGTTCTTGATAGTATGCTTATAAATAATTAAAATACATGAACAGCAATAATAGCAGAATACTTTTTTTATAAGGCTTGAACTCAACTTCTATCACCATGATGAGCCTCTATTTATCTTGCCTGTGGTAATACTTTCTAATGATTACGTAAAGAGGTCTATTTCAGGGAGGTTATACCTTTGATCTCTCTTTATATACATAGAAATCACTTGCAGCTGACAGATCCATTACACTTACACATGATACTCTTTGTCTGCAAACAAAATACTTATAGAATCATTTTGTTTCCTTTAGAAAAGTGCTCTCCTGCTTCTCTCAGCACATATCATGGAATCACAGAATGCTTTGAGTTGCAAGAGACCTTAAATATCATCTCCTTCCACTCCCCTGTGATGGGCAGGGACACCTCCACTTTCCCAGGTTGTTCCAAGCTCCATCCAACCTGGCCTTGTAACACTTCCAGGGATGGCAGAGCCACAGCTTCTCTGGGCAACCTGTACCAGGGCCTCACCACCCTCTGGGTAACAAATTTCTTCCCAATATCCCAATTAAGGCTGTCTTCTGTCATTGTGGAGACGTTCCCCATGTCCTGTCACTCCAGCCCCTTGTCCAAAGTCCCTCTCCAGCTCTCCTGTAGCCCCTTCAGACACTGGAAGGGGCTCTAAGGCCCCACCAGAGCCTTTCCTTCTCCAGGTTGAACAACTTCAACTCTCTCAGAGTCAGGAACAATTGAAAACACACTGTGAAGATCAAAGAGGTCACTGATTCCTCAGGAAAACACGTAGAATTCATCACACAGATGTTTGTTATTTAGATTTTTTTTCTATCAACTGACACATAAATACATCCATTAAAAAAAAAATCCTGCCTGCAAACAAGGCACTTCTAAGACTAGTACCATTTGTTGGAATTTTCTAGAAAGCAGAGAGAGTGAGAAAGATGAAGAGGCTTTTTTTCGTTGGCCTTATATAGGAAGCACACAGCCAAGCCCTTTGAAGCACAGGACTTGTTCCCAGTACTGCTGAACCCATCCTGCCTCCAACACCATCTTTCCCATTTTGTGCTTCACCCCTTCTTTCTGAGACCTTGTCTTACGTAAGATCTTTTAATTCTTCATTTATTCTCAGACTACTGAAGAAGTTCCAGGAATTATGGACAGAATACATTTCCAGGTGCTTTTCCCTTCAGTAAATGCCTTAAATAGTTTGTGTTCATTATGTGCTTCACCTGCAAATAGTCACAGGGCAAATAGTTACAGGGATAGCTACTGGACCACAAGGAAGACACACAGGGACAAAGCCAAGATGCCTTGATATCTTCTACCAAAATCTTCTATCACATTTGACCTACATATTCCAAAGTGAGAACGAGGTCAAGACCATTGGAAAAAGGAGCTCCACAGGACCCATGTACCAAGGAAGCAGCATCATCTCAGCTTCTAATCAAGAAACCTGTCCATATCTAAGTGTCAAATAAAATAAAATTTAAAAAAAAAAAGAAGAGGAAGAGCAAGAAGTGTGGGGAAATATGTTTCAAAGGCAGAAAAATAAATACATTTCTGAAAGGGAGCTACCCATGGCATCAGCCAGGTAACATTAGAAGAGGATGCTAATCACTTTCATTATTAACTAAGTTGAACCTGTATTGTGGCTTTTAAAACATCATAACAGAGCCTGTGTATTCCTCTGCATTGAACTTTGATTCCTGAACAAGACAGCTCTTATGGGTTCCTCAGAGTTTCAAAGAGTCCTGGAAATGCTGTGCTGTTTTATCTTTATTTATCCCACACAAAAGACATGCCTTGATTTAAGCCAGATTTAATCGTGGAATTAAATGGGGAGAACTGCTGTTAGGATGACACAGGCTTATTCAGATTAGTCCCAGTTTGATCTCAATGATCTGCAAAGCAGTTTCCTCTGATTTGATGAAACATATTGACAAGACAGAATGAATGCTGCAAAGCACTTATTTATGTGCAAATAAATATGCATTTGCCACCAAGACTTTGTCCAATATAAGCTCTGAACTCCAGAGACAGGGAAAATATGCTCCCCACTGGGGTACACGGTCTCTGCTAGAGTGTGACTAAATCTACTCTGCTGGCAGACTAGATTTAATAACGTTCTTCTCCTTCCCAAGAATGTTATAAAGCTGCATTAACAACCTCAGGCAAAAGTCTCCACAAAAATGAAAAGGAATATTGTTTCTATTTTAGAGATGTGATAAAACCCTATAGCCAGCCACCTACATAGTAAATACTTCCATTCATCCTGGTAGCTGAAAACCCAACATTCAGATCACCTCTAAGTTTAAAATAAAGTACTATGGGAAGTTAAACACTTGAGCAAATTCAGGATTGCAATCACCTTAAAGTGCAATCCTGATTTATCACCCGATTCTTACTAGGAATCTTTCTGTCATGTTTCCAGAATGAATACAGATGACTGCACAGAAAACTCAAGGCATATAGCAAATAATACGTACTACATGGTTTTCATGCACATATCAAACCCTAAACACTTCATTGAGAGACAAATCCACATTCAGTAGAATGGAAAAGAAACCACCAGAAAAAGAGGCAAAAAATCATTGCAGCTCAAGAAATCAAACAAGCAGACCCAAACTGCACTTCCCAAAATAATTTAAATTCATCTTTATTACACTGCTTTAGGTTCCTTTGCTAAACTACCTGAAAAGCAGCCCCCAGAGTTCATGCACAGAAACTTTAGGCAAAGCTCTGGTTTTATTGTTAATGTGGAATATGAAACAGTAACTCATTGTTCATGACCAGATATTATGAACATGAGCAAATTTAAAATAGGCTCAGCACTGGTATTTACAGCAGCAAGAACTGGGCATGTTACCAGCACTTGCTGTACAAGTGCTGCCTTACAGTTGTACTAACACTTAATCCTTACCTCTTTCACTTCTCTTTTACAAAGCCTAAGTGTAAAATGGCACTAAATGCAGTGTGAAAACACACTAATTCCCAGTTGCCTTATTAAAACATTGACAAGCTTGCAGTGAGATGTGTTGGAGAGGCAGATCTGCAATGTCATTACCATGTGGTGGAATGAAACCTTGTCTAGAAAGTGAGTTCATTGAGATATCTTCATATTTCTTCTGACTGATTACCTGTTCAATAAATAAATAAATATATTTCCATTTTAAATAAACATGGTATTTTTAGATTCCTTCATTATTACTTAATCTCCCCCAATAAATGTTTTTCTGTAAAGGAAGGGCACAGTACCGGGCAGAGATTCACCAAAATCTTTCCAAATGCTGTAATGTCATAGTGGCAGCACAAACTACCCATAAAAGCACTTCAGCTGCCAGTACCCAGAACAGCACATAAAATCCAGGAAACTTATGGGAATTACACTGGTACTTACAGAAAAGCTTAGCACACAGACAAATTCCTAACAACATCAGAAAGCTCCATCACTGTCACCAAGCTGGACACATCACAGGCAGGGCCAGTGTTCAGGTGACACTGTACAAGCAAGAATAATCCACTTGACTGACATCTTAATTAATGGCTCTTGAATTGCTGGGGAATGCATGCATTTCTCAGATACTTCAGAATTGTTAAATAATGAGGTGAATCCATTACAACCTGCCTGAAGTTCCTGCAAGTCTTTGAAAAGTTCCTGTAAGTCTTTCTGGTTACTGCTGTGATCTTTGATGTTCCACTGTCCCCTACACCCTTGGCAGACACCCGCATGTAGGCAGGGGCATGGCATTGCTGGGAAGCTGGAAGATGCTGCTCTTAGCAGAAAAGGAAGGTGGTGAAACGGATGAAATCAGTAAAAATGCTGGAGCTGATTTCAAGCTGCAGTTGTAGGACTGCTGCATCTGCATGTGGTCTCCAGTCTCCTCCATCCCGACCTGGCCTGACCCCTGGGTTCCCTGGCTTGGCCCTGGAGCCGTCTCCAGGCTATGGATTTCCTGGGCTGTGTGTGGTGCTGAGCAGTGCCCCTGGACCCACTCCTGCCTCAGTCTCCTGTGAGCTTTGCCATCACCTGTTTCAGGCAGAGCTGCTGGCTGCCACTGCACCCCCGGCCTTTGGAACATCACTCCTCATAAAGAGCCGCCTGAAATCCTCACAAAACTTCCTGAAAAGTGGCTGCTGAGCACAAAGCAAACCCAGGGATGACATGTTGGGATCATGATGATGACACAGCAGCTGGTGCCTTGTTCCATGACTAAGGCTGTTCTCTGCTCTTTCAAGGTGATCTCATTGGAGTAACACTGCAAACCCTGGGAGGTGCCTGTGCCTGCTCCTGGAACAAAGAGACATTAACTGGAATTCTCATTCTTACTAACAGCAGCATGATTGTAAGGTGAGGATGAAAAGGTCCATGGTCCTGGTGGTCCTCAGATTTGTGAGAGAGGCAAAAACCACTATTTCCCAAAACATTTACAGTGACAAACCTACCAAGATCATAGAAATTAGAAAAGGCTTTTATCATAACTGACTATAATTTTTCTGTTTAATTTCTTTACACAAATTTAGAAAACAGGTTCCACTCTACTAAGACTTGTATAATCCTTTTTGCTCCTGGCCTTACCACCCATCCTGACCCAACCAGCTTTCCAGGAAATTTACAGTAGGGACATCTTTCCCATGAGAACAGGGGTGGTAGAACCTTAAACCATGAAATTTTTTTGAGAAGTAGCACCAACATACGCACATATTATCAAGTCATCCATGTGCCAATACCGAGATGAATCCACTTTTTTAATCTTTTTATTTTACACGTAGTGCCTGGCAACAAAGATGGAGATCCTGCTGTAAACTTGTATTCCAAAATGCATTTTGTGTTGCAAAACACATTTGGACAGTGGGAAAACTCGGAAACAACTGTGATTCCTTCAGTCTGTTTTTGCTTCTAGTGTGAATGTTTCACCTTTTCCTGTAACCAAAAGGGACAGCAGAAAGCCCTTGCCTAGACAAAGTCTAGATAACGAATATGGAAAATTCAGATGCGTCTCTGAGACATCATTAAATCCACAAATTTTTTTGAAAACTAGATTCATTATTCAACGGATAATTCATAAATGCCTTCAAGAATAATGATTCAATGCCATGAACACGGAATTAACAACACAAATCCATTGCTCATTTGTGGCAATTTCACAGTGAACAGAGATGAAATGTCTTCCAAACCAATGAGAGGATTTTTCTAAGATTAAAAGTAATATGTAGCTTTAACTGTGTTAATATTTATGTTAGACCAGCGTAGCAAATCTAAATACACAAAGAAATGTAACTCAAGCTTTGGAGAAAACTGCAATTAAAAAATGAATTAAAAATCAAATTAATCTTTGCCCTGTCCCAGTGTAATGATTTAATTGCAATTATGAAATCTGTAGCAGAAAAAAATTTAAATGAAGAATAAATTACGCATATAACTGAACAAAGGCAGAGAAAGCTAAAGGAGGAGTACAGCAACTCAACAATAAAAGTGCTTTGCTTGAGGTCAAAGCTTATTATTTGTATCAGAGGTACTTGGGAATTATCTGCATAGCAGAAGAAAACAATTTTACAGCAAACGTGTGAAGTTTTGAATGAAGTAGACTGACATCTGGGAAAGGATATTTCCGTAAACAAATGTTGACACGTGACAGATGGATACAAGGGATATTTGAGGACTACTGTATGCATTCATGCTTTTCATACCACATTCCTCTTTACAGGCTTCCTAGCAACAGAATTTCTAACCAAATCCCTCAGAAGCCACATGCTCTCTGAAGCACTTACTATCCTCCCCCTAGAAGAGCATTTGTGGGGAAATTCAAGAAAGTCATTCAAGAAAAGTATTAAACAAATGCTCCTCCTGGTTAGCAGAGAAGTACATGAGCAATCTGAGCTGGCTGAGTCGGAAAATTTTTAAAAATATCTTCCAGACAGGATTTGTTCCAACTGTGCTGCATTTTTTTTCATTAAAGCTGAGCCCTGAAAACATTTCCATTACCTGTGAGAGGACAAACCACACACAACGAAGGTGTGATTCCCCAAAGGTTTTAGAGGGAGAATTCATGTTCTAAGGGCACGAGCCAGGTAACCACTGGCAGCAGTGCTGAAAGTTGTGAGCACCTGTAGCTGTAAGCTCCTCGCTGGCCTCTATTTCAGCTTTTACTGAAGTAAAGTTCCTCTGTCTGTCAGCAATGCTGGAGATATTGTCTGAGAATATTGGCTTAAACATCACGAGGTTCAAGATCTGAAAGTGACGTGAAGCGGTCCTGGAGGACAGAGCAGAAGGGAACGCTCAAGGAGTTGACTGTGGAGCAGTAAATTTAAAATAATCAAACTGCACAAGGTCTTCAAGGCATTAGACTACACATTTCCCTAAATGATAAGCATACACTGCTTCTCTGCAATGGAAAAATAAAATGCTGTAGAAAAAACACTGGAAGATGATGGTAGCTTCCTTCATTTGCCAAAGGAACAGTGAAAAAGAAAAAGCCTAACCATTCTTTTACAATCTGGTATTTCTGCAATTTTGTTCTAAATTTCAGAATGAAAGATGTCAGAATTGCACTGGAGATGGTCCTAGTAAGGTTTCACCCTGACTCCATCTCATTTGTAACACATTGCAGCAGATATACCACTTGAAGCCATTAATTCAATCCACAAAGAATATTTGAGAGTGTCCAGGACAATGACAACAAGAAAGGAAAAAAGGAGTGTTATCGGTAAATGCATTTTTATCCATAGCCATTAACATACTGGGTTTTTGCCTTGAGGTATATTTATTAATATCTTTATGGGGGTTTCTTCCCTGTTTTTTTTTTCAGTTGAAGCCAGGTAGGTTTTTATGGCTTCTCGACACACACAGCTGAAATGAGGAGAAATTGGATATGAAACACATCCAAGTTAAAATCATGGTCTGCCATTAATTCACTAACAGAGAGCTACATGATTTCCCAAAGATCAAAGCATGCATTTTTAAGCCACAGATTGTGAATTGATCAAGAATTAATCTTCATTCACCAACATATCATAAGGATCCTTTCATGATTTAATCATGCATGGCATATGTGAACTTGCTCGTGCCAAATACTCCTATTACCCCGGCATGTACTTCCCTAAAAATCTTCAAGCCACAAAAGATGTTCCTCCTAATCTCCTCACATGTGCTTCAGGTATCTCTTCACCTTCCATTTTAACAAAGGCGTCATTTTAGAAGGCTCAAATGCTTCAATTTTGATTGTCCGTTTTACACTGAAAACTTCTTATTTGCTACACAGCAATTTGTCAGGAGATTAAAACCCTTCAAATGGATAATTAGTGCTGTGCTTGCTCTTATTTCCACTCTGGACATGCTTTCTACAGAGTCAGGGCAATGCTTCATCCCACTGCCAATTCCAAAGCCCTTTCTTGGCAGGTTCCAGTTATTCTAATACATACAGCAAGAATCCACAGGTTGTCAGTTTCTCTCAGAAGACACAAGGATCAAAGAGAATTCTCTCTTCCTTCTAATCAAAACTAACACACAGAAAATATTATGCTAAAGCCTATATTGACTGTAGTCTTTTCGAGTATTGTCAGCAAAATGTGGAAATCCAAATCCCTGGAGGCAGCGTGAACACAGATGGATGTGGCAGCACAGCACAGCTCTACCTTGGACCATACATTACCTAAGCCCTTGCTATTACCTCTAACACCCCATTTACTTACATTAGAGCCAGCTCAGTTTTTATGCTCCAGATCTGATAATTCATGTACTGGTTTTGATATATTATTGGGCATGTTTTCTTTTTTTTTTTGCCATGCATTTGGCCATGTCCTTTTATTGCAGCGGGACTTTCTGCCATGTATTCATTATGATATGGGTTGTAATTTTTAAGAAGAGAATCTATTACTCTGTAGTTCACTGAGATATTTCTTAATCCCTGTCAAAAGGAAAACCATAACTTTTCACATTTAAAAGATGCAAAAAACCTCAAAAACTTCTGGAATAATTTATTGGATTTATGCCACTATACGCTTTTAAATCACAGCGCTGATGACAGATGCATTCCCCTCCTGAATGCTGACTGGGCTCATGACACAGAGGTTTTTCATCTCAGACTTCCAACATCACAACATTTACAAAACTAAAGACATCTCTCCATCCATGGTCACTCCCCTGGCAGACACCTCCAGCTATGTCAAGTCTCTCTGCAGCGATGTTTAACTTCTCCTTGCGTTTTTATTATATAAAAATAACTCCTAGTGAAGTTGTATTTGGCTACTTTACCACTGGGAAAGGAAAGCAATAAGGAATGGTGCATTCTTCACTGTGGCATACCTTCAGGGATCAGGTTTATAAGAACCACGAATTAAATGGAACAGATGAATTAAAATCCATCTGCTGTTGGGAAAACCAAGCCTCTTAGCCCTGAATCCCCCAAAAGAAACTGTACAAATTTGTCTTCCGAATTAACATCAAAGGTTGTGGGGAACCTATGAAGGACACATATGAAATCAAAATATGAATGTATCACTGACTTTACCAGGTTCTACCTGGTAAACTTTCAGGGGAAATGGACTGTGATTTATTTTGCTGAATAGTAGGGCATATAGAGATGCCACTTGGGTTTTGCATTTTTTTTTCTTTTATATGTCCTCTGTACTCTTCACACATATATCTGTAGCTCTGTAGTCTGTTATATTACTGACTGGTTTTCCCAGTACTTTTCCATGGCCTTTCCTTAAGCAGAAAAACAAAAATCCCAGAGCTCCAAGCCCAGGGGGTACAAGGCCCCTGCATTATCTTGGCTTTTCTTGGGAACCAAGGCCAAGAACAACTCTTTGAGATGCATTCTCATGGACAAATTACAACTAGAGCAGAAGGGGCTCCAGAGAAGGGGCTTGACCTGGAGGGGAATTGCATCACCAGTTGTCTTCCTAATTGGTGCCTTTTATCAATTATGCTAATTTCCTAAAAACCTATAAAATGTACTCACTCCTTTTGGGGGTGGGCTTTTGTGGACATCTTTCCATAACTGCCTCTGAAGGCCTTCATTAAAGATCCTCTTTCATATTACCTCCTTATTAAAATTATCTCAACTTCCATTTCTAGGTTGGGCAAAAGGCAACAATAGCAATCAAAAAATCCTAGTATGTCCCCAAGTAGAACTTCAAAGACATCAAATCAGTGGTTTAGTTTTGAGTGATTAAAGGAAAACACACAAAATAAAATTTATTGTAATGTAATACTAATAACAACTGCAATTACCTGATGGTGAAATTCAGCTTACTGGCAAACATATTTGAAAAATTATTCAAATTTACTTCCCCATGTTTATCACAACATTCTGAACCAAAATGTCAATCCCTAATTAATTTTGCTGAGGAAGAAATCAAGTCATAGTTCAATGGCTCTTTCAAGGCTCAAAAAGGCCTTAGTGAGAAGCTCCTATTTACATCTCCTACCACTGGATAACCCACCTTCCCTAGTACACAGCTCAGTAAAGTGGTTTATTTAATCCCCTTCTCATTCAAAATATCAGAAGCTGAAACTTTCCTCTTCGTTTATGTTACAGATTAGCACCTTTGTGTTTGCTCTCTCCGAGAAAAATCCCAATTATGCCGTATTTCCTAACACCACACATAAAGCTGCACTTTCTTACTGTATTCCATTACTAGTTTCTGTTAAACTGAACTTAAAGTTTACAGCTTGGCTGTGGAAAATGTAACTGGAATAATTTCTTCCTGAGGTGACAACTGGAAAAGAACAGATAAATTACAGAGGAGGCACACGGACTTTTAATTGACTATCATGACAATTATATTATTCCAGAGATACTCATCTGAGGAAAGGGTCCTGGCAATAAGACATTAAAACAACTATATTTTCTATGTCTTGGGTATCTTTCATCAGAGGTTCTCAGCACATCTACAGTCATTCATTAATTAAACTGTAAGAGCTCCCAGTGTCATCAAGCAATTACTGCTTATCTCCCCTTAGTAAATACCAAATCAGGAACAGGGACAGTTAATTTCTAGGAAGATTTTAAATATGTCCTTCCCAACTGACATTTTTTTTAATGAATTAGGTTTCCTAGGTGGGTATTTGAGGTACTGATGAGTTGTATGTGAGGCAGAAAGAGATGTGAGGCACAAGCTGGTGCACACAAATGATTGAACAACTGAGGCAGCTCAGAGCCAAAGGCACTGCAGAGAAGTGAACCAAAGGAGTCCCCAGATAAATCTAACCCTCCCTATTTCATGAAATGCACAACAGCCCCAAGGTCCAAAGTTCCTTTACAAGGAAACCTGCAATAATGGTTGAAAGTCATAATTTCATTAATTTACACAACAGGTTACATCCTTATGTACATTTTTTGGCTCCCATGAACAATGCTTTCCTCAGGTTTTTATCACAGTTTTCATTCTTTTTGGACCCAGATGCAAGCTCGTCATAAGATCTTCTAGCAGCAGTAATGTCACACCTATCTCTCTTGTAGGATTCAAATGCACATCTAATACCAATGATGTAAAGTCCCCCCTCCTTCAAACAAACCCAGGACATGAATTCTCCTTCTGTCTGCTAACATTCAGCTTTGTGAAGTATTTTAGATACAGTTTCTATGCTGGACTCTACTCCTTATGCTTTTAATGTCCACAAATTCTGAAACCCTTGTAAAAGCCTTATGGTTTAAAAAAGAATGTATTTATTACTTCAGTTTAACTTTAATTAGACCTTTGCCACAAGTCAGAAGTAAAAAGAGAAGGCTGCCTTCCTCTGTCAAGTAGGTGTTTTAATCACCCTGAATGAGCAGAAGTATTTCTTTGGGGCAGATAAGTACTATAAACATTGAGAAGTTCCAAGGCACAATGGTTTGCATATAATGTAACAGCCTTTTCAATTCAGGAAGCTGAGATTCGTATCTACATAGGACAGAAGCAAAATTAATTTGATGGCCTAAGTATAGACCTCTTGGACCTAATTAACATTCCAAACCTCTCTCAGAAACAGTACTTGAGTAGCTTCTTAAATGAGAACCAAAACGAAATAACACGGTTAAGCCTGAGGTGACAAAGCTCAAAGGGAACAGTCATTTCTGTTCATGATTATGTTTTCTATAGAAGAGGGAACAGAAATGCATATTAATGAGAATGGAGGGTTTGGAGAGAAATGACCTCTTCTTACAAACTTCATCTCATTTATGTCATTAGGTATCAAAAAGAGTCGGGCCACCTCTTTTGAACTGTTTTACTATTTGCTCCAACTTTTCACTGCCTACTTCCAGACAATAGGGAAGATAGAGAAACTCAAATTCTGTTCCAACTTCAGCGCTTAAAAGATACTGTGCATACTAAGCAATGCATGACTGAAAAATGAGCTCCATAAACATCATCCCTCAGCAGGCTCCAGAGCAGCTCTAGAGCCATTGAGACAATATGATATCTCAGCCTCCACCTGCCTCTTTATGGAGTCCTTTGAATGGTACAGATAAAGAAAAAAAAAACATATAAAACATGTTCCTACTCATAATTTTAATCAAAGGAAAATATTAAACTGGGGAGATCATTTCTGTTGTTTTAGGCCAAGGGAAATCACGGTGAGAGTGTAAGTGAGACTTAATGAAAATGAAGCTTCTCAGAAAAATAAAGAAACCTAACCAAATCCCATGTTAATTCTTATTCTCTTTGCAGTTTTTTAAAAAGGATATCTGAGAAATTTTACTTGTGTAAGTTTGATGCCAAGCAATCATCAGCTGTGCAATAAACAGAGCAGAAGTATTAACTTAGCAGAGCCCAAGTGAATCAGCGAGGTGATCTTGTCTTACCCTTTAGCCTTAAGCAGTCACTTGGCACATGCATGGGATGAGGCCTTTTCCCCATTTTTCATACAGAACAGAATTGCCTCCTATCAGCAGAAATGAACATTCCTCCATCCTTTAAAAGCACTTCCCTTCGTGTCTCTCTATTCTGTGTGAGCACACTAGGAACTCCAACAGCAAGACAACAATCTCTGCTCCTGTAAAATAAACAGCAGGAAGCTTCCTAGATTTTCACATTCAACAGAAACAAATTTATTTTAGTCCAGCAGACCAAAGACACATTCCCGCTAAAGTGACACTCACTCGACGAAACAGCAAAGCCATTTTCAACACTGCTGACTCCTATTTTGAGCTGCATTGCATCGAACTGCATTATGTGGGGAAGCAGCCTACAGAAAGCACAACAGCAAGCTGGTCTCTAGGGCATCAACAACTGCCTTTTCATGGACCTCCCTAATGAAGAGTGTGAGCACATATGTGAAGGCAGCATGAGAACTCATTCTGTTACAAAGGCTTGCTGTGAGCCAGACGTCTGAGCTACTTGAAAGTCCCTGCAAGTCTTTGTCTGAGAAAACAAGTAAATAGCTCTTTTTATTTGGCCTTTATTGGAATAATTGATGTTGCTATAGAGAACACAGTCATAAATTCGATCATCATTCTCTCAGAAAACCAAAACAATCTTTCTAAGGAACAGTCTGAAAGCAAGCACAGTAATTCAGCACATAGATTAAAGATGACCATAACTGCAGGGAGAATTTACCTTGCAAATTAAGAACCTACAGGTCTAAATCTATACATTTAAAATGTTATACAATCCTACCTTTCCTCAAAGGCAGTTCCAAATATCAAGTGAAAACAAAATTTTCAGATATCATGCACTTCAAACATTTAGTTTTGACAGTTTGTACTTACACGGGAGAAAATCATCCCAAAGAACCAAGGTTCCAGTGAAATCTCAAACTTTTTTATCTGAGAATTTGGTGGCCAAAAAAACTCTTTCAGCTATGGGCACAGTAACAGAAAGATTCAGGATATGTTGGGGGCTTTTTTCCTACCCAAAATAACTTTCAGCATATTTTCACAAAGCTGTCTTGCTATCCATCCTTTTGAGTACAGATGCCCGTGGCTCCATGGTGGGGAGTTGGGAAAGCACCTTAGAGACACTTCTTGCCCTTTTCTTGCCCTTGCTTGCTTGAATTCTCTCTTGGCAATCACTTGCTGCTCTCTCAGTGTGGACTAAGTTCACAGTTCACACAAAGGCAGCTTGCTCAAGGCATTCTCCACTGGGGAAATGATCCATAAGGCCACTTATACTCTCTTTTCCCCTCCTGATACCAATTAATTAAAAAAAAAATTGAAAGGATTCTAGGCTGCAAGGTTGTTTTGAACCTATTATTATCCAGACAAAACCATCTCAACTGGAGCTTCCAACTGGTTCTTTAAAATCTCTTCTCTCAAGATGGGAAGTTGTAACAATTTTCCCACCAATATGTCTCAGAAATGTGAAATTTCACTCTTCTTTATGTCCTCTGTCAGAAGAAATCTGTGGTTCCGGTACACAAAACACCAGTAATGTAATTCATGGAAGTTCATGTTTGTGGAAATCAGATGCTGAATTGCATACAAGACACATCTAGACCAGCACTGCCACTGCACCAGGTACTCCAGAAGGAAAGAGCTTCCTCCTCTGGTAAAGTGGAAGGGGGAGAGACAAAAACTGGGCAACAAACTCTTTTAATTCTTCTGCCTTGGTCCCAAAAAAACTAGCATTTAAAAAACCCTTGAATTTTCCAATAAGGCTGGAAAATGGTACAAAATTTTTTGAAAGTTTCTTCATAGAACATCCATGAAATAGAAGGTGAGTACCATCTCCTTAATAAGAGTAATTTTACCCATTTTCCAAAAGTTTCTCAGTTTTCTGAAATGTCACTCAGGCCGGCATAAAGTGTTTTAATGAAGGTTCCTCTACACCAAGGCATTCCTTCCCAACAGCAGGGAGAAGTTGGCAATCACCCCCTCAGCATGCCAGTGGCACAAAACAGGACTTTTATGGGTCTGCAGACAAGATCAGACAGGGAGAAATAAATTCTCCCTGGATGGGAATTGCATGTTAGCACTTCATGAGGAATCAAATTTCCTTCATTTACTACAAATCACATTATATTCCAGGAATTCCTAAATGAAATAGGAATTCTCGCTCCTCAGGCAAGTTCTCCATTTACTTTTGCCTGAGGTAAACTCTGAGTCAGATCTTCAGAGCTGGGCTCCTGGGTGTTGGTGACACACTGGCAGGGGAAAAGCTTCTCCCAGCCACAATGTCACACACTGATGAAGGACAGAGCCCCTTAGTTTCAACATGGCTTGGGCCCATCACTTCTGCCTTTTAGAACCAAAATGCATAAATAAGTATCTCAGGGAGTTTTTAAATTGGCAGCTTTCTCTGAAGAGAAGCCTGATCTTTTAGTAAAGAATTCTTGGTAAAAATGCTCAAATCTCTTTACCCTTAAAGGGCAGAAAATCAAGTTTGTAGCTCTAGTCTGGCCTGTTTTCAAAACTTGAACATCTGCAAACTTTAAATCCCCTATTTACTATAAACTCAAAACATGCTTAACCAGGAAAGAGTTTTTACTGAGCCAAACAGCAGTAAAAAAAAATTAAAACCTGAAATACTAATTATTAGTATATACCCTTTCCTGAGACAAGAGTGCTTTGTAAGAACATGAGCAAAAATAAGAGTGATATCAAAAAAATTACAATTCTGCTTCACATTTTGGGATTTTGATTTGTCAGCAAGGGCCTGTGACTTTAAGAGATGAATCAAAACCCAGAGAAAAACCAAAACAATAGCTGTATTTCCTGAGGAACTGACCCGAAGTCAAGACATTTATAATTTCAGCATATTAATGAAACAAACAAGACAAGCTCATCAATTTTTCAAGATGTTAGAAAGAAAACAAAAATTCGCCACTGCCTTTAGCTTTCCTTACTCTATCCAACAGTCATGTCAGATACCTTTTCACTTCACAGTTAACCCTTGAAAGGGAACACTAGGTAAGGCTTTATAAAGCCTT